>OY757013.1:13835486-14435486 GCA_963580285.1 Lucinisca nassula
TTTTGCAAAAATATGTACTGTAAGCAAATGGATGGGTCTGGTATGGGTCTATACTGTCCGCCAATGTCCAGTAAATGGGATCAATTGATTGATTTGCGGTTTAACGTACCCGTCAACACTGTATGGGTCATTTTGGAGACGTTGCTTCCAATTTTGTAGATGAATTGACATCTCAAGCCCTGTCGCCCAATGAAACCAATAGGATTTATAAGCATGGATGGTCCGACTCGCACCGCTTTGCCTGGGCAGGTTTAGATCCTCTAAGCGGTTTACCAGTACTCGTGTGCGGTCGGTTTCAGCTCTCCGAGGAAGAATCATGCAGCTCCCATAAATGGGACGCTAGGCATATATGGGTTAAACAATCTAACATTAAAAACACTATTTCCGGTTTATTTTTCATTGCGGTTTATTACCTTTACCCGTATCACATGTGCCCCGTCAAGCGATTTTGGTACTTATCGCCTATGCGAGCAGCGATGGTTCAGGCCCGTCTGCGCATCCGCGCAGTCTCGCCAAAACCTTCGCTGCTCGCTCATACAAGCAGTGAATCAAGAGGAACCTTCAGACAGAAAGCCATATCCCTGGCCCCTCTGAATGGCTGGGCATGCGCAGTTAAAATTTGTCATGACGGAATGCTCGAAGACACAAATTCGCTTGGCGGGGCTCACATAGAATCGTCCACCAAATTATATTGGGACAGGACCATTGACAATTTAAGGGGTGTCAGGATTATTTTATTTATTGTAAGTTTTACAAAACTCATGTTCTGTGCTGACAGCAAACTGTGAAAACGCAGATCAGACGCGGTGCCTGATTTGAGTCTTCACTGTTTACCATTATCCCTTTTCCACTATCCCTTTTTTGTATACACTGGGAACATATGGGATAACCCATAAAAAGCATCCGAAGTGGGCAGTGACTAACAGTCTAGTACCAGGTCAGGCATCTTATCAGGTTCTACGCTGTTTGTTATCAGTTTAACTGTTTCACGCAAAAACTCGAAGCCTCTGTGGTGTAGTGGTTATGCTACTCACCTTGTAAACCAAGGGTCGCAGGATCGATCCCGGGCTTCTCCAGACTTTCGGATGAGTCTTTATACCGAGGTCCCGTCTCCGTAAGACCTTAGCTGTTGGCACTCACACCAGAACTGGAGATGTACTTTTCTAATGGGTCGAAAGTAATTCTGTTCTGTTCTGCTTACCTCGTTAGGGGTCAAAAATGTTAATGTGGTCATAATCAGAATCAAAATTGTTACCTGTGACATATCAAATGACTCCGTGGCATAGTGGATATAAGGGCGCTGACTCTCGCTGTGGGTTCGAGCCTGGCTCGGGTTACATGTCAGACGACAAGTTCTGCAACGCAAAGTCAGGTGTTTTTTTTTTTATTTTTCTCTGGGTACTGCGGTTTTCGCCCGCCTCTGATTATCGATCGGTTCGATATGAGTGAAATAAAATAACCTTAAAAGGATCGTAAAAGCAAAATCAAAAAAAAAAAAAAAAAAAAAAATGCGATCAGGCGATTCTAATGAGTACACACAGTATACATTTACAAGATAAAAGAAGAAAATCTTCCTAAATTATCTTTACTATTTCTTATCTGTAGGCGGCCCCCACCCATCGGGGCCTGAAGAAATATATGGGCTGCATGGTGCTTCAAAGCAGAGCTGAATCCGACGCACACACGAGTACTGGTAAACCGCTTGGAGAATCTAAGCCTGCCCAGGCAAAGCGGTGGGAGTGTCGGACTGTCCATGCTTATAAACCCTATTGGTTTCATTGGGCGACAGGGCTTGAGAAGTCATTTCATCTCAATGTCGGGTAAAAGTCCCACAAAATTGGAAGCACCGTCTCCAAAATGAACTTTAGATTGTTGACGGGGACGTTAAACCTCAAATCATACAAAAACGTATCTGTAGGAATTCCCTACACTGTAAAAATAGCGTATAGAAATTAAACGTGTTTTATACATGTTTAGATCTAAACATGACTAGAAAAGTGTGTTGTTTCTAAACATGCTATTTGTTTTGCCGTATTTGTGAGTATAAACACGTCAAAAGTCTAAACACGTCTCGGCTGAAATCGATAGGATCTGTTTCCCGCGTAGACGAACGCTGAACGGACGCTGAAAGTTGCAGAGCTGCAAAGACATAAAATAGAGGTAAAATCATCATTATTCATGTTGTATTTGTCTATAACGTTTTGTTTCTTTGATCCTGGAATAGTAGAAGATATGGTACGTCCTTCAAACATATTTTTCTTTCAAGGATGAGTGGAACATTGGTGTTTAGTTCTTAATGTAATTAGTTTTCGCGACTCACATTTTCTTTCTAGATCCAAGATGTTTTCAGCAGACTTACTAATGCTATTTGATAGAAGATTGTGATTGTTGAATGAAACCTGCATATTTTCTTTCTTGAATTTATTTATATAAACTTCCTAAAACTGACAAAAAAAGGTTAGGAATTGTTGGGGAAATTGCCACAACATGGTCCAAACACGTTTAGCGTAAACATGTTTAAAACCTAAGCATGTAAAATTTAATTATGCTTTAAGGTGTAGTGTTCTTCTTTTCTACCAAAGACATCTTAACCTCCAACATGAACTCACAAATAGTGCTTACTGTATGATTGAACTCTAGTTTCGCAGAGGCTCCCCTTCATTATGCGAAACTAGAGTACAATCTTACAGTGTGCACTATCTGTGAGTTCATGCTGGAGGTTAAGATGTCTTTGGTAGAAAAGAAGAACACTACACATTAAAGCATAATTAAATTTTACATGTTTAGGTTTTGAACATGTTTTCGCTAAACGTGTTTAGACCATGTTGTGGCATTTTCCCCCAACAATTCCTCACCTTTTTTTTTGCAGTTTTAGGCATTTTATATAAATATATTAAAGAAAGAATATATGCAGGTTTCATTTACCAATCGCAATCGCCTATCAAGTGGCATTAGTAAGTCTGCTGAACACAACTTGGATCTAGAAAGAAAATATGAGTCGCAAAAACTAATTACATTAAGAACTTAACACCAATATTCCACGCATCCTTGAAAGAAAAATATGTTTGAAGGACGTACCATATCATCTACTATTCCAGGATCAAAGAAACAAAACGTTATAGACAAACACAACATGAATAATGATGATTTAACCTTTAGACATATTTAGATTTTCAACATGTTTCTGAGCTAAACATGTGCAGGTATTAAACATGTCACTGTCCTATACATGTTTAATATCTAAACACCTTCCTAGACGTGTTTAGAAACGAGACATATCAAAGCGTTAAACGCATAAAAAAATGGGACAAGAAATGCGTCTCGGAAAGTGTTTAATCTGTAAACACTATTTTTACAGTGTAGGGACTCAATAACAGGTTCGACTCATACATGGTAAACGAGCCTTCTGTGTTGGAGCCATCGACTGTAGTTCTGCTGTAGATGGTGAAAGTCGAAATCCAAGTTAAAAGCTATTTTCCACCCACCACTCAGGGACAGGCGATCCAACAGTGCTGTCATTGCCTTGATGGCAATATTGACCGGCCATGCATTTCTGAGTTTACTTTCGACAGATATGCATACCGTCCAGGGCCCAGTTGTTCAAAGCATCGTTAGCTTAACGAGCTTGTTAGTGGTCATATTGTTAACTGTTCTTGCAAGTTCTTGCAAGTTTATTACCTAAAATTTTGTTATTTTTGCTGAAAAAACATTTTTAAGCAAAAATATTAGTATTTTCACCATATTGAATGATCAAAGTTTTAACGATACGTTAGCTAACGATATCGTTAGTTTTGAACAACTGGCCCCAGAACCCAGTTATTCAAAGTAATTTCTGAACGTATCGTTTAAACTTGGATCATTTAACATAAGAAATATGCAAATATGTTGCTGAAAAAAATGTAGCTTTTGCATTTGCAAAATGCAGCATAAATACATTACAAGCTATTAGATATTTTTCTTGCAAGAGCCTTTTGTCAACTTGCGAATTCGTTAAGCCAACGGTGCTTTGAACAACTGGGTCCAACATTGCAGGGCGATAGACTCCTGGCCAGCATCAAAACAGCGGGCCAACGCCGGGCTAACAGCGATACGACGTATCGCTGTCGGTCCGACGTTAGCCCGACATCCTTTGCTGGCTGGGACTCTACAGTAACCATACACTTACTGTACTTGAACAAAGGAATCTTACAAAGGGGGCGAGGTGGCAAAGGCAAGGGCTGTGTGAGGCTCCAGTAAGATGTGGGCACGGCACATCTGACATCACCTCTACAAATATAATTCAAACGGAGCCTGCTATACAACGTCGTATAAACGTCGATTTTGGCCCCCGCCCATAGGGGCTTGAAGAAATATATGGGCTCCATGATGTTTCCACGCAGAGCTGAAACCGACCCGCACACGAGTACTGGTTCACCGCTTAGAGGATCTAAGCCTGCCCATGCAAAGCGGTGCGCGTCGGCCCGTCCATGCTCATAAACCTCGCTGGTTTCATTGGGCGACAGGGCTTGAGATGTCATTTCATCTCTATGTCGGGTGAAAGTCCCACAAAATTGGAAGCAACGTCTCCAAAATGACCTTTACAGTTTTGACGGGGACGTTAAACCTCAAATCAAACAAACAATAAACGTCGATTTAACAGAATGACGTTGCATCGAGGTTGATGCGACGTCCCCTTAACGTCCTGTGCCCGGTAGGCGAAACGTTATCGCAACTGTCAACCATCAGTGACGAGTGTGCTAGGCACTGGGCTAGGTATTACGATCATCAGCCCTTTATGATGTCTTGTCTGGGATGGTGATCACTTTTAAATGTTTTTCATGCAATAGTTTCTTGTTGCCATGACGTTATATGCATTCTCCATGTCTGAACGCTACCCAGTGGGTACAAAACATGTATACATAGAGGATCTTACATGTATGCACATATATATCGAGTTGAGAAAAAATGATGAAATGAGGGGCTTTGCCGAGCATTTTATCCCTTCTCCTCAACGAGTTTATTAAAATGCACTTAATTCACGAGTGCATAAACATGTCAATATTCCGTCATTAGTACGTGTAACGTTATTTGGCGTATCTTTCTAATTTGCATATTAAATCCACTAGTGGATTACCGAATTTATTACCCGGCGTTATTACATTTTCAGATGCGACGTCATATGATAAAACAGTCAATATTCCGTCATTAGTACGTGTAACGTTACGTGGCGTATCTAACTAATTTGCATATTTAAACCACTAGTGGATTACCGAATTTATTTCATGCCGTTGTTACATTCTCGGATGCGACGTCATATGATAAAACGTCGTATCAAACCCGATTCAACGTGATAACCTTGAATCGACGTTTATGCGACTTGGCGTGGATATTGTAACAATCAATCCAGATTTACGTTCTATCTGATTTTTCGGCATGAGCTCTCTTTTGTATTCACAAAACCTGTATGCAATGTTATGTCGACATTGATACGACGTTGCTTAAACGTAATGCGCTTATGTGTGCGATATATCGAATTGCATGTACGTGTCTAACGCGTGTAAACTTACAATTATAAATGCAGTCGAATTAAAATTAATCGATGCCCTCAAGTGTAAAAGCTCATAGAATCCACAACCCATGTAATGTAGTGTCCCAAAAATGGGAAAGTGGCCGAAGCAGGCAGCCCCAGCTCAGACACTACAGAACGTAGCGTCTGATGGGTGTCTATTACGTTTGCTTTACCCTTATCCTGCCCCAACCTTTGCAGTGTAGATCCAGATTAGATAACTTCTGGTCAGGCTCTTCACTCTTTGTCATTCTCTCTAGTAATTTGATAAGGATTCTAACACAGCGCACCTATATAGGCAATGGAAAACGGCTGTTTTATTCTACAACAAATCACGGCTAGGAAGAGCGTGACGAGTGACGTCATTAAAATTGCAAATTTATGACGTCATTAGTCGATTTCCTTGACATTAGACGGTCTAACGTCATTTTCTCGCATCGAAAACGTTAGAAAAGGGTATAAATGCATGCGTTTCAGTCGATAATTTTAGCAGGATTTCTTCTAACAATGGCGAAAAGTTAAGAAATTTTGAAGGAAACAACAGCATTATTGCCGATTTTCAGCCTGTTAGAATCGAAATAGATCAGCTCTAGTTTGTGATTTGTTGAGTAATAAATCACAGTTTGTCGGTCAGTTGTAAGTAGACAAATCACGCGCGCTACGCGCTCGTGATTTGATCTACTTTACAACTGACCTCCAAACTGTGATTTATTACTCAACAAATCACAGTTAGAGCTGATCTATTTCTTAATTAAAGTGCTGTTCTTTTTTGTGTGTCGGGGTAAAGTACACTCAATACGTGTTTTTCGTAGCACACTTAGCAAGAGGCTTAATCAGCCAGTACCGTCTACATTATGACAAATAAAGTTTTCTACTTAAAGTATTTGGACAGGTTCGTTCCCAATTTTAGGGATGCCTGGTTTGTTACGTTTCTTGTAAGTTTTACAAAAATACTGCTATTTAGCACGATTAGACCCCCCACTGCGGCATCTGATCTGGGGCTACATTGTTAATATGGATTAAGCATATTAAGGGAACTCGTACAAATCTTACCTTGATAATTATGGTTCCGGAGGTATACTGTTCAGTTTCCATTAATCTGTCGGGGCTTGAAGAAATAGATGCGCTGCATGATGCTTCCACGCAGAGCTGGTAAACCGCACAAAGGATCAAAGCCTGCCCAGGCAAAGCGGTGCGAATCTGACTGTCCATGCTTATAAGTTATAAACCTTATTGGTTTCATTGGGCGACAGAGCTTGAGATGTTATTTCATCTCAATTTCTGGTAAAAGTCTAACACAATTGGAATCAACGTCTTTGAGCTCAAGTCAAACAAACAAACAAATCCATTAGTCTGTCTTTCTGTCTGTCTGCCTGTCACGTTTTCGTGTTTGTTTTGTAATTTGAAAACCGTTTGAGATATTGGAACAAATTGCACACGACCGACCAAAGTGGCGAGGCCTCATCAGAAGGGATGCTTAAAAAAGAATCAGCGAAGCCTAACAGAAAGCCATAACTAAGGCATCACTAACAGAGCTTTATTCCGGAGAAATTAGTAAGTAAATAAGTAAGTAAGTGAGTGAGTTAGTTGGTGAGTGAGTGAGTGAGTGAGTAAGTAAGTAAGTAAGTAAAGTAAGTAAAGTACATAAGTAAGTGAGAAAGTAAGTATGATGATGATGATTTCGTGTTTAACGACGCGTCAACCCTCTTGGTGGGTCATAAGCGTCAGTCGGTTAATGGTTAAATGGCATTAATAATTATGACGAGAGAAAGTAAGTAAGTCTTAAATAAGTAAGTAAAGTAAAGTAAATGAAAGTAAAGTAAAGTAAAGTAAGTAAGTAAGTACACTGAAATTCCGCTATTAAGACCATCTAAAATTAAGACTAATTCAGTAATTCTGCTATAAAAAGCTTATTTTGAAGGGAACACTTAATTTTCCTTTGTGGCTTCTGCCTACAATGTTCTCTGGTCATGGACCACCTTTCGAACTGTTCAAAAGTGGTCTTAAAGACCACTTTTGAACAGTCCCAAAGGTTGTTTTAATATAGGAATTGTACTGTATAAGTTAGTAAGTAAGTAAGTAAGTTAGTAAGTAAGTAAATAGAACACACAAACAGTAGCATTTCACATATTTTAAATAAGACTGGACATTTGCTAATTGCGTTGTTACTTGGATATTGAACTTTTACCTCAATCCTTACAAAATCACTCGTTTTGGGATAACAATTAAATAAAGAAAGTTTGGTTCATTTCTACTCCGGAACTTGTTACTCAAAAGTACCAGATGAATGGAGGAAAGGATAATGTCGATGGTAGGTAATCGCTTAATTTGGCGTTCTTGCATAAAAACCTATGCGCATAGCTGTTTGAAGCCATTGTCAAATGAACCGAAAGCCGTGCTCAAACAGCAAAAAACCATGTTCAAATCATGAAATTCGCGTGCTGTTTGAACATGGATTTTGAGCTTTTGATATCACAAGACGGGCCTTGTTTTGTTTACGTTACGTTGAGCGACGTAACGTTATCGCCCTGAACGTAGCGTTTTAGGGTTCTATCTATCTATCTATCTTCTGATACTGGGTCGGTCACATTTGACCATTACCGCAGGTGTATATTACACACACTCGAGGATTTGCAGGATGAAAGCCTACACAGTAATCATGTAATTACGGTAGGGATCTTTAACCTGCACAGGGGATGGTTCTCCCTGCACAGGGGGCCTCCAGTTAACGTCCCGATCCGAAGGACGGTGCACTTTATGACATTCATCCCCGCAAATGATGCCAATGGAGCGTGTTCGGACACCGAAATTTTATCGCCGCTTCCGGGGATCGAACCCGGGACCTCTAGCATCAGAGGCAAGTGCACTAACCACTGAGCTATCACGTTCTATGATGACGTCACTGCATGACAACGTCATTGTAAACAATAATCCGAACTGGCCGCCATTTTGGTTTGCCTGTCGCATTTGAAGAGTTTATATGGACTTTATATGGAGCTTTTGGGCGTTTTCGTCAAAATTTGCTGTCGGATTCGTAAGTTATGCAAGAACAACGATCTTCCATGGTTATTTCATTGCATTAACATTTGCCGGATCCCTCGGAAGATATTTTAACATTCGGCCTAGCGGCCTCATGTTCAAACAGCTTCCTCGTGATCCGGCAAATGTTAATGCATGAAAAACCATGGTTGATCCCTATATTATTACATGGTGTCAGAAATGAAAACAATTTTACATATTTACTCAAATTATTTCTTTGAATTTCTTTAACAGAAAGTTTGGAAAAGCGCTGCCAACTGTTATTTAGACACAAAAATTCGTCGACTGGCGCATGTATGGTACCGCGACAATTCATGACAGCCGCACACATTTGAAAATTTATTATATAAACAACTGTGACAATCTTCAATTCACTGGAGAGCTGTTTATGCTGTTTTTGTTTGATTTGCGGTTTAGTGTCCCCGTCAACACTGCAAAGATCATTTCGGAGACGTTGCTTCCAACTTTGTAGGACTTTTACCCGACATTGAGATGAGAAATGACATCTCAAGCCCTGCCGCCTAATGAAACCAATATGGTTTATAAGCATGGACGGGTCCGATTCGCACCGCTTTGCCTGGGCAGGCTTAGATTCTCTAAACGATTTACCAGTACTCGTCTGCGGGTCTGTTTCAGCTCTGCGTGGAAGCATCATGCAACCCATCTGTTTGTTCAAGCCCCGGTGGGCGGGGACCGTGCTATTTAAGCTGTAGTAGTTGTTTTCTTTTTCGAGAGAATAATGGGACTGAATAAAACAAGCTGAAATGTTCAAAGACTATAGGCAATTTGCGTCACTTCGTAAAATACTGGACGGCAGTTTGCTAGGAGTTGCTGTGAACAATTGTACATAAAATGCTATGTTCAATGCATTGTTCAGTCGGGACGAGATTGTTGGTTAGTATTTTTAGATAAAGCCCCGAACCTGCAACAACATGTTATGCGCTTTTTTTCCATTTCAAACGAAAGACCATGAACGTTCGATATTTGACGTCATCAAACATTCGGGTCATTGACCTATTGGTACAAAGACATATTGTTTGTCGGTTGGTCAATTATAATACTAGATCAGGTTCCACTTGTTGTAAGTATCGTTAGCTTAACCCATATATGACAATGGAATCATCCACCTGATAAGATTGGAGCGGCCCATTTCCAATTATAGGGGTGTCAGGTTGTTTTTTGTTTGTAGCAAATTTTACAAAAATGATTGTTCTTTAAGCAAACAGTGTAGACCCAGATCAGACACCGCGTTCTGCGGCGTCTGATCTGGGTTTTCACTGTTTGCCAATGTCCGAGAATAGGCTCGCTAGGCATATATGGGTTAAGGAGCTATTTAAGTGAAATTTCCTTATATAATTTAGCGAAGTTAATATCAGATACACTGATACATTTTGCTAAAATGGATAGCTTATTTTCATAAAAATAAAAATTGTAACTGTCCTTTTGGCTTTCCTCTGTTGATGTTTCCATTGGGGTCTGTTGTTTCATGCCTTTGGTGTCTCTGATGGGAGCAGTGGGTTAATTGTATCGATTCCTGATCATTGCCTCCACTTCTATTTCTCATGATATGAAATTATGTCTGGTTAACTAACGTCGTTGTTAGCTTCGAATTTTTGGGCCCTGGTGATAATCGTCCATGCAGTAAAGGGACGTGCATTAATAATGTCGAAAGGATGTTAGGTCACCGATCAACACACACACGCACGCGTACTAACGCATTCTTTGCCAATTAAGTTTATTAAACTAATGATAGCTTTCACATATTTCAGACGCTGAATTTCTATATAAAGCGATCAGATCAGATGGCTTCTTAGTCTGATCGGGGTCTACACTGTTTGGCATTCGATTTATGAATTTGTGGCAATAAATCACATCAAGTAATTTTATTGCTGGATAGACGTGTTGGGTGTGGCTTAAATGAATATTCAGCAGGATGGGGGTTAATTTAGCCACTCCTATTTCGATCAGCACTTTTGCCTTGCTTACATTGAAACTAAAGTAAACATAAAGATGTTACTGTAGACTTCGCCGGAGGAAATTTGATAATTGTGTTCAAAAAAAAAAAAAAAAAAAAGATAGAAAATACTATTCCTCCCTGTAATGAACACAATGGGTGACACTTAAGTGCACACTCCTGGAAGCACCGTGCTTTACTATCCAAAAATGGTGAAATAAGCGTCAAAGCGACGCTACGTCAACGTGGAATTGCTTTCTCCGCCGCCAACCCCCCTCCCCCCCAACACACACGCCATTATCAAAATTTTCTCTCCGACAGTCTTCATAAAGTGTAATAGTTTAATATAGCATGTTATGTTTGTCATTCCATATATGTGTTTCAAACATTGTATACACACTTTTTCTCATATGCTAACTGTTGTAGCCTGAGATTTACTGAAAATAAAAGTTCTGTTCTGTTCTGTTCTGATGTTTATTGCACGACCCACAGAAAAAGAAACCGACTGAAGTCGGTTGATTTCTAAGAGTGCCCTAAAATCACCGTGTCATTCTGTCATTCTGTCAGTCTGTCATTCTGTCAGTCTGTCAGTCCGTCCGTAACCCGTTTGTGATTTTTTTTTGTTTTTTGTCAGGAATCTGACATTTATTTTTTATTTGCTTTGTTTTCCCGTTAACAAACATCTTTTGAGACCCGGGAAGTCCCAAAAGTTTTCCAGACCTTACATTCTACAGTTTGTTTCATTTTTCCACCTTTCTTAATGTGCACTACCCATATAATCATTCACTCATTCTGACAGTCTGGATTCTGTCACACGAAACACATATGGTATATTCAAAATGTTCATTAATATTGTTGGTAGTGCACCTTTCATTCCATCAACCATACTGTTTTACCTATAATACATATATACAAATAGTAATAGGCCGTGGGCCAGATATGGTTTACCTCCCCCCCCCCCCAGGGGGATTTTTGTAGACCATATTTTTCTGAAAGCCTGGTGTCTTGCAAGGATTTTGCAACATGTTAGCCCTCTGGCAATGGCAGCGTTACCGTGTAACATCCTGTTATATATGTTACCCCTCAAAACTTTTGATAAATTAAGAAAATTGTAAGACTTCCGAAAAGTGCAAAAGATAAAGAAGAATTTCCAATTTGGTTATTTGATCGAAGTAAGCTATCACTGCGCCACAGATAGGGACCTTTGAAACCAAAACTGGTCGCCCCTGGTGTAACGTATGTCACCTTTTTTCATTAAACCCTATATATTTCATAAAATAGTCTAATATAGTTTTACCTAATTTTTTTCGTAAAAAATTGTATTCCCTATTTTGTTATAGTATTCAAGGCCTTTTAATGACCTTTTCAAAACTGCAAACATTATGTTTCTATCTTATATACTTATTGAGTTATTGAATGTTGAACACGGGAACCCCCTATTTCACAATTTTCATCATATGACCATTATGCCATCATTCATTGAACCATGTATTGAAATAAAGCACTTCATATACAGCGCACACATGTTTATTGTAAAAACTTTAATAGACATTATCAGTTTTAAAAGTTTTGAATGAATTGCTCAGCTTTTAATGTCTCATTATGTCACGTATGTAACATAAGGTAGAAAGGTCTTTAATAATGAGTGATATTTAGGCTCAGAAAGGTTTTTCCACCATTTTGATTATCTTAAATCAAATATTGATAAAAAGTATTAGATTAGTGAAAGGAATTTTAAGTTTCACATTCAGTTGCCAAATATATGGCGGAGAAAGTAACGTAGTTCAACTAAATGTATTATTACATGAGTCAATCTCCTATGTAACACAGGATACAGTATAAAATCTTAACATAATTGTTAATATAATTGTTCAGCTGCTTGTATGTCCTATCACCAAGTAGGAAATAAATAAAGCTTACTGTGGACTTCCAACCATCATAAGTTTCAATGTTTTTGCATACATGTGTTAAAAAATCCTTTTAGTAACATGACATACTTTATTTGAATGATAGCATATTTGGTAACTTTCCTGAAAGCTTAAGTTTAAAACCAAACTCTAATACCATTCACTGCAGTATGAATGTTCTTATTTGTTTCACTGCTTAACTGTTAACAGCATAAAGACTGAAACATCACGTACATAACATAACATCATACAAATCTTAAAATTATTGTCAAGTCACTTTTTGCTCCAAATGAGGTATCACACTATATTCTCATGTGACTGGAATAAGTATGGAATAAGTTTAATCATCGCCTCATAATAGTCTGACAGAAAATGGTTGATATCTCTGTCTACCTGAAACTAGCATTCAAAAGTATTTGAAGCTAAGTCATTATTCTTTACACATCTGGATGAGGTCACCTTGTCAACATTGAACATTTTTTAATATTCAAGATGGTGTCCAATATGTCCATCAAATAGAATACTTAAAAATAAACTAAACTTACAGCCCTGAACGCGATGCCTTTTCTTATTTGAAGGAATCTGTAAAATTCCTGCTGGTACAGAAATGGACTGCCCCATCTTTGAGATATTTTCTCCGCATTTTCTCCGTAAAATAATTTAAAAACTAAACACACATAATCACAACCAAACTTTGAAAACCATTAAGTGTATCAGTCCAAAACAGGGTTAAATACTTCTTATGTTTTATTTGATATTTTCAATTACTTTCAGAACAATTTTATACCTTAAGCTTATGTTTTCTCTACATTGCAGATAAATGGTACCGTATATAACATACATGTTTTACAGAATACCTGTTTAAAAATAACAAAGTCACATAATTCCTTACAGACAGTAATCTTAAAGGGTAATAAGACTACATTTATTTACTTTAATAGACTAGAATCAGCAGATATTTAAGGACAAGTCTGGAGATCTGGTGTGAGATCTGGCATGCTTACAGCAAGCCAGCTACCTGGAAGGGGGCCAACTCGTGTGAATTTTACCCCTTTACTTGCATGTTAATCAAAAATCAGATGTTGATTATGATGATGATATCTTGTAGCAGAATCTATATATTTAGTAGCATTTTTATGCATTATCTAACATTTATGTGACTTAGAAATTGATATATACGAATACTTTTGTAGTATGTAAATTGTACCATGTAGCACATTCATTGACTTTGCATGGTACTTTATAGTTTCAACTTTGCGACATACATATGTGCATGTATTATATGCTTTAGTCATGCTGATAATGGATTGTTTCAGACATAAGAATATTCACAATCTTTGAAACAACATAATGCTAAATTTTATACCAGATTTGGATTCTGGTATATTCTGTCATGATATGACTGACACTTCTTTTTAAGCAATGTTACATATGTTACCATTTTCACAGACAAGAAGTGAATGTATTTTATGCCAATGAATGTTTAATTTCAAGTGCTCTTTCTGTATAATAATAGATATGCCAAGTTTCTAGCAATACCAATATGCTCCAAAGTATTGGTTATTATTAAGCACATGTGTACATGTGTGCTGTTTTGGTACAAACACATACGGCTATATTATCTTAGCAAAGACTATCATTGCCCGATGTTTGTTTATCAACATGGATCAAAACCTGCTAGTTTAATAGGAAAATTGGTCTGACAAGACCTGTAAGACTGCTGCTAATATGTATCAGTAACAAAAGCAACACACTCTGCCCTTGGTAACAAGTTAAATAAAGATTTCGAAGGTTTCTGTAAGGTAACAGGAATAGCCGTTAACCTCAGTAGTATGGCATTACCCAATGATATGTGCAGCATTGGATGGCCAATCGCTATGTTCAGTAATAGATTTGTCAATTGAGAAATGCAGAAGTGTGGACTTGGCAGGTTTGGTGGGCATGCCGTCAGCAGTTGCAAGCGACCATGGAACAGGTCACAAGGCGAACGGCAATGTCAACTTAAGGTCAACATTATGTCCAATAGAAAAATGGACAAGCTGTCTAAAGATATTTCTTACAGCTATGATCTGGCTTATTTTGTTTTGTGTGCTGGTGAATTTCCTCTTGGTCCTGCAAGTTGAAAAAGTTTTTAGCTTGTTACGCTTGATGGTTTGTAAAAGCCAATAGACCTTTGAACTAAACGCGAGTTGATGGAGTCTTCCCTAAAACAATGTTACATACGTTACCATGCTCACGGCTTTTATAACAGTCTTCCATAGACTTCCTGCCAATACATATGAGCCTTAAACAGATCCTTAGTTATGTCAGGCTTAGTAAAACACCCAAATGCAAACAGTACAGTTCATTGTCTTCAACACTGGAACTAAAAGGGTTGATGTAGCCAAACATCGCCTCGTTCTCATTTCACATCATGCTCTTTACTTTTAATCTGAGCAGGTCGCAAGTTTTCTTGTTGTTTTTACTGTCTATTACGTCAGGGCTCATTTCAGTGCATTGAAGAGTTGTTTCAACATACTGAGCTCTCACGTGTCGAGAAATACACCATCTTTAGTACGCGACGTAATTCCTGCTGACGCCCTAAAAGCCTACTTGATACTTGGCATGGCGTTTATTGTTTGTTCAACACAAGGACCATTCTGACAGTAGTTATTATAAATGTTCCTGTGCGCATGCTTAGTCCCTAAGAAGGATCTTTAGCTGAAGGCTATCTATTTTTATGTGAGCAAACAGCCAAGGTTCTGGCAAGACTTCGCAGATGTGCAGGTTAGCCTGGAATTTTGTTGTTTGCGTATTTGATAACGGGTTGTTTTCCGACGAAATATTGGCTAAATATATGCAGCTAAATATTGGCGCATAGGCGCTTGCACTTGTTAACAAGTCTATGCAGTAATAATGTTATTGCTCAGGATTGTAAAATATACACATTTAAAAACGTAGATGCCTTATTTCTGCTCCATACATTGACTTTGTATGCTTTGTATGCTTCAACAATCTACAAAGGTGATTGCAAATCAGTACTCTTTGGAACTGCTACAACAAAAAAGACTGTAATGGGTACCAGCAATCTATTTGAAAGACCACATCTTAGCAATTGTGTAAGTGACCATGATAAGGAATTTAAATTCATTTAAGTAGCAGCCTTACAAGTAAGACTTAAGTCTTACATGTGTAGACAGTAATCGCAATACTGATAATTTAAATACTTGGTAACGTATATAACGGTAATAAACAAAAGCATTTACAACCTGAGTATTTAAAATAGGTGTCTGTGATATAAGAAGTACATTTACCTGTGCAGGCATGCAAATAAGTACAAAAAGGGCCATGTTGTACACATAATCAGGAATATTTAATGCTATTTTGAGGGTAACGTACTTAACATGGATGTTACACATTAACGCTGCCACTCTCAGAGGGCTAACATGTTTCATTTTGTGGCTTATATAATGTACTATTAGAAAATCATAGTGTACAAAAATCCCCCTGGGGGTGGGAGGGGGGTCTATTGCCAGCTCAAGGCCTATAATCAGGTCTGAATTTTAACTGGAAAGTTATGAGCTATTCAGGATTCCCAACTTTTTGGTCTGGCAACCATTCCCAGTGGGGCAAATTGGGGGGAAGTGGGGGGTGGGGGGTATAGGTGGTTTGTGAAAATTGGTGATAGTGACTTAACCGCTTGGAATATTTAAACAATTTTTGGCATACTGATAGATATCAATGAGATCTAACCAATGAGCTTGCGAAATATTACATTCCATTTAGTATAGCCTCGCCGAGGCAAAAAAATGTGAAAATTTTTGAACTGCTTCTCCCCGGAAACCGTTGGGCCGATTGAAGTCAAATTTCATATGAAGCCTCTTTAGGATGGGGGAAACCAAAATTTGCTCATGGGGTCCAGGTCACATGACCAAAATGGCCGCCAAGCCATATATGGTCTGTCTGTCTGTCCGTCCGTAACCCGTTTGTGAAAACTGGTGATAGTGACTTAACCGCTTGGAATATTTAAACAATTTTTGGCATACTGATAGATATCAATGAGATCTAACCAATGAGCTTGCCAAATATTGCATTCCATTTAGTATAGCCTCGCCGAGGCAAAAATGTGAACATTTTTGAACTGCTTCTCCTCGGAAACCGTTGGGCCGATTTAAGTCAAATTTCATATGGAGCCTCTATGGGGTAGGGAAACCAACATTTGCTCATGGGGTCCAGGTCACATGACCAAAATGGCCGCCAAGCCATATATGGTAAAAACCCTTCATAAATAGTCTTCTCCAGAACCACTGGGCAGATTTCCACGAAACTTGATAAATAGCATCTGGGACGTAGGCCCATCATAAATTGCTAAAATGGTGACCCTGGGTTGACCTTGACCTTCTTTGGGTCCGTCCGTAACCTGTTTGTGAAAATTGGTGATAGTGACTTAACCGCTTGGAATATTTAAACAATTTTTTGCATACTGATAGATATCAATGAGATCTAACCAATGAACTTGCGGAATATTACATTCCATTTAGTATAGCCTCGCCGAGGCGAAAAATGTGAAAATTTTCGAACTGCTTCTCCTTGGAAACCGTTGGGCCGATTGAAATCAAATTTCATATGAAGCCTCTATGGGACGGGGGAAACCAAAATTTGCTCATGGGGTCCAGGTCACATGACCAAAATGGCCGCCAAGCCATATATGGTCTGTCTGTCTGTCCGTCCGTAACCCGTTTGTGAAAATTGGTGATAGTGACTTAGCCGCTTGGAATATTTAAACAATTTTTGGCATACTGATAGATATCAATGAGATCTTACCAATGAACTTGTGAAATATTACATTCCATTTAGTATAGCCTCGCCGAGGCAAAAAATGTGAAAATTTTTGAACTGCTTCTCCTCGGAAACCGTTGGGCCGATTGAAGTCAAATTTCATATGGCGCCTCTATGGGATTCGGGAAACCAGAATTTGCTCATGGGGTCCAGGTCACTTTACCAAAATGGCCGCCAAGCCATATATGGTCTGTCTGTCTGTCCGTCCGTAACCCGTTTGTGAAAACTGGTGATAGTGGCTTAACCGCTTGGAATATTTAAACATTTTTTGGCATACTGATAGATATCAATGAGATCTTACAAATGAACTTGCGAAATATTACATTCCATTTAGTATAACTTCGCCGAGACGAAAATGTGAAAATTTTCGAACCGCTTCTCCTCGGAAACCGTTGGGCCGTTTGAAGTCAAATTTCATATGGAGCCTCTATGGGGTGGGGGAAACCAAAATTTGCTCATGGGATCCAGGTCACATGACCAAAATGGCCGCCAAGCCATATATGGTAAAAACCCTTCAAAAATAGTCTTCTCCAGAACCACTGGGCAGATTTCCACGAAACTTGATAAATAGCATCTGGGACGTAGGTCCATCATAAATTGCTAAAATGGTGACCCTGGGTTGACCTTGACCTTCTTTGGGTCATTCTGTCAGTCTGTCATTCTGTCAGTCTGTCTGTCCGTCCGTAACCCGTTTGTGAAAATTGGTGATAGTGACTTAACCGCTTGGAATATTTATACATTTTGGCATACTGATAGATATCAATGAGATCTAACCAATGAACTTGCGAAATATTACATTCCATTTAGTATAGCCTCGCCGAGGCGAAAAATGTGAAATTTTTCGAACTGCTTCTCCTTGGAAACCGTTGGGCCGATTGAAATCAAATTTCATATGAAGCCTCTATGGGCCGGGGGAAACCAAAATTTGCTCATGGGGTCCAGGTCACATGACCAAAATGGCCGCCAAGCCATATATGGTCTGTCTGTCTGTCCGTCCGTAACCCGTTTGTGAAAATTGGTGATAGTGACTTAACCGCTTGGAATATTTAAACAATTTTTGACATACTGATAGATATCAATGAGATCTTACAAATGAACTTGCGAAATATTACATTCCATTTAGTATAACTTCGCCGAGACGAAAATGTGAAAATTTTCGAACCGCTTCTCCTCGGAAACCGTTGGGCCGTTTGAAGTCAAATTTCATATGGAGCCTCTATGGGGTGGGGGAAACCAAAATTTGCTCATGGGGTCCAGGTCACATGACCAAAATGGCCGCCAAGCCATATATGGTAAAAACCCTTCAAAAATAGTCTTCTCCAGAACCACTGGGCAGATTTCCACGAAACTTGATAAATAGCATCTGGGACGTAGGCCCATCATAAATTGCTAAAATGGTGACCCTGGGTTGACCTTGACCTTCTTTGTGCCTAGGTCAAACTTTGACACATATGCTTTTGTATTGGAAAAGTGAGAATGCTTTTTATCCTGCAAACGATTCAGAATACAGTACTAAAGTATAAGATATATTTACGATAAGGCGCATTTATTGGGGGAACCGTTTTAGGTCCAGGTCACATGACCAAAATGGCCGCCATACCCATATATGGTAACACTCATAAAGCTAAAAGCATCTGGCGGGTCGTGCACTTCAGCTGAAGCACTGGTTTGGGTATTCATTACATATTATATCGTATTATCATATGACGTTGCATCTGAGAGAGTAATATCGCCATGTAATAAATTAGAATAGATACGCCCCGTTACGTTACACGTACGGTGTCATTAACGATGTCGCATTTACTGCAATGATAGCGGAATATGATATCTTCGTTAAGTAAGTAAGTAAGTAAGTAGGTAAGTAAGCAAGTAAGTAAGTAAGTAAAATTCGTGAACAAAATAATTGAACTTGTCAAACTCGTTCAAGAAAAGGGATAAATTAACACTCATGTAAGATCATCTATGCAGGTACCAATACAGTCTTGGTAAAAACAAAGTTTGTTGGGCATAATTTGTCTTTCGTCGCTACTTTCATTTATAACTTATTTGAACACCAGGGACAGAAGGATTGGTCAGCTAAAGGACACGCTTTGTATTTTCAACATAGGTTACCAGGTGAAACCCAGGTGATTCAGCTTGTTTTTTATCGTTTAACAAACGGGTCTCTTCCTACTAGCGAAAGTGAGGGTGAGGGTTGGGATCCAGTAAAGTTATAACTTAAACCCATCAGTAATTTTTACAGACGGTTCCAAGTCGGTGCTTTTAAGTTTAATGTTTGTCATGTTGGTGATTTTGATTCTTTCCCCGCTTATGTATATGTATATTGTTCCTTTTTAGTTAGGTTCGGAAATTCTGAGTTACCACCTATTTGGGAAAGAGATGCTGACTCGGTTTACCTGTTGTCCGTTTGGATTACTGGCGTCCATGTTTTGACTTCTTTCCCTAGTGATATTATAGGAAGAATTGGGGATCTGTGTATCAGTTCCTGGTCGTTTCTGTTTTTAATTCTCATCCTACTAGGTTTTAGCAGGCCTGCGACAAGGTGAATCGCCCGAAGCTCCTCCACAAGCTGCAGATACATGGCGTACATGATAACACCATCCAGAGGATTCTGTCTTTTCTGACTGGGAGAAGAAGAATTCATTGCATAGTTGTAATATCTTTCTTCCTATATTTCCAGCAAGCAATCAAAAGACACGCCACAGCATTGTATCAGATTCATATATCAGATAATTATTACAAAACAGAAGTGAAGGTGGTGATCAGGAATCAATACAGCCACCCCTCCCCCACACATCCAGGACACACAAGAGAAAGAATAAGTACTGGGCTTACTATTCTTCCCCTTGAAAACCTGACAGTGGAAAAGATTTACTCCCAATAGTGTGTTGATGCCAACACTAACTCAGTTCAGTGTGGGACTCCGTCCGACCTCTTGTCCGTGCAATAACCATGAACACAGCATATCTGTTTTAACATAATCTGTTTAAACTTTTAACACGTCATCTTTTTTTTTATCTCACTTCCATACCTTTTATTCTCACTAATCATCTTCCTTTCGCTCTCAGGACGCACGGTCATCCTGTACGTGATCTTCGAGAGAAGGTGCTATTCTTCTTTTTGCGAAAGGCTTCGGAATGGAGAGTTTTATTGAGCTTAATTGACTCTTCGTTTAAAAGATGGTTACAGCTAGGATGAAAGCCATTTTATGCTTTTACGTAGTTGTCCGTACTTTCGCAATTGCCGATTTCGAACCAAAACAAAAAAAAACAACAGGAGACAAACTTTGTTTTTACAATATCTCCTAATCTTTTACAGTAATCAAACCAAGCGGATACAATAATAAAGAATTCTTGAAAAGAAATATGGCCTTAATGTAGATGTCTCAAATCTTCATCTAAAAGATGCACGAATAGATTGATTCCGAATATTACTGGTACTAGAAACGATCCCTGACTGTGTGATGAACCAAACATGATAATTACTATAGATAGACATTGGACTGGCCATAGACCCCACCCCCCTCCCCCCCCCACACACACACACACAACCCCGCAGGAGGAGTTTTGCACACTATGATTTTATGAAACTATAATATATAAGACACAGAATGAAACATGTTGGCCACTTGAGGACTGGGGCGTATGCACGTAACGTCAATTTTACGGACGTTAGTCTAATGTCAACATTGAAATCTCCGAATGAAGTCCTAAACGGCATTCATTTATAAATATTTGCATGTTGTTACCCCATTAAGCACTAAAAGTAAGTCATTGAACCCTTTTAAAGGATTTACCTGATGTACATTTCTGTATTCCATCATTACATACGTCACAAAACGAAAAAAAAAAAAACAACCAAAAAAAAAAAAAAAATAACGTCAAATAAACGTCATTTCAAGTAACAGTTCCCTGTAACTCGGACCCAAGAAGAAATGTTATCAGTGTTAACGGACCAACCAGCACTGATTAAAGGCTTAAATGGCTTTTGACTACCAAAAGGGCGATCAACATTATGTTTATGACCCTTTTTCTGCGTCGTAGCTAATATATAATGGGCCGTTGCACGAGATTTTGGCACTTATTGTCCTCCGTAACAGTTCTCTTAAAATGCGCATACCCAGCCATCTACTGGAGCTAGATGTCTGATTTTGACTGAACCTTGGTCTAGTTCTATCCTACATGTGTATGAACAGAGAAGGCCCTGGCAGGTCTGTGCAGATGCGCAGTCGCGCCTGTGTCTTTTATGGCCGCATATACGAGAAGTACCGAAATCTCATGTGCTGGCTCATATGTAGAGCAGAGCTTCATACGTATGACTTAGGAGTATTCATGTTCTGTTGAACTTCAGTAGCCCCCACCCATCGGGGCTTTAAGAAATAGATGGGCTGCATGATGCTTCCACGTAGAGCTGAAACCGGCCCGCACACGAGTACTGGTAAACCGCTTAGAGGATCTAAGCCCACCCAGGCAGTGCAGTGCGAGTAGGCCCGTCCATGCTTATAAACCCTATTGGTTTCATCCGGCGGCAGGACTTGAGATGTCATTTCATCTCAGTGCACAAAATTGGAAGCAATGTCTCCAAAATGACATTTACAGTGTTGACGGGGACGTTAACTTCAAATCAAACAAACAAATTGAACTTCACATGGCTTATCTGTCATGAAATAGGTGGGTCGATGGAGAGTCAGACATTTGCGTCTTGGGCTGGATGGCTGTCCCAAACAGCTGCAGAAACATAATGTTCTCTTTCGAACATCGAGTATATGGCACCATTAAATCAGTCTAAAATGAAAATTCCACAGTTCAATACTGTACATTTTGGAACAGTCACCAAAGGCAAGTAGTGAAGTTGGTCAGGAGTACGCCATTGTCATCTGACTGGCTGTTGCCAAAAAAGCTTGTGCTTTGGTTTGGTTTAGCAAAGGTCTTAGTAAGAATGGATGTTTTTCACACAATCTGCTCACTACTTGGAACAGTAGGTAATTTGATGAAAGGTAATAGTTTCTCAGAGATAGAATCTGGCATTTGTGCTAGTGGATCATTGGATAGGGTGTTGTCAGGAAAGCACTTCAACAGAGCTATACGTGTGCATAAGCTGTTATTGGCTTCTTTTGATGCGATTTGAACAAGATCACGCACGCGATGAAAGCTTGGCAGGTAACACGTTCAGTATGCTGAAAGGTGTCACTGAGACCCCCCTGCAAAGATACTTTGAGCAATGTTCAGCAGTCTCTTACTTTGAGAAGTATGCTTCGTTCAAGTCGGAAATTCTGAATGGCACACATGGTAAAACCGCCCAGTTCTGTGCAAGGTACATGGGAATATTTCAAATGGCATTGACACTTATCAGAGCTACTAAGGAAAATGAACTTGATATGCATATCGCAGCTCTGCAGTGTATGCTCTGTGCCCGATGTTCTTTGCATACGATCACACCAATTACGCACGATATGTCCCCATGTATCTGATGACACTGTTGAACTTGTCTGACACACATCCGGGATGCAAAGAACCACTCGAACAGAATGCGTTTAGTGTGTCACGATCAACTGTTCCTTGCTCTAGAAATGCTGTTGATATAACAATCGAACAAACTATAAACCGTCACGCCAAATCACAAGGAGGCATTATAGGCTTCAGCAGGAACTAAGCTGCCTATTGCAGATGGTGCATTACTCGCCATCCCAGAGCTCAATATGTTGAAGCCACTCTTCAACGCACAGAAATGAGCTCGGATGAAATATCAAGTCATAAAGACTTTAGGCCAGCTCAAATACAAAGCAGTGAACACGATGTTAAACGAGTACTGGAGGCAATAACTGGCTTCCCCAACCAACATTCAGTGCTGGTGTTGATGCCAATAATCTGTACTGTTTGTCTTCGGGTGTTCCTGCTAAGCCTGACATAGCAAAAGATCTGCTTGAAGCACAAGATATTGACAAGAAGTCTATGGATGATTTCATCAAGTCAAGCTTAGATGAAAAGTCCGCTGGCTTTCACGACCCCATCAAACGCAATAAGCTGAAAACTTTCGCAGCGTGTGAGGTCAAGAAGAAAGTAACCAGTTCCCAAAACAAAATGAGCCGAATAAGAACTGAACGGAACATTTTTGGCCAACTTGGCCTTCTTTCCATTCAGCATGATGTTGATCTTCAGCTGACTTTGTCGTTTCCTCCAGGGTCTGTACCATGGTCACTGGCAACTGCTGATGGCATGCCCGTCAAAACTGAGATGTCCAAACTCCTGCATTACTTGGAAGCAAACATTGAGGAAATAACAGACCGACCAGCTGGTGCTATCAATGTCATTGATGGGAACGCCATTTTGCAAAGCTTAACAGCTATACCAGACACATTCGAGGAGCTGGCGGAATCTGTTTTTAACTTGTTGCCGAAAGCAAACCGTGTCGATTTCGTCATTGACACATACAAGCCACAGTCAATAAAGTCGTAGGAATGCACACGGATGGAGACGGTGCCATCACATTTGTTTGTTTGTTTGATTTGAGGTTAAATGTCCCCGTCAACACTGTAAAGGCCATTTTGGAGACGTTGCTTCCAATTTTGTGGGACTTTTACCCGACATTGAGATGAAATGACATCTCAAACCCTGTCGCCCAATGAAACCAACAGGCTTTATTAGCATGGATGGACCATGCACCGCGGTTCCTGGAAGCCTTAGATCCTCCAAGCGGTTTACCAGTACTCGTGTGCGGGTCGGATTCAGCTCTGCGTGGAAGCATCATGCAGCCCATATATTTCTTCAAGCCCCGATAGGCGGGGGCCGTATCACATCTGTTGTCTGGTGCAAAAACCAAGACTCCACATGACTGGAAGAACTTCATGAGCAATGACAGTAACAAGACACAGCTCATAAGCTTACTTTTTGATCAGTGTAAGACAGAAAAATACGATTCTAGGCTCAAAGACCGTAACAAAGATTATGTTATTGATGAAGAAGTGGCCCGCCTTACCTGCGAAGATGAAAAGACGGTATCTGCATATCCGGAAGAAAGTTTTTCTTCTTCCCAGGAAGAAGCTGATACAAGAATTGTTGTACACTGTCTACATGTTCGGCCCCCGCCCATAGGGGCTTGAAGAAATATATGGGCTGCATGATGCTTCCACGCAGAGCTGAATCCGGCCCGCACACTAGTACCGGTAAACCGCTTAGAGGATCTAAGCCTGTCCAGGAACCGCGGTGCGAGGCGGACCGTCCATGCTAATAAACCCTTTTGGTTTCATTGGGAGTCAGGGCTTGTAATGTCGGGTAAAAGTCCCACAAAATTGGAAGCAACGTCTCCAAAATGACCTATATAGTGTTGACGGGGACGTTAAACCTCAAATCAAACAAACAAACTTTCTACATGTGAGTAAATCAGTGCCTGATACAAGAAACATTGTTGTTAGGTCACCGGAAACTGATGTACTGGTTCTGCTTGCAAGGTATTGCAACGAAATCCACTTACAAATTTTGTTTGACACTGGTACTGGCAACAAAAGACGCCTACTGAATGTCAATGAAATCCTTAAGAACAAGGGAGAAGATATATGCACAGTCTTGCTGCAATACACTGTTTCACAGGTTGTAACACCGCTAGTGCATTTGTGTGCCGAGTCAAGATTGCTCCATTAAAGCTTGTGAACAAAAACTTCAGTTTGTTCCCATTCTACGCAAGTAAGGACAAGAGTCATCCTGTTCCGAGTCGCTCATCAGTGACATAGAAACATTCACATGTGCTATTTATGGCGGTGCAAATTACACCAATGTAAATAAGTTACGGTATGATATGTTTTTTTTAAAGTATCAAAGCCGTTCAAATGCACTGGACTGGGTGAAAGACAACTTGATTGTCCCAAAACAACTGGTAGACATTCTGTGTAACCAGAATGTTGGGGATGATGATGAGCAGGGCAGTGATGATGATTTGGATGTGGAGATGTCAAAAATGGTAGACGAGGTGTTTAGGGATGAGTCTGATGAAGACTGGTTGATGATGTACAGTAGATTCTAGCCAATGAATACATCGCATTGATTGCTGTTAGCGTTGTAAGAATTCTGCTCAGTAATAGCTCTATATCTATATTTTTGTTTTAGTAGAAAATAAGCATATTTATTCTGTCCCTTGTGATGATTATGTATCATTTCATTTATATTTCATATGTAACATGTGTTGCATTTTACATAATTTCCAGCAGGGCGTATAAAGATTTTAATTTTGTTATGTTTCGTAGGTTTTGGATCACATAAATATTATCCTTCTGGAATGTCTTTACTTGTCTTTGTGATAGTTAGCCAACATCAGTTCTTACATCAAAGAAATGCGTTCTAACATCAAAGGTACGCATTATTTTCTGTCTAAGCATGTCATGTTAAGTACGTGACTTTCAAGCAAGCATATGTGTATGCAGAAAAACTATAAATCAAGATGGACTTGCAGGTTTGTATGACTAGCTTCAATCAGTTGATTGAAAACACAATGTTTCGAGTCAAAACAACACAATTAAGATTTGTGGAACTCTAATGTTTGGATTTCTGTGGTACGTACGTTACATTATCATCTTTGAAAAAAAAAATTGCTTTTTGATCCTTAAATCTGTATTATACAATATTGCGTACGGTTGTTGCCGTACTTAAGATTCAAAGTCGCTATACTCATTTTGTTTTCGTATGTTGAGAGAAAACTGCAATACATATCGGGTGTTTCAGATAAGATTACACAACTTTTTTACAAACAAACTGAATATTCCAGCATGGAATAAAAAGATCAGTGGTCTTTAATCCAAGTAAAATTGAGTGAGTGAGTGTTTGAGTTTTACGTCCCACCAACCGCTAAGGTCATACGGCGACGGGACCTCGGTTTAAAGACTCATCCGAAAGTCTGGAGAAGCCCGGGATCAATCGTGCGATCCCTGGTTTACAAGGCGAGTAGCGTAACCACTACACCACGGAGGCTTCCAAGTAAAATTGAGTAGCTCGTATTTGCCACGAAATATAACTATTCTGTACAGTATCTACAATCCGGTTGCACTAGAACAAAGAAAAAAGACAATTGTGGAGATGCAAAAAAGGAGAAATGTTAAAGGTGAGGCGTTCCCTAGAATTATAACACCATAGAGTATTTGTTTGTTTGTTTGCTTGATTTGAGGTTTAACGTCCCTGTCAACACTGTATAGGTCATTTTGGAGACGTTGCTTCTAATCTTGTGGGAGTTTTACCACCCGACACTAGGATGAAATGGCATCTCAAGTCCTTTCGCCGAATGAAACCAATAGGGTTTATAAGCACGCCGCATGGCCTGCCCTACATCATAGTGTAGTTTATATTTTCTTGTCCTTTAGGATCATTGATTCCATTGTGGAATTTTGAAATCTGAGGGTCACTGATGAGCCCTGATTTGCCGAAACTAGCTAGTCTGGCCCAGAAAATATGTACACTCCATATTTTCCAGTTCTATGGTGTTTTCCTTGCTACCAAAGGATAACCTTTTCTAGATCATATTTAGATCCTCTAAGCGGTTTACCAGTACTCGTGTGCTGTCGGTTTCAGCTCTGCGTGGAAGCATCATGCAACCCATCTATTTCTTCAAGCCCAGATGAGCGGGGGCCAGCCATAGAGTGACTGTGTACTTTAATGCGATTAGGAGAAAACCTTTTGCGCGACGTCATTTTGTAGGTTAAATCTTCTACTTTCGTGTATGTAGGCTAACAGTAAAATTCCGCTATTAAGACCACCTCAAAATTAAGACTAATTCTGCTTTAAAAAGCTTATATGGAAGGATGCAGTTATTCTTTCTTCGTATTTCCTGCACACAATGATCTGGCCAGGGACCACCTTTTGGACCGTTCAAACGTGGTCTTAAAAACCACTTTTGAACAGTCCCAAAGGTGGTCTTAATATAGGAATTTTACTTTATTTGAAAACAGCATCAAATAATAATTTGTTTTCTTCAGTATTTAGGTCAGGTGATCCTTCTAACAGAATTCCACAAAAATGACCTGACATTAGTTAAATAACCAAATTATAGTTAAGTCCTGGGAATACTAGTTCTGAAAGACTTTGGAGCATGACCTGTCTTTGATGAAGATACCTTGAGCATTAGAGGAAAACTTCTCGGAGGTTTCTGGAACTTACTCCACAGTAGGAGGAGTCGATCAGATTATAATCAAATATCAAAATTTGTCTTCTAACTACACTTATTTTAGAATATCGTCTGCAGAATTTTACCCAGTGTGCTAAGCGTTAAGGATTAATCAGATGGAATTTTGTTTTTGTTTTGTTTGTTTTATTATTTACTTTTGTTGTTGTTGTTGTTGTTTTGATATAGATGACTCCCAGTGGAATTCGTTTCACTGACCGGTCCAAGGCGGTTCTTCTGTCGCGGTTCAATTTTGTTATTGTTTGTCTTTGAGTGTGTGTGTCGCTATATTATTATTATTATTATTTTGTTTTGGATAGCCAATTGGCCATTTTGTGGGAAAGTAACTGTCCTTTTGGCTTTCCGCTATTGATGTTTCCATTATTAGGATCTAGTTGTTTCATGTTTTCGTTTCTTTCCCTTTTTGTATCGATTTATTTATCCAGGTCTGGCCCTAAAGTGATTTACTTTCGACAAGCCGTGTCCGTAAGCAAAAAGTTGATTTGGTTTGTAAGTCACATATATTTCCTTTAATTTTGATTTAAAATACTCATACTATCTGTTTTGCTTACATTTCGTCAATCGCGAATTGTCTTGGGAAATAGAAACACGGGGAGAGAATTATATTTCTTCTCAAGCGATAGCTGTTGGTATTATGAGGAGTCACTCGACATGCGTTTTTAACCCTTTTAGCACCAAATGGAATCTTCCGCCTTATATATTCCAAAATTCCATTCCAAAATTAAGGGTTGTAAGGTTGCGTTTTCTTCAAAATTTATTTGGAAAATGGCATAACTTTTCGCAAATAGTGTAGGCCAAGATCAGACGCCGCGTTCAGCGGGTCTCTGATCTGGGTCTGCACTGTTTGCCAAATACCCCTTTTGGGGTTTCCGGTACAAGATGGGTTAAATAAGAGGGTGACTCCGTGGCCTTGTGTATAAGAGCATAAGGTCTCTCACCGCTGTGGGTTCGAGCCTGGCTCGGGTCACATGTGAAACGCCATGTTCTGCAAGGGAAGGTCAGTTTTTTTTCGGGTACCCCGGTTTTCGTCCACCTCTGATTAACGATTGACTCGGTATAAGTGAAATAATTTTGTAGGGCCGCAAAACCAAACCAAAAGAAAACAAGAGGCCCATGGGCCACTATGCTCACCAGAGCTCAGGCGGGCACTGGCCACTGGCAGCCATGTATGGTTTTAAGTTATTGATTATAAAGTCTCCCAAACGAACCCCCATTTCCAAATGAGCACCCATGTGGACTCTGCATCTGAAATATTACTTTTATGAAGTGGAGGGGTGGGTCATGGACCCAACAGAGCCCAGGTTGGTATATTGAATGCGTCTTATCATAAGGTACACGAATATGTATGGTTTAGGGGTGTGTATGTTTATAGTTCCTGAGATATAAGGCCTTTTAAGTTGTGGAGGGGTTGGAGCATGGCCCTGGCAGACCCCAGGAAATCCAATATTGTTGTCCTTGAATGTGTCTTATCATTAGGACCAAGAAAATATATTGTTTAGGAATGGGGATCTGAACTGTTTCTGAGATATGAGGCCCTCTTATGAAGTGAAGAGGAGAGGAATGACCCCTGTGGACCGCCAAGTTGGTGTGACTGAATGTGTCTAATCCCAAGGAACAAGAATGTATATGATTATGAGGTGGGGATCCTAATGGTGTCTGAGATATATGGCCTTTTATGAAGTGGAGGGGCGAGCCATGGCATCGACACATTGCCCTAGCACAAAGAGACCCCAGGTTGATGTGACTAAACGTGTCTTATCATAAGGAACACAAATATACATGCGTTAGGGGTGGGGATCTGAACAGTTTCTGAGATATATGACATTTTATGAAGTGGAGGGGTGGGGCATGGTCCCAGCACACCCTGGGAGAACCCTAGGTTGGAATTAGTGAATGTGTCTTATCATAAGGAACAAGAATATATATGGTTTAGGGGTGGGGATCTAAATGGTTTCTGAGATATTGGGCCTTATACAAAGTGTAGGGGATGGGACAGTCCCCGACACAGCACAGGGGACAGGTTGGTGTCCCTGAACGCGTCTTATCATAAGGAACAATTATATATATGGTTTTGGGATGGGGATCTGAATGCTTTCTCAGACATATCGCCTTTTTTGAAGTGGAGGGCTGGGGCATGGCCCCAGCGCACCCCGGGAGACCCCTAGGTAGGAATCACTAAATGCGTCTTATCATAAGGAACAAGAATATATATGGTTTAGGGGTGGGGATCTGAACGGTTTCTGAGATATTGGGCCTTTTATGAAGTGGAGGGGGTGGGGTATGGCCCGGCACATCCCGGGGGACACCCAGGTTGGTGTCACTCAATGCGTCTTATCATAAGAAACAAGCATATATATGGTTTTGGGGTGAGGATCTGAATGGTTTTTGTGATATATCGTCTATTATTTTTTTTCTCTGTTGTCGGCTCCTCCACCCCTTCCGACTCCATATACATATCGTAAAAAGAATAATATAAAACAGTTATAAACCTACGAATTTACGAAAGATTAGAGGCATGGCCCCGGCGCACACTGGGAGACCCCCAGGTTGGTATCATTGAATGCGTCTCATCATAAGGAGCAAGTATATATATGGTTTAGGGATGGGGATCTAAACGGTTTCTGAGATATTTGACCTTTTACGAAGTGGAGGGGGTGGTGCATGGCCCGGGAACATCCCAGGGGACCACCAGGTTGCTGTCACCGAATGCGTCTTGTCATAAGAAACAAGAATATATATAGTTTTGGGTGGGGATCTGAAAGGTTTCAGAGATATATCGCCTTTTATGAAGTGGAGGGGCGGGGTATTGCCCCGGCGCACCCCAGGGACCCCTAGGTTGGAATCACTGAATGCGTCTTACCATAAGGAACAGGAATAAATATGGTTTAGGGGTGGGGATCTGAACGGTTTCTGAGATATTGGGCCTTTTATGAAGTGGAGTGCGTGGGGCATGGCCCAGGTACACCCCAGGGGACCACCAGGTTGGTGTCACTGAATGCGTCTGATCATAAGAAACAAGACCAGAGGCTTGGTTGGCAGGATTTATGTAGGTGAACATTTCAAGTTACTACATAGTAAATATCTAAACTATGGGCTTTATGGTTTCAGTGAAGAAGTTTTTTAAAGCTCTTTTCCATTATAGGTGTATAGGGGCTAAGGAGCCCCGGGATGTGGCCAGTTTGGACCCTAGGGGCATGGCTGGCAGGATGTATGTAGGGGACCACTTGACATTGCTACATACTAAATATCTAAGCTTTGTGCCTTCTTGTTTCAGAGGAGAAGATTTTTCAAGTTTTTTTTTCACTGTAAGCATATGGGAGCTTATGAGCCCCGGAGAATGGCCAATTCTGACCCCAGGGGCATAATTGGCAGGATTTATGTAGGTGACCATATTACGTTGCTGCATACTAAACATCTTACCTATGGGCTTTATGGTTTCGGAGAAGAAGATTTTTGATGCTGTTTTTCCGAAGCTAAAGGAACCCCGGGGCGTGGCCAATTTGGAACCCCAGGGGCATGATTGGCAGGTTGGCAGGATTTATGTAGGGGACGACTTGATCTTGCTACATACAAAATATCTAAGCTCTGGGCTTTGTGGTTTCAGAGAAGAAGATTTTTTTAAGTTTTTCCCTTTGTAAGTCTATGGAAGATTATGAGCCCCGGGACGTGGCCAATTTTGGACCCAAGGGGCATGATTGGCTGGATTTCTGTAGGGGACTACTCGACGTTGCTACATACTGAATATCTAAGCTCTGGGCCTTCTGGTTTCAGATAAGAAGATTTTCAAAGTTTTTTTCCCCTTGTAAGTCTATGGGAGCTTATGACTTCCGGGGCGTGGCCAATTCTGACCCCAGGGGCATGATTGGCAGGATTTATGTAGGTGACCATATTGCGTTGCTACATACCAAATATCTTCGGAAAAGAAGATTTTTGAAGCTTTTTTCCCCATTATAAGTCTATGGAAGCTAAGGAGCCCCGGGGCGTGGCCAATTTAGCCCCCGGGGCATGATTGGCAGGATTTATGTAGGGGGCCACTCGACGTTACTACATACAGAATATCTAAGCTCTGGGCCTTGTGGTTTCAGAGAAGCAGATATTTTAATTTTTTCCCATTGTAAGTCTATGGGAGCTTATGACCTCCGGGGCGTGGCCAATTCTGACCGCAGGGGCATGATTGGCAAGATTTGTGTAGGTGATCATATTCCGTTGCTACATACTAAATATCATAGCTATGGGATTTATGGTTTCGGAGAAGAAGAGCTTTGAAGCTTTTTCCGCATTATAAGTCTATGGAAGCCAAGGAGCCCCGGGGCGTGGCCAATTTAGACCCCAGGGGCATGATTGGCAGGATTATGTAGGGGACCAGTCGACGTTGCTACATACTGAATATCTAAGCTCTGGGCATTTTGGTTTCAGAGAAGAATATTTTCTAAATTTTTCCCATTGTAAGTCTATGGGAGCTTATAAGTCCCGGGGCGTGGCCATTTCTGACCCCAAAGGGGCACGATTGGCAGGATTTATGTAGGTGACCATATTATGTTGCTACATACTAAATATCTTAACTATGGGTTTTATGGTTTCGGAGAAGATTTTTGAAGCTTGTTTCCCCATTATCAGTCTATGGAAGCTAAGGGGCTCTGGGGCGTGGCCGATTTAGACCCCAGGGGCATGTTTGGCAGGATTTATATAGGGGCCCACTTGACGTTGCTACATACTAAATATCTAAGCTCTGGACCTTGTGGTTTCAGAGAAGAAGATTTTTTAAGTTTTTCCCATTGTAAGTCTATGGGGGCTATATGTTGCCATAGCAACCAAACTAGTGAGCCGATTTTCATTAAAAACACAAACTTACAATTCCCCAGCCCAAGGATGCTACAGATGAAATTTGGGTTGAATCGGCCCAGTGGCTTTTGAAAGTTTTGACGCCAGACGACGACGCAGACGCAGATGACGACGACAACGACGACGACGGACAACTGCCTATCCTATAAGCTCCCCCGGAGCCTTCGGCTCTGGATATTACATTCGTAATCACAAATAGATATTGTGGGTACTCGTTCGAATCGCTTTTATGTGGCGATTGATACGAGTACCTACAATCTATTTTGGGATAACACTCCTAATTTTCCATCTGAAATAGGCCATTTACAGAGCAATGATTTCTTTCCCGGCGAAACAAAACAACAACAATAACAACAACAACAACTATAAACAAGAGGGCCATGATGGCCCTGGATCGCTCACCTGATCCATAGAGTAACAAGTGGGCCCCGGGGAGGGCCATTATTTACCCCAGGGCTATAATGTGCATAATGTTGAGAGAGGTCTAAAAAGGTGAAGCTTCATACCAAATATCAACAAAGGCTATAGTTTGAACAATCTTGGCAAAGGTCCACTAGATGAAGCTACACACCAAATATCAAAGACCTGGGCCTTGCGGTTTCAGAGAAGAAGATTTTTTTTTTAAGATATTCCCTACATAAGCCTATGTAAAACCAAATGGCCCCGGGGCGGGGGCTTTTTGGCCTCAGGGCTATAATTTAAACAACCTTGATAGAGGTCCACTTGATGAAGCTTCACACCAAATATCAAAGACCTGGGCCTTGCTGCTTCAGAGAAGAAGATTTTCAAAAATTATCTCTATATAAGTCTATGTAAAACCAAAGGGTCCCGGGGCGGGGGCATTTGTGGCCCAAGGGCTATAATTTGTGGAATCTTGGTAGGGGTCCACTGCTACAAATTGTTTGCTCCATACCAAATATCAAAGACATGGGCCTTGCTGTTTCAGAGAAGAAGACTTTTAAAGATTTCCCTATATAAGTCTATGTAAAACCAAAGGATCTCGGGGCGGGGGCATTTTTGGTCCCAGGTCTATTATTTGAACTTTCTTGATAGAGGTCCACTAGATAATATTTCATATCAAATATCAAAGACCTAGACCTTGTGGTTTCACAAAACAAGATTTTTAAAGATTTTCTCTATATAAGTCTATGTATTTGTTTGTTTGATCTGAGGTTAACCGTCCCCGTCAACACTGTAAAGGTCATTTTTGAGACGTTGCTTCCAATTTTGTGGAACTTTTACCCGACATTGAGATGACTATGTAAAACCAAAGGGCTCCGGGGCGGGGCATTTTTGGCCCCAGGGCTATGATTTGAACAATCTTGATAAAGGTCCACTAGATGAAGCTTCATACCAAATATCAAAGACCTAGGCCTTGTGGTTTCAGAGAAGAAGATTTTCAAGATTTTCCCTATATAAATCTATGTAAAACCAAAGAGCCCCGGTGCAGGGGGCATTTTTGGCCCCGGGGCTATAATCTGAGCAATTTTGGTAGAGGTCCACAAGATGAAGCTTCATACCAGTATCAAAGACCTGGGCCTTGCGGTTTCAGACAAGAAGATTTTTAAAGATTTTCCCGATATAAGCCTATGTAAAGCCCAAGGGCCCTGGGGCGGTGGCATTTTTGGCCCCAGCACAATAATTTGAACAATCTTGGTAGGGGTCCAATAGATGAAGCTTCATACCAAATAGCAAAGACCTTGGCCTTGCGGTTTCAGAGAAGAAGATTTTTAAAGATTTTCCCTATATAAGCCCATGTAAAACCAAAGGGCCCCAGAGCGAGGGCATTTTTGACCCCAGCACTATAATTTGAACAATCTTGGTAGGGGTCCACCAGATAAAGCTTCATACCAAATATGAAAGACCTGGGCCTTGCGGTTTCAGACAAGAAGATTTTTAAAGATGTTCCCTATATAATCCTATGTAAAACCAAAGGGCCCGGGGCAGGGGCATTTTTGGCCCCAGCACTATAATTTGAACAATCTTGGTAGGGGTCCACTAGATGAAGCTTCATACTAAATAGCAAAGACCTGGGCCTTGTGTTTCAGAGATTTTTAAAGATTTTCCCTATATAAGCCCATGTAAAACCAAAGGGCCCCGGGGCGGGGGCATTTTTGGCCCCAGCACTATAATATTTGATCAATCTTGGTAGGGGTCCACTAGATGAAGCTTCATACCAAATATCAAAAACCTGGGCCTTGTGGTTTCAGAGAAGAAGATTTTTTAAGTTTTCGGTGAAAAAAATCTATTTTTAGCTCCTGTGACCTAGATGTGCAACGGACCAGAACCATTTGAACAACTTTGAAAGGGGATGACCTAAGGATCATTCCTGTGAAGTTTGGTCAAAATCCGATCAGTGGTTTAGGAGGAGATGTCGTTTGAAGAAATTGTTTACGCACGCACAGACGCACGCACGCACGCACGACGGACGACGGACAAAAAGTGATCCCAAAAGCTCACCTCGTCACTACGTGACGGTGAGCTAAAAAGTAAATAAATAAAACAAACATAACAAAAACAAAACAAAAACTTCCATATTCCGATTTATCTTTAACGCTTAGCACACTGGGCAAAATATTCAGCAGACGGTATTCTCAAATACGTGTAATTAGAAAACAGATTTTGATATTTCTTGCAATTGGAGACAATTTGTATGGAATGCCAAAACTTGCTTTCTGGGAAAATGAATAGAAAAAAAATGTCATCAAGTTTGTCGCCTGCTGGTTTTGCCTAGAGATTGGTCAAAGGTTAAAATACTGTCCGTGCAAAAAGTTAAAGCCCAAAGTACAAAATACACGGTCCAATTATACCGACTCTATATCATATTGAACCTTTAAGGTCAAAAACTTAAACTGGCCAGCGCACGACAAAACCTACAATAAGACATGTGCGACCAGCGAAGACTCAGATCAGCCTGCGCATCCATATAGTCTAACCAGTGACTTCTCTTGCTGCATGAAGGAGCATTGAGCCCTTAGCTATCCTTAGAGCGCACAACGAAGACTCTGATCAGACTGCGCGGATGCGCAGGCTGATATGAGACTTCGTTGGGCGCACATGTCTTATTGTAGATTTTGTCATGCGCTGGCTCAAATGTTCAACAATAGTTTAAAATTCACGACTGAGGTCAAAATACTTGATCTCAAAGAGCAAGGTTTAAGTCACTTTTTATGCACATATTAAAGCGTTCGTTTCGGCACTATCAGTACGACTGAAGCGAAGTGATTTATACAACATAATGTAGTTTTTTTATTTTTTATTTTACTCAATTGCATACAAATATCGGTGCTTGTTAGAACGACCCCTAAAATCTATATCCAGTTTCTCACATGATGATGGTGATGTTGTTGATGTTGTATGATGATGATCATTATGATGATGATGATGATGATTATGATGCTGCTGCTTCTGATGATGATGATGATCATGATCATGGTAATGGTTTTTAGGATGTTCATTACACTTATAACTTGTTTACTGACATCACGTGAACAAGTCCGTGATATCAATACCCCATGAACCCCACTTTATATAGAGACAACTGGGGTATAATGAAGGTATGCATTATCTTTCTCATTTCTGCTCCAAGACATAGGTTGGGGGTACTCGTTCTAACTCGTTCTAACGAGCACCCACAACCTATATTTGCAGTATAAATAAGAAAAAAATTCGGATTTTCATAAAAAGTAGCAATTTTGGAGATGTGTAAAATGCATTTATGTCGCACGGGTGTGTAATCGTAATGAGCTTACGTTTGAGGCTTTAATTGGCCATGGTTCCCTTTGTATTTGAGATTTCTTATCGCCATTTTCTTTGTTTGCGGGTAAGTTAACGTCCCTTACAGACGTCTTGTGCAACACTTAATTAGAACAAACTTTACACGTCCGATTTCGCGATCAACTCAAATCAACTTAAGCAAAGGCGCAAGACCCGCAAAAACGCAATCATTGACATGATTATACCCATTTACACATTGGACCAATTATAAACATCGGTAATATTACAAGCATGCTCACATTTTCGCTTCGGCGTATGCTGGTTACCCATCCATTTGGTGTAGATTTTATTACTTTTCCTGTATCCTTTTTCTTGTCAATTCTACACCAGCATCGGAATATCTCGGAAGACACCTTCATGGATAACGGGGTTTATTTTTGTTATGGCTTGTTTTTGAGTGTGTGTATCACTTATATTATTTTGTTTTGGATAGCCAATGTTGTCCTTTTGGCTTTCCGCTATTGATGTTTCCATCTCATCGAAGGGTCTAGTTGTTTCATGTTTGTGTTTCTCTCCCTTTGGTGTCTCTGATAATTGTATCGATTCCTGATCATTGCCTTCATTTCTATTTTATCTTCGGCGATGTTATTCATATTGACAGCTTCGTATGTTAGGTTTAGTTTTATTTTGTTTGATTTGAAGTTTAACGTCCCTGTCAACACTGTAAAGGTCATTTTGGAGACGTTGCTTCCAATTTTGTGGGACTTTTACCCGACATTGAGATGAAATGCCATCTCTAGCCCTGCCGCCCAATGAAACCAATAGGGTTTATAAGCATGGACGGTCCGACTCGCACCCCTTTGTCTGGGCAGGCTTAGATCCTGTAAGCGGTTTACCAGTTCTCGTGTGCGGGTCGGTTTCAGCTCTGCGTGGAAGCATCATGCAGCCCATCTATTTCTTAAAGCCCCGTTGGGCGGGGGCCGTGGTTTAGTTTTGGATAAGGCCATTTTAGTACATGTTTGTATCAACAAGTCACATATTACCAAAATAGTCCCAATGGTATACTATGAGCGTTATGGTGATAGCTTATCATATTTTCACAATTTGTTTTTGCCTCGGCTATTTATAACTTACATTAGGGTCTGTTGTTTCATGTTTGTGTTTCTTTCCCTTTGGTGTCTCTGATGGGAGCTGTGGGTTAATTCTATCGATTCTTGATCATTGCTTCCACTTCTATTTTATAAAGAAATATGGCTTTTGACTATGTCGATGGTTAGGTCTTGTCAGTATATGACTGCTTGCCAAATGTTATCAAACCAAACGGTTTAAAAGTCACAAACTGATCACGGACGGACAGACATGCCTTAGCGTGTCTTTGGCATTTTATGATTTTTATTTTGCCAGGTCTTGTCAATATGTGTGTGCCAAAACGACGTTCAGCCTGGCGGAACGATGGGATACCCAACGAACAGAAACCTTCCAAATGCCTAAACAGTTGTGAATAGTTTTATGAACATATTCTACACTTACGCCCAACACCCTTTTCACATATCATATATCACTTTTCACATATCATATATCACTTTTCAAACGTTCCCTAACTTGACCAATATTACACTCGCAGTTCTGTCTGCACGGTTGTGATCTTTCAAGGTTTCCCTTCCTTTTATCTTAGTGTGGTTTAGGAGTATATTTTTCTAGTCATTTTGGATAGCATGACGAAAAAACGCCTATACAATATTGACCCCTTATATAGTTAAACTGGGGTTTGCTATATATTTTGAGCAGAAATAAGAAAAATATCACAATTTTTCATATAAAAAATTTCCCTTATTTACAGATTTATCTAGATTTTTCTTATCTCTGCTCTAAAATATAGATTGTGGGTCCTCGTTAGAACCGCTTCGATGAGGCAGTTCTAACGTGTACCCACAAAATATATTTTGAGCAGAAATTAGAAAAATATCACAATTTTTCATCTTAAAATTTCCCTTATTTACAATGTAATTGTATAGGCGTGTTTTCGTGATGATTGATTCCACTGTGGAGTTTTGACAATATTTGAAGATCACCGCATGATGAGGCATTATTGGCCGAAACTGGCTTTTTTCAGTTCTGTATTGTATTCCTTGCTTCAAGGATTATAGTACGTAGCCGAAGATCAGATTGGCAAGGCTGGGCTGTTCAAGGGTTGTCGATACCCAGCAGGCACATGACGTAATTGTGACGTCACATCAATGTAGATACGCCATGACGTTTATGCAACGTCAAATCAACGTCGGTGCAACGTTGATTTGACGTTGCCCTTGCGACGTGTGCCTGCTGGGTATTTGTCAAATTCGCGGAATCCACAAGATGATTCAGTAGAGAGCCTTTCGCAAGCTGTTTGCAAGCGGACCAAAATGATCCGTGATATACATCATAGATTCGTTTGTGTTATACAAGTAATTGTAATCATATTATAGCGAAAAAAATGATTAGGACGGAAAATACGGAACCCGGGAAGGGACATAATTTATTTTTAATATGTTGTGCGAACAGTATATTAAGTTGTGCGAACAAGATATTATCTTGTGCGCACAGGATAATATGTTGTGCGGACAAGATATTATCTTGTGCGGACAACATAATTTATGTTGTGCGGACAACATATTATTTGTGCGGACAAGATATCTTGTTTGCACAACAAGATATTATCTTGTTCGCACAACATATTATCTTGTTTGCACCACATAGATCTTGGGAAGTTGTGCGAACAAGATTTTATCTTGTGCGGACAAGATATTATCTTGTTCGCACAACATATTATCTTGTGCTGACAAAATATTAAGTTGTGCGAATAAGATAATATCTTGTGCGGACAAGATATTATCTTGTGCGCACAAGATATTATTTTGTCCGCTAAAGATCTATGTTGTGCGGACAAGATATTATCTTGTGCGGACAAGATAATATTTTGTTCGCACAACTTAAAATATTGTGCGCACAAGATAATATGTTGTGCGAACAAGATAATATGTTGTCCGAACAAGATATTATCTTGTTCGCACAACATAATAAAAATAAAAAATCATGTCCCTTCCCGGGTTCCGTACAGACATGGTATTTATTTGGCACTTATCGTAAGTTTTCCATTCGGATGACACTTTTCGGCTGGTCGTGCAATTTCGCCACTTCGATGTTTAAGTTTAATGCAGAGTTGTACGCTTTAATGAGTCTGGCTTTAAGTGGTAAAATCATTGATTATTGGTGGCTAATAAAGATAGCAAAAGGATAATAATTTCTCCCTCTCAGTGTATACTTATTGATTGTAACTGACTCACTACTGTGTGTGCAGAATCTCTCCAAAGAAACTGACACACAATATGTACAGAAATATATATTTTTGGTTTAATATATGAGCGAACAACACCAGTCGGTTCTCTCTGTATAACAGCATGAAGCTAGGATACGTTTCATAACAATCTGTTTTTTCCGGACTATACCGGTTTAATTAACAAAGAAACCGTTACAGTTTTTAACCTGGCTGTAGTTTGAAAAAAAATGGGTAAGTAATAATGATTTCAATATTCAGAAAAAAAAAAAAGTTTTATGATTAGTATGCAGCTTTTGGCCAGCTTTTATTCATGCATGCAGCGATTTAAATATATTTTCTTCATTAATGCACAGCGTCGGCTTTAAAGAAATTGGGTCGCATCATCAAATTAGGTGTAATATACCAAGCTATATTGCAATTGTTTTTTTTTTCTTGTATCTCCTATGTTGTGGATACATGTTAGAATCGCCTCGCTTCAGCATACGTATCTAACCAGAATTCTAACACAGCGCGCCTATATAGGCAATGGAAAACAACTGTGTTTTATTCTACAACAAATCACGGCTAGGAAGAGCGTGGCAAATGACGTCATTAAAAACTGCCAATTGATGACGTCACTAGTAGATTTCCTTGACGTTAGACGGTGTAACGTCATTTTCTCGCATCGAAAACGTTAGAAAAGGATGTAAATGCATGTGTTTCAGTCGTTAATTTTAGCGGGATTTCTTCTAACAATGGCGAAAAGTTGTGAGATTTTGAAGGAAACAACAACATTATTGCCGATTTTCAGCGTGTTAGAATCGAAATAGATCAGCTTTAGTCTGTGTTTATTGAGTAATAAATCACAGTTTGTCGGTCAGTTGTAAGTAGACAAATCACGCGCGCTACGCGCTCGTGATTTGTCTACTTTACAACTGACCTCCAAACTGTGATTTATTACTTAACAAATCACAGCTAGAGCTGATCTATTTCTTAAATAAGCGAATTATCCCTTAATTATCATGATTACTCCCCAGCAGGCACACGTTGCTAAGGCAACGTCAAACCAACGTTGCAGTAATGTCATGACGTTACATACACGTCAATCCGACATCGGTTCAACGCCACGTGCCTGCCTGGTCCTCATTTGGGGATATAGCAAGCATGAACAACAGAAAAACACAACCCAATATTGCATCAGGGCATCGAAATGTAACTGGATGTGAGAAAATATTTCACTCAGCCAAAACTGGTAAGAAATTATGACTTCACAAAAATTACATTTTCTCCCTTTTAGCCCATTTCGACGAAACTTTGCCCCCCCCCCCCCCCCCCCCCCTCCCCCCCCTAAAAAAAAAAGAAAAGATATAACAACATAGAAAAATTTAAAATAAAAAAATACAACACTATTTCTCGAAATCTCACCCGAAATTTATTTCACTGATTTTATGGTGTCTTTCATGCGTGTGTGTGTGTGTGTACGGGGGTGTATAGGTGTGTGGGGGAGAGGGAGAGGGTGTCAGGTGTAAAAGGAAATAACGGCAGAGTCAGATCTGATTGCACGACAACGCAGGCTGGTGTGATGTATGACTGGCAATCTGTACCAGTATAAAGCACTGTTTTTATGATGCGGACCATTTTTGGCGGACAAGCTCACCATTGATTTCAGCTCTCAGCCGTTAGAAAATCAAAGCAGTGGTAGCACTGATGAGTAGATTATCTCTGATTGTAGGCTGGGAAAATGATCCTGAATGATGAAACACGCCTGTACAAATACACTGTAAATTTAACAGCCGAAAAATTCAAATTTTAAGACGAAAACTTATGATATTTATCTTATTTAGATTTTGGGTGCCTGTTAGAACCGCCTCATCGAGGCGGTTCTAACGAGTACCCAAAATCTATATTTTAGAGAGCAGAAATAAGAAAAAATATGGTTTATCCCTGTAAACTCCAGTTTTACAATATAAATGTGTTTTTGATTTTTTTTTTTTTGGTTTTGGTTTTACGGCCCTTTCAAGATTATTTCACACATATCGAGCCGATCGTTAATCAGAGGTGGGCGAAAACCGGAGTACCCGGGGAAAAAACACCTGACCTTCCGTTGCAGAACTTGGCGTCTCACATGTGACCCGAGCAAGGCTCCAACCACAGCGGTGAGAGACCTAATGATCAAGAGTCAGCACTCTTAACCACTAGGCCACGGAGGCCTGTAAAAGTGGGGTTCAAGGAGGTCAAAATTATATAGGTGTGTTTTCGTGATTAACATTTCATTAAACCCTTAGTTACATTCCTGTATTGTAAGCAAGCAGTGTAGATAGGGGCGTACTTGATCAGACCCTTAAATTCCCTAATGTAAGCAAACAGCGTAGACCCTGATCAGACGCCGCGTTCTGCGGCGTCTGATCAGGGTCTACACTGTTTGCCAAACTCAAGTTTTATAGATAACCCTCTTACGAAACACTCCGACCTCACAGCATTACGAATAACGCAGCTATTTTCTATAAATAACCGTTACCTGGATTTCCTACAAATCAGTGATAGTCACGTGAACATCGGTACTGAAGAGCTTCTGTGCTCAGTTACTTTGGTTCGATTGACAAACAGTCGGCCCAGAAATATGTAGCCCTCAATTTTTGCGTTGGATTTATATATCACCTTCCATTTTGATTTACCGAATTCATAATAGACATTCGACAACTTTTATTAATAAAGATGAAAATTGTATAATAACTCAGATATAAATTTTTATTTTATGAGTATTCACGAAATTTTATTTTTACTTCAAACCCATCCTCCGCATAAAACGTTAACTTTTCAGATTGTCTGTTCGACCGTAAAACGTAAATCAGGCGTAGGAGATACATGTACTAATGTCTAATGTAAACTGTTTTATGAGCCTTAACGTCAATCTAACCCAGGGGTGGGGAGGGGGGGGGGGGGGACTCAGATGTTTGCCTTTTACATAGGCTGGGACTATTTTTTGGGTCTAGAATTAAAAATTTTACTCTTTTTTTGGCGCGCGCGCGCGTGTGTGTGTGGGGGGGGGGGGGGGGGGGGGTGCAGGACAGCATTTGGGATGTTATTGATGTTAAATCATTGAAGCATATTGTTCACACATTAATATACCGGAATCTGCTTCATTATTGCTATTTATGCACAGTCTGTAATTATCGAAGTAAAAGCGGGGGCATTGCACTACCCCCGTCCGTCCGGATGTCCGTTCGTCCGTCCGCCCGTCTGTAATTTCCCACCATTGCTCCTAGACCATTTAATTGGCCCCCGCCCATCGGGGCTTGAAGAAATAGATTGGGCTGCATTATGCTTCCACAGAGCTGAAACCGACTTCACATGAGTACATGTACTCATTTTTGATTTTATTTGCCTTCACTGCAGCTGGTGTTGTGCCGTGTGGCGGCCGTAAAACGTCTCCCCGTACATCAACCATAGTGCAGTTTATATTTTACTTTTGGTCCTTTGAGATCAGCGTGAATATTCTGAGAAATCAGAAATAAATTATTGGTTTAGACTCATATTCTAGACAGGCTTTTAATTATTTGGACCCCATTTTGATTTATATCAGTCTTTGAATCGACTGCCTATTCGAAATTCGCAAAATTGCAGTATGTTTCCTCTGGCTTTCTTTGCCGGATCATTACAGGGTCACTGATGAGGCTTTATTAGCCGAAACTACGTAGTATGACCCATTTTCTTTCTTATGAATGTTTTCATTGCTCTTAAAGGAACTCATTTTTGATTTTTATTTGCCTTCACAGCAGCTGGTATTGTGCCGTGTGGCGGCCGTAAAACGTCTCCCCGTACATCAACCATAGTGCAGTTTATATTTTACTTTTGGTCCTTTGAGATCAGCGAGAATATTCTGAGCAATCAGAAATAAATTATTGGTTTAGACTCATATTCTAGACATGCTTTTAATTATTTGGACCCCATTTAGATTTATATCAGTCTTTGAATCGACTGCCTATTCGAAATTCGCAAAATTGCAGTATGTTTCCTCTGGCTTTCTTTGCCGGATCATTACAGGGTCACTGATGAGGCTTTATTAGCCGAAACTACGTAGTATGACCCATTTTCTTTCTCATGAATGTTTTCATTGCTCTTAAAGGAACTCATTTTTGATTTTTATTTTCTAAGCCAGCCCAGGAAAAGTGGTGCGAGTCGGACCGTCCATGCATACAAACACTATTGGTTTCATTGGACGGCAGGGCTTGAGATGTCATTTCATCTCAATGGCGGGTAAAAGTCCCACAAAATTGGAAGCAGCGTCACCAAAATGACATATACAGTGTTGATGGGGACGTTAAACGTCAAAACAAACAAACAAATTAAACAGACCATTTAATCTAGAAACTCGAAATATCAGAACTTTTTATCCGAAAATTTTCATTTTTTGGTGGTAACGTTTTCAATATATTTGAATGGGCGTGTTTTCGCATTGGGCTCGTTATTAGCCTATCATCAGGATCTACTCTACTTATACACATAGGTAGTTGTACTGGTCTGCAGGGTTAAGAGGTTTAAGAATTTAAGATAGTTGCTTTGTTTGTTTGATTTGAGGTTTAACGTCCCCGTCAACACTGTAAAGGTCATTTTGAAGACGCTGCTTCCAATTTTGTGGGACTTTTACCCGACATTGAGATGAAATGACATCTCAAGCATAGTTGCTAGTGAACCGCATATGAGTGGATACTGACAAGAGTACTTCTTCTTCTTCTTTTATCATTTAATTTTCTTTTATATATACGGCTACTAATTTAGGCACGATTGTGCAATGAAACACAAATTGTGGGTACTCGCTGGGAGCGCCTCAACTGGGGTGGTTCTAACGAACACCCACAATCTTTGGTTGTAGAATAAGTAAGGGAATATGGCGGATTTCACCTGAAATAAAAAAAATGGGTCGAATATTTATCAATCGACCCAAAGTTATAAAGCGCAAGTAGCTCAGCACGTGAATATCACTGACTTGTATGTAATCCAGGTAACTTTCTTTTTATAGAAAATAACAGCGTTAACTTTGTCACAGGGAGGTCAGCATGTTGCGCGATACGGCATTCTATAGAATTTGGACTTGAATCATGGCTTGGGCTTGGCAAATAGTGAAGACCCAGATCAGACGTCCCCGTCAACACTATAAAGGTCATTTTGGAGACGTTGCTTCCAATTTTGTGGGACTTTTACCCGACATTGAGATGGAATGACATCTCAAGCCCTGTCGCCCAATGAAACCAATAGGGTTTATAAGCATGGACGGTCCGACCCGCACCGCTTTGCCTGGGCAAGCGTAGATCCTCTAAGCGGTTTACCAGTGCAAGTGTGCGGTCAGTTTCAGCTCTGCGTGGAAGCATCTTGCAGCCCATCTATTTCTTTAAGCCCCGATGGGCGGGGGCCGCGGAAATTTGTATCTCGTGGTAAATTTCTTGTTTGATGCATCGATCGGTCGGTAATAAACTTGAATGATTTTTACAGACGGTCATAATTTAGCAATTACTCGTCAAAACTAAACAGATATATACACAGATTATGCCTGCAATGTTCAGGATTCGACTGCAATGCTCGTAAAACCACAGCAACTGTAATCATTTTCGATCCGATTGTTTGCCAATCGACCCAAAGTTACATTCAGTGCTGAAGTCCACGTGACTATCACTGGTTTGTAGGAAATCCAGGTAACGGCTATTTATAGAAAATAGCCGCGGGATTCCAATGGTTGTTAGGTCAGTGTGTTGCGTAATCTTGAGGGTTATATATAGAATCTGGATTAAAATTAGGTGCTGGGTTTGGCAAACAGTTTTTTGTTTGATTTAAGGTGTAACGTCCCCGTCAATACTAGTTAGGTCTTTTTGGAGACGTTGTTTCCAATTTTATTGGACTTTTTCCCGACATTGTGAGATTAAATGACTTCTCAAGCCCTACCGACCATAGAAACCACAAGGGTTTAAGGAGCGGCCTGACTCACATCTTCTTTCCTGGGGCAGGCTTAGACCTAAGCGATTTACCAGTACTCACATTCGGTCGGTTTCAGCTCTGCGCGGAAGCACCATGCAGTCCATTGACAAACAGTGTTTGCTCAGATCAGACGCCACAGAACGCGGCGTCTGATCAGGGTCTACACTGTTTGCTTACAGTAAAGGAATTTAAGGGTTAACCCATTGCATGGTTACCTTGACAAACAGTGCAGACCCAGATCAGACGCCACAGAACGCGGCGTCTGATCAGGCCCTGCACTATTTGCTAACAGAATTTTCCTTCAAAAATAGAATAAAAACGAAACAACAGGCCTGACACCCCTTATATGATAAGTAGACTTGTCCAACATAAAGCAATGGAAGAGTCCACTAGTATACAATGGGTTAAACAAACCAGTCTTAGTCCCCGATTAGGACCATATTTTAAGCCTACCCTCAGATAAAAAAAAATCGACCCCAGTGCTGTTAATGTTTTGATTGTCAGTTTTTGTGAGACAGAGTTCATTCATGTTGCACATTATTCGAAGCGTGATTAAAGCTACAAGAAGACTCTTGCAAACGTTTGAAACCCGGATCAGCCTGCGCATCTGCACAGCATGATCAAAATATTAGCTCTTCGCATGAATCTTATTTAGCGTTGTGGTGTTCAAAGAGCGAGACCCTTTGTTTGTTTGTGTTGAGGTTTTACGTCCCCGTCGACACTATTTAGGTCATTTTGGAGACGTTGTTTCCGATTTTGTGGGACTTTTTCTCGACATTGAGATGGGATGAAAGTCTTACCGCCCAAGAAACCACTTGTGTATAAGGGAAGGTCTGACTGGCACCATTTTCCCTGGGCGGGCTAGATCTTCTATGCGGTTTACCAGTACTAACGAGTGGTTGGTTTTAGCTCTGCGTGAAAGCACTAAACAGCCCAATATGTTTCTTCAAGTCCCGATGGGCGGGGTCCCCAGAGTATGATAAAGCCACGAGAAGACCCTTGCAACAGGTGAAGAACCAGATCAGCCTGCGCACCCGCACAGTATGTCCAAAGTCTTCGCCTTTCGAATGAATCTTTTTTAGCATCTGTGTGTCACCGCTCGGGATCGACTATCACTGGATATCAACAAAGTACTAGAAAGATGGTCAACATTTCATGATCTTTAATCAACGGCATAGAACATCTGAAATTATATCAATAATTTCACATAAATAACAATCATGTACAAACTATGTGAAAAGTATAAACTTATCACAACAAGCTCAAAATGGCGAATGCCCTGGACCATAGTGTCCGAATATTTAATGTTTGTAACATGAAATAAACATGTTAACAATTTGACAGTGAGTACGGATTTCAATACACATTATGTTTTGTTTTGTCTTGCAGTGTCAAACCTCTCTAAAATACAAAATAACTTACTTTTACTATCTCAAAATAGCATACAATGAATAACAAAAGATATGAAAATATTCCTACCTGAAATTATATCAATAATTTCACATAAATAACAATCATGTACAAACTATGTGAAAAGTATAAACTTATCACAACAAGCTCAAAATGGCGAATGCACTGGACCATAGTGCCTGAATATGCAAATTAGATGTGCTAAAGGCCATAAGCGATTAAGCGGTACATGCATTGTTAAGGTATAGACAAGGACATATGGCAACGGGAGGGAAGGCCTGGGAGTATGGGATTGACCGAAGTTAGGGTTTGGAATAGAATAAAGAACGAAACAACAAACATTACTTTGTGTTTTAATTTTATTCAATATTACAAAACTCGACCTATGACACTCTTCCCCGCTTAATTAAATGTCGCCCCGACATTTACAAATAACTACACATTTCTGTCTCTCATAGTGTCATGAAAGGATAAAAAATTAATGTAGACGACAAATCACATCTCTGCTTCATTGCTTGTACGGCAGTCTGAAACGAGAACTACAAAATGGCTTTAAAACAATTGAAAATATTCAATGGGATGAGCCACTTTCGAAGCAGATATTAGTTCCTTTGATTGCGACTTATCTAAAATAATAAAATCAGGTAAGAACGTTGATGATGATGATGATGATGATGATTATGATGATGACGATGATGATGACGATGATGCTGATGATGATGAAGATGATGATGATGCTGTTGCTGATGATGATGAAGATGATGATGCTGCTGCTGATGATGATGAAGATGATGATGATGATGATGCTGATGATGATGAAGATGATGATGATGCTGATGATGATGAAGAAGATGATGATGATGATGATGCTGATGATGATGAAGATGATGATGATGCTTCTACTGATGATGATGAAGATGATGGTGATGACGCTGCTGATGATGATGAAGATGATGGATAACATCACTAAATTACTCTTCTGTTTATCTCCGGTCTCTTTCTGCCTCTTTAACAGCTTAAAGTTTCACAATATCCTGGGGCCTCACGGTAATTACAAATGGCTCTTCGCCTGGCACAAATGCTCTGTTATCGACCATGCATGGGTTGTGTCCTATCTCCCAGTCAGTAGACTGCATCCACGCAGGTGGTCGTCTCGCCCGCTGTGTTCTTCCATTTATCTTTGGCTCGTGTTGTGCCGTAGGTCCTCTACTGTCTAACCGATCAGAGTGATGCTGTTGCTGATGATGTTTTCTTCGAGCTGCTCGAACGGGTTGTTTTCTTCTCTTAGGAGAAGTACCTGCTGAATCTGGTGAAGATTTGTCGCTATCAACATCTGACGAACTATCAGAATCCCTAGTTTCCACTTCGGCAGCTACCACCTTAGGCTGTACATTCATACATTCCTGATTATCACCCTCTTCTGGTACAGGTATACCGAAGAATGGCAGCAACATGTTGCGATGCAACAGCTTGGGTTAAGCAGTGCTTCCTTCTTTCTTTACATAAAACACAGGTATATCAGGCATCGGTTGGCTCAAGACCACATAGGTACATGGTTCCCATATGTCGGCCAATTTGTGCTTGCCTTTGAACCCAACCTTCTTAACTAGCACTCTGTCTCCTTCTTCCAATATAGCATTCCTCACTTTCTGATCATAGTAGAACTTGTACTTGGCTCCTTTCCTCTTCGCCTCCTCTGTTGCTTTCCTGTAAGCATACTTGAGCCTGTCTTTGAGTTGGTCAGCGTACTCTTTGTGCCCTTTTTGCTCTTCATTCTTTAAACCAAGAAAGGCATCGATAGCAAGACGTGGATGTCGTCCAAACAGTAAGAAGTAGGGCGAGAAGCCTGTGCTTTCGTGTATAGCCGCATTGTATGCATGGGTTAACGTAGACACGTTGGCTGCCCATCCATTCTTCTTATCTTCAGGCAATGTACCCAGCATGTTAAGAAGCGTCTTGTTAAAACGCTCTACCATCCCATTTCCCATGGGATGGTACGGAGTCGTCCTTGACTTTGTGATGCCCGCTAGTTTGCATAGCTTCTTGATGGTCTTAGACTCGAAGTTAGCCCCTTTGTCGCTATGAATCTTGGCTGGGAAACCGTAGTGCACGAAGTAGTTCTCATAGAGGACCTTTGCTGTCGTATGGGCTGTCTGATTTCTAGTTGGTATTGCTTGTGCAAAACGGCTGAAGTGGTCTGTGATGACTAATATGTTCTCGTAGCCTCCCTTTGATCTTTCGAGGGTGAGGTAATCAATGCAGACCAACTCCATTGGGGCGGTAGACGTTATGTTGACCAACTCTGCAGCTATAGTAGGAACAGTTTTTCTTCTAATACATCTTCCACACAATGTCACATGATTCGCGATGTAGCTGTTCATCCCAGGCCAGTAGAACCGGTGTTGAATCAGTGATGAAGTCCTGTCGCGGCCTTGGTGGCCCAAATCATCATGGTAGGCATGGAAAATGATCTCTTTCATAGTTTCTGGGAGAACGAGTTGATCAACTGCTTCTTCTCTGATCTCTGTGGTACGGTAAAAGACGCCGTCTTTAAGCTTAAATTTCTCCCAGTTTGCCTGGTATCTGTGGTCTATTCCATTTTCTTCTGCCTGTGATCTTGTAGGTTTCTGGCCTTTGAGCACATGATCTATTAGGCAGTTGATTGTTTTGTCCGATGCCTGTGCTTTTTTCCAATCCTGTGTTGACAAAGATATTCCTTCCAGTTCTTCACTATTTACTTCATCATCTACCTCATCTTCGACATCTGGATGCATCAGAGTCTCAGCCAGTGGGGCTGCTTCTACCGTCAACAGCTTACAGACAGTCTTAAGGACATATGGGAATATGGTGGTAGTTTCTTGCTCTTGTTTCCTAGACAGCCCATCTGCATCTGCATTGTTCTTTCCACTGCGATAGCTGATCGAACAGTTGTAATTTGACAACTCAGCTAGCCACCGCTGTCCTGTGGCGTCCAGTTTAGCCGTAGAGAACACATACGTCAGCGGATTATTGTCTAATACTACCTTGAATTTGGCACCGTACAGATAGTCGTGAAACTTCTCTGTAACGGCCCATTTGAGAGCGAGGAATTCCAGCTTATGAGCAGGGTAATTCCTTTCTGATGTCTTGAGGCTCCTGCTGGCGTATGCAACTACTTTGTCTTCTTCCTGATGTTGCTGGTAGAGAACAGCTCCCAGTCCAGTAGTTGATGCATCTGTGTGCATCTTGAACGGTAATGTATAGTCGGCATAGGCGAGAATTGGTGGACTCATGAGTTTCTCTTTCAGCGTTATAAATGCCGTTTGCTCTCTGTCAGTCCATGTGAATGGCACTTTCTTTAGTTTCGTCCCCTGTTTCTTTTTCTTGTTGTTGTTCGTGCACTGTCCGACAAGGAGATCGTTGAGTGGTCTTTCTATCCGTGCGTAGTTCTTAATGAACTTCCGGTAGTATCCGGTGAACCCCAGATATGCGCGGATTTCTTTCACAGATGTTGGTACAGGCCAGTTCCGCACGGCTTCTGTCTTTTCCGGGTCGGTTTCAATTCCCTCTTCGGACACAACATGCCCCAAGTAAGTGACTCTGGATCTCAAGAATTCGCACTTGGAAGCTTTCAATTTTAAGTTGTGCTGGGCAAGACGTTCGAACACTGCTTCAAGCCGCTCCAAATGTTGCTCTACTGTAGACGAGAAAATGATAATGTCGTCGAGGTAGATGAGGCAGTCCTTCAAGTTGAGCTCACCCATGCAACGCTCCATTAATCTCTGGAAGGTCGCCGGAGCGTTACACAGGCCGAAGGGCATCCTGTTAAACTCATAGAAGCCCATCGTCCCAACTTGAAAAGCAGTCTTCTGTTTGTCCTCTTCTTGAATTTCCACCTGCCAGTAGCCGCTGCGTAAGTCCAGTTTGCTGAAATACCTCGCACCAGCTAGGAGATGTAGCGTGTCGTCGACTCTCGGAATGGCGTAAGCATCTGTGACAGTCCTACTGTTCAATTTGCGGAAGTCCACGCAGAATCTAATCGAGCCGTCTTTCTTCCGGACAATGACAACATTTGAGGAGTATGGACTGGTGCTTGGTCGGATTGCTCCTGCCTCCAACATCTCCCTCAAATGTTCTCGAACTTCCTGGAATATGGCTGGCGGGATTCTACGATGGGGTTCTTTGAACGGTTTGTCATCCTTCATTTTGATCTCATGTTTAACTAAATCACAGTTGCCGAGGTCTGTTATTCCTTTTGAAAAAATATGTTTCCATTTCATCAAGAATTCAGCAACTTTCTCCTTCTGATCTGATGTTATATTGGATTCTTCTAGTTTAATGTTCTCAAAAAACTCCTTATCATCTTTCAAATCCTCTCTGTTCTTGGCTTGCTGTTGGTTCATGTGGACGGTTCCTTCTTTTTGCATAATAGGGTCGACGCTTCTCAGTACTTTAACTTCATGGAGTTCACACAGGTCAGATTTTGGCTTGATGTTCACAACCTTCGCTGAAATGTTGAAGAGCCTAACTTGAACTCGCTGGTAGTTTCCAGTCTTCTCCAGAGAAACAACCCGGGGACAAACGCCAAGTCGGTTTGATGCACCCTCCGTTTGTTCCATTATAGCTGATACTAAGTTATCTTTCTTTCTTACTATTCCAGATACAGTTACAGTTTCCATAGGCTGAACTTTCAGGTCTGTCTTATTGGTAGACTTAACGACTCCAACATTGCTTCTCTGTAAGGAAATGAATGCATTCTTCCATGCTTCAGGTATCTCTTTCTGTTCACTTCCTTTACAAAACTCTTTAACTTGATCTATGGCGTTGGTACCAACGATGACAGGAACATCCAATGTGTATTCAGTTGTTGGTACAACGAACGCACCTACTTCAACGTCATTCTGTCCAAGAAACGGAATTTGTATCTCACACAAGATGACACCTGAGTATGGAATGCTATTTCCACCGGCACCCGTTATCTTAAATTCTTCCATCGGGTGTAAATGTGGCCGAGGGTTCATTTCCTTGTAAAAGTCCTCTGACACAGTTGTTATTTCAGAGCCACTGTCAACCAACGCTGGAGTTACTAATTCATTAACTTTAAACTTTGATTCATTCCTTCCTCCTACAACTTTATTGAATGGAAATGTCTTTTTGGAGCTTTGTTGGCGTTTGTCCCCAGTCTGCTCCTCGACGGAGACGCCTAAGAGTTTAAATCCTTTTCTTGTTTGACCGCTGTTTCTTCTTTATCTTTAGCTATGGTTTCTTTATTTCCGGTATTCTTGTTTCCGTCGAATCGCTGTCGTCTGTCGTGTTGTATAAATAGTCTTGGGGGTCTTGGCTTCCATTCACTTTTCTTCTTTAATTCTTTCATATCCTCTTCCATTGATGTTAATTTCTCGTAAAGCAAATCTAGCTTTGATGTGTCACGCGTTTCTCCATTTTCCTTAGGAATCTTGAAGTTCGTGTTCACTGGCTGGTGTTGCACTCCTGCATATAACTTCATTTCGTTTTCTTCTTCTGGCACCCGACTCAATAGTTCTTGGTAATCGTCTGTGCTGAAGAAGTGTATCCTCGTAGCATTCTTCAACCGTTCGCTTCTCAAACCTTTCCAAAACCTGTTCTTCAGCATTTTGTTTGTGGAGTCTTGTTTCACATATCCTTTATCCACAGCTCGTTTCAATATTTCTTCCAGTCGCAGTCCCCATGCTACAGCATTTTCATTTTGACATTGAGTTGCTGTATAGAACTCTTGTAACATACTCTCGCCGCTGGCAACATTCCCAAATACTCTTTCTAGTTTCTTCATTATATCATCAATATTTGATGTTGTTCCAGAATGTATTAGTACTTGTTTGGCTTTCCCAGTCAAAGATTTCCGTATGGCTTGGGCAATAGCTTGCTCTGAATGGACTTTGTCCTTTAAGCAGCATACGACTTCATATTGCCACTCCTCGAAACTACTTTCTTTTCTCTGTTTCTGGTCCTCTCCAGAAAATGTTGAAAATTTTGGAAAGAATGCTGCCTTCTCCTGCTGTAATGTTTCTGTTTCCGTTCCTCTGTCTACTTTCACGCCACTGTTCTTATCACTAGCTATTCCCTTAAATGATATGTTTTTTTCATTGCTTGTGTCAATTCTCACGTTTTCATTCAACTCAGGCAGTTCAAAATGCCGTTGAATACCAAGCGGTTTTCCTTCTCTCATTTCATTCTTAGTTGTGGAACGAGGTGTATCCGATTTGCAAGATTCAGCCTTTACTATTTTCTCTTCCCATAGCTTCAGCCTATTTAACTTTTCCTCCAATTCTTTTTCTCTTAAGAACAATTCCTCCTCTAAAGGATCATTTTCTTCTAATTTTATTTGTTCTTCAGCTTGAAGTCTAAGCCACTCCTCTCTTTTATTCAATTCAATTTCCTTCTGTTTAATTTCTGCCTCCTTTGCTTTCATTGCTCTTATTCGCTCTTTCTGAATCTGTAATCTTTCCAACCTTTTCTCAGTTAACAGCTGAGTTCTGTCTGTTGTCAATTCAAATTCCGAAACTTCATAATCTTGACTTCTGCTCCTATCCTGAAATTCAGCTGTTGCCCTATGTCTATCCTGTTGAGGCAATAACCGTCCAGTCGATTGAACTATCGGTTGTCTATCTCTTTTCATTTGGCCTTCTTGACTATCGATAGGGTACAGATAACTTCCTTCGTCTTCAAACCTTTCTCGTCCTCCTGGAGGTAGAACATATTTCTCCCTAACTACTCTCCCATCTCTTTCTTGCCAATAATTTCCTTCATATCTCTTTTCTCTGCTCCTGTCTCCAAATTCGTACGTCTGTCTCTCTCTTGCCCTCGGCAATGTCTGTTTAGCAGACGTTACTGTGGCTTCTCTATCTCTATCTTTCTGTCTGTATAGACTATTGACAGGACGCAAGCCACTTCCTTTCAATCCAATTCGTTCTTTTTCCTCTGAGGGTATAACATATTTGTCTCTTCTGAATTTCCTGTCTTCACTTGGCAAATTATCCACTTCATATTTCCTCTCCCTATCTTTCCTACTCCCTTCCTTCTCCATCATTGGTTGAATTGTTTCTGGTAAAGACTTTCATCAGCTTTGATTACTGTCAGTGGCAGTGGTTCCATTTTCATCCTATGTTCGCTATCCTGTCTTCTTTCTCTATTCCTATAGTCCACTTCATTCACTCTTCTTTCCGTTGGTCTTTCACCAAACTTTATTTCGTCTCTACCTTTATTTGTAGGTAACTGTTCCATTCTGTCTATGCCTTTGTCCCTATTTATTTCTTTCATTTCCATTTCTTGTTTCAACTTTTCACTGTTTCTCCTCATTTGCTTCAACTTCCTATCGAGATATTGTATCTCAGTGTCCACCTGATCTATCAGACTGCCACTGAACTGTCCATTTTTCTCTGCGTTTAAAACGTCTTGCTCCCCAGTTTCTCTCTTAATACTCTGCTCTCTTTTCATAGGGTTATGTTCTCCTTTCAATTGTGTTTCACTTTTACTGTTCTCTTTCCTTAACGTGAATGCCTGTTGCTCTCGATGCCTCGTATTTTCATGATTTCCACTATCGGAATACATTCTCGGATCTACTGGTTTCCTTTCTCTATTCTCCTCTGTTTTATCAGTCTGACGATACCAATATACTTTGATATTGGCGTCACTTTCAGATCTTCTGTAGGGATCTTCGTCCAGTTCCATTTCTCTGTCTACCTTCACTCTCTCCTTTAAAACCCTCTGAACCTCGCCGTCACTTACGGCTCTTGTCCGTTCTCGAGTTTCAAGATGTCCTATCCGATCACTTTCTTGTCTCGTCAACCATCCATCCTCTATCTCATAGCTATTTCCCACGTCCCGCTCTTCATATGTTTCATCTCCTATTTCAAAACTGTTTTCATTTTCCTCGTCTACAAATGTATAATCTCCACTAAAGCTTCTTTCACTTTCCTCCCTTTCCAGATCATATCTACTATATACAGGCTGATTGTATGCGATGCCTTCTGGTGTAAAGTTCTGTTCGCTTTCTTGTCTTTCAAAAACACTTTCTTCCTCTTTTGTAACACTATACTCGAGAACATCTGGGTCTCCAGTGATATCTAGAATTTCATCCATGTCTTGCTGAATCGGTTGTTCGTATGAGCTTCCTGTGGAAGAATATGTAGGTCCGAAAACCGATTGCTGATGAGGTTGCTCAATAGTATGAACGGGATATGTCAACAACCTTCGTTCATGTGCACCTGATGCTCGAGGCCCAGGTGATATCGTTGAGTGTCTCCGTGGTTGCTCTCGAGGAGTGCCAGACTGGGCCTGAAATCCTATATGCTGCATTTCTATCCTTCTGAATTGCCTATCAGCCACAAGTTCCTCCCTTTGCTGTCTTATCCGTTCGATATGACGAGCTAAATGCATCTGCCTTTCTCTTTCATCCTGATTTCTTTCACGTCTAAACCTCCTTTCTTCACGTTCATTTCTTTCTGAATATCTATCCATAATTCTGTTCTGTTATGTTTTTTTTTTTTTTAACTACAAATCAACACATTCTCTTGACACAATATACTGGCTCCTCACACTGGCCACCCTTTCTGTGTTTAGATGGCACTGTTGATCCTCCGTAGAAAATTTTCCTGTTATACACAGAAAAAAAATCACAAGCACATGCTATCTATTCCATTGATTACTTTTTTTTTTTGTGGGGGGGGGGGGGGGGGTGGGGGTCGGGTTTGGGGAGGTGGAAGGGTCACGGATGTTGTGGGAACATGACAGCTGTCGTAAGGTCAGGGTAAAAAAATGCGGGTGAACGAATGTTTATGATACAAGTGATTACATTAAACTACAACTTAAATGTCATATTTATCGGTATGACACGACGTATACACCGTAGATTGTATGTTGGACGGAGGAAATTAACGAAAACTGCCGGAAGAATCGGCAATTGAGAGTCGGAAACACTTTCAAAACATCGGTTATTTCCGTTGAACTTCGGTTAATGTCGTTAAACTTCGGTAAGTTCCGTCAGTCGATGCGGGAAGTGACGAGCGATCGAAGATCTGAACAGGCGTAAAATGAGACAAAAAATGTAGAAGTATAAATAAACAGCAGATACATTACCTGTTCTAATGTCTGTAAATGAATAACAACAATATCCAATATGAAAAAAGTAAAGAAACAAAATATTCAACTTCAAAGCATTCAGGAAAACCAACAACAAAGACAGAAAAGGAAAAAAAAAATAATTTCACAAAAGAGACAAGAAAAAAAAAATATATATAAAAAATATACCTCTGACTGGATTCGATGCTTGGTTGACAGTATTCCAAGTCTAACGCCTTATCCACTCGGCCAACGTGACAACTGAAATATGATGTAGTAAATTCGATACTTATCTATTATATGTCGCCACGTGAGTGCGGGGCTGCTTTCCGTCTTGATATAGAGCCAGAACACGAAAAAAAAATGACTATTTCAACACAAATTGAAAATTTCGAGCAGAAGGTATTTGAAAGGAAATTTTCGGCCAATTTTTTTTAGAAGTTGATTTGGCTTGTTTTATACGGAATATATTGGGGATGGGTATGAGTTTAAAAATGGGAGGGGGCTATGGTACGGACTGGATTAGGGCCGGGACCGGGGTTGGGTTGGGCTGTTTTACAGTGTTAGTAAAGCGCCATGCAGTTAAATGTGCAGTAAGTTTAGTGCGGTGGGGTGCCAATTTTATCAGCGCTGCAAAATACTTCACTTATCTATTTATAACTATATGCCACTAACTGCAAAAACTTCTAAATATAGTAAACGTGTTTCACCACTATGCTGACAGCTATTTATATCCTACTTTGAGCTCAATGAAGTGAACTGTCAACAAATTTATGTAACACACTTACACCTAATATGCACCAATGTTGATAAGACAATCTATGAAAAATGATAACTTATGAGACAATTAAAATACAATGCTATGAAATATAACATTCAAAAATAGACACTGCAAGAGTAACGTAAATCTTACCTAAATGTACCGTACTCAAGTAAAAATTCCATTATAACATATCCAAGTCACATGTCACACCAACACAACACAAAGAGTAAATATAAATCAGCCGAATATGAATTCAGCCGAAACGTGTTCATATAAATGTACACTTCCAAGTTTGTCATCTGAAATCGCGTCTCCTGTCTACGTCGATGGAATCCAGGAAGCATAAATCCATCCGCGGAATCCCAGCAACATTCACACACTCAACTTGGCCGGCCACAACGAAACACGTGTTCCAGTACACAAGCTTGTTTACATAGTAAACACCCGGGTATACGTTATCCGTACAGCTGATATCTGATTGGATCGCGCACTCCTCACGATGAATATTAATGAGCTGATCAGCACATGACGTATCATATCAATGCATATCCGTCCTAAAATAGAATATGTCGACGCCCTCGTAAACAGATAAATCGTTGAGTGAAAGCAACATCTTCATGTAGATTCAGTTGATTAGAAGTAGAATTTCTTTATCCAGTGTCACACTGGCCACCAAATCTGTCACCGCTCGGGATCGACTATCACTGGATATCAACAAAGTACTAGAAAGATGGTCAACATTTCATGATCTTTAAGGTTCCTCAATACATTTGCACAAGAAAAAATAGGTGTGAGATTTGCATGTTATTTTTTCCAAAAATATGACCCTGATTTCCTTTTAAAGTGTCTGTCCTAGAAGAAAAAGGTCTGGAGATACCAACGATTATTACAGCAAGTACTTTCTTGCATTAGCTACATCTCTGTGCCTTTGAAAATAAATGCAATTCTGTATTTTCACTTTTACCAGGAAAAAAATGAAACTGCTTTCTAGCCTTTTTACAAGTTACTAAAACAGCTGCAGATCAATAGTTCACATCAAATACTAGTGACTCGGACCAAGCTTTCTATCAAAAAGCCTCCCTAAATTGAAAACCAGAAAAAAACTTTGACATGTTTTTCTTCATGGGCGCCGCCATCTTCTTTTTTTTACGGTAAATTTGAATGCTCAGAATGCTCATCATTTATGCATTCCACATTTAATTTTGCCCATCATCAATGAATATACCTTGAAAATTCAGCTATGTAACCTTCTCCCTGCATACAGCATTATGACATCGCCTATCTTGGAAGCCTGTCATCACTGATAAATTATTGTAGCTGTCAAATTGAGGAATTATCCATCTTGCCAACTAAAATTGTATTCATACGCCTTGGAACTAATTTCCCAAAAATAACAATGGCACACCATTGTTTTTAATTTAAAACGTAATATTCAAATTTGAAACTGTCTTGCAACAAATTTCAGATACTTTCTAACATAATTTGTTTGTTACTTTATGAAAAGTATGCATTCATTTTCCGAACTATTTTTTTGTGTAACATCGTCCTGTATGTGTTGTTCGGTCCAGCTGCAAGTAAACACATTGAAAAAAAAATAAAATTTTCAAGCTTTTTTCATCAAAACATATTACATGCATTGGGCTTCTGTGAGTTTTAACCAGCCTACACATTGGTAAGTAGGTGACACAACAGATCATTTAATAGATTAGATAAATATAACCTTTGTGTTGTCCAGAAGTTCACCTGTCCAAAAATCACTGATTTGTTTATGGTGGCTCATGTGAACCAATGTAACAAACCAATGGGTAAACATCATTTCTATACCATTGCAGTTATTGGCAGTTGCACAAAGTTTCTGGTGCTGAACAGGCTGCTTGCAGTCCTTCAGTTCAAATATGGGGATAGACTGTTGGCTTCTCTTAATTTCAATTTTTTGTTTTTGATTTATCAAGTATCAAATCACCCATCCTGTAAACACAATCAGTAACACAGGGAAACTTTGGTGCAGTGATTGCATGAATTGTTATAAATTGCATGACTGAAATATATAAAATGAATAACTGAAAGCACCAAAGAAGGGCAATCATTTTACAAGCTAAATGCAAGAGATTTCAACACCTCAACCCAATCAATGAGATTGTTGCCAAATTGGTAGAACTGATCATTTTTGGCTACCATACACTGAATTTAAAATAGTACCAGGTGAGATAATTACATTTTTTAAATTTTTGGGAATCATTAATTTTCAGTACTATTTAGGTATTTTACTTGAAATTCCTCTGTTGCAGTACCTAAAGGCAACCTTGAGCCACATTTCTATGATAGTATTTTACACATTGTGGTTCTGTGGATTGAGATATCATTTTTTTGCAAAACCAAGGAAAAATGCAATAAATTACAAAAATGGTGACTTTAGAATAAAAATCTTTGGCTTCCATATTCTTTCATTTACATGGACTACCATCTGATGAAAAATCTTTTTGGGTAATTATTTGCAAATATGATTTTTTTAGTACCTCAAATATAGCTAAGTAACTGTATTGAGGAACCTTAATCAACGGCATAGAACATCTGAAATTATATCAATAATTTCACATAAATAACAATCATGTACAAACTATGTGAAAAGTATAAACTTATCACAACAAGCTCAAAATGGCGAATGCCCTGGACCATAGTGTCCGAATATTTAATGTTTGTAACATGAAATAAACATGTAAACAATATGACAGTGAGTACGGATTTCAATACACATTATGTTTTGTTTTGTCTTGCAGTGTCAAACCTCTCTAAAATACAAAATAACTTACTTTTACTATCTCAAAATAGCATACAATGAATAACAAAAGATATGAAAATATTCCTACCTGAAATTATATCAATAATTTCACATAAATAACAATCATGTACAAACTATGTGAAAAGTATAAACTTATCACAACAAGCTCAAAATGGCGAATGCACTGGACCATAGTGCCTGAATATGCAAATTAGCTGTGCTAAAGGCCATAAGCGATTAAGCGGTACATGCATTGTTAAGGTATAGACAAGGACATATGGCAACGGGAGGGAAGGCCTGGGAGTATGGGATTGACCGAAGTTAGGGTTTGGAATAGAATAAAGAACAAAACAACAAACATTACTTTGTGTTTTAATTTTATTCAATATTACAAAACTCGACCTATGACATGTGCATACTGTCCAAACAGCCAGCTTGTTCAATCAAATCAAATATCTTCATTGTGAAAGCTCAGATAACATAATGTTACATATGAGCAACATTGCAACATAACAACATGACATGTTACAACATGACGACAGTAAACAGGTAACACGAACAAAGGTATATAGAATAGGGAAAAGGGGAGGCGAAAAGTTGATGAAGACACATGTACATTCAACCTACTGGTCAGGCAATTATTGTCACTGATGTGGTCCATTTTGTGTAGTTAGTGAAAGAGCGTGTAATAATAAATAAATGAGTAGATAAATAATACATACATAAATAAATAAATATGCAATAAATGAAAAGACAAATAAATAGATAAATACATTTTTTGCAATTTAATACAAATTAAGAGAGAGAGAGAGAGAGAGAGAGAGAGAGAGAGAGAGAGAGAGAGAGAGAGAGATTACGAAAACACACCTATACAAATACACTGCAAAAGTTACCACCGATAAAACGAAAATTTTGAGCTAAAAAATTGTGATATTCTTCTTATCTCCGCCCAAAATACAGATTGTGGACACTCGTTAGAACCGCCTCATCGAGGCAGCCCCAACGAGAACCAACAACCCACACTCCAGAGAAGAAACAAGAAAAATAAGATCCACCCCCGCAAACCCCATTTTTTGTTAACACGTCCGTGGAAATTAGGACTTGTAAATTTAGCCTTATATACAGAAAAACGTGGGATTCGCAGGTGTATGCATTATTTTTGTCTCGTTCTTGCTCAAAACATAGACTGGTACTCGTTAGAGCCGTCTCAATATGGTGGTTCGAACGAAAACACACGATTTGTCTTTGGTGTGGAAATAAGCAAAAAATATAAAAAAGTTACATCACGAAAACACGCCTAATAGATAGATATAATTTTGACCTCCTTGAACCCTACTTTTATATACAGTCGAACTTCAATGGCTCGAACACCTTGGGGACCTCGAAAATCTGTTCGAACCAGGGGTAGTGCGAGCCACTGAGGGTTACTGTCAGGAGGCATAACGAGATACTTTTAGACATATTTTCGGTGTTCTATAATGAAAATGTATGCTGTGTGTACTCATTAGAATCGCCTCATCGAGGCGATTCTAATGAGTACACATAGCATACATTTGCAAGATAAAATACTAAAATCTCCTCAATTATCCCCCCACTATTTCTAATGTAGAGGATTTCGCAAGGGGCTCAAGAATGGGTTCGACACATCCATGGTAAACGAGCCATCGGTGTTCGAGCCATCGAAGTTCTACTGTAGTTAAAAAGTGGAGTTTACAGGGGTAAACCTTATTTAGGCGGTTCTAACGAGCACCCAAATTATATTTTGGAGCAGAAATAAGAAATTGTGATTATCACAAATGTTCACCGTAAAATTTTCGTTTTTCCGGCGGTGAGTTTACAGTGTATTTGTACAGCCATGTTTGGGCGTGTTATCGTAATGGAAGTGCGATAGCGCGATTATCGTATATCCAGGCATACCCACAACAACGCCTATCTTTGCAAACAGTGTAGATCAATCAGGTGGCCATCTGACCAGGATCTACACTGTTTGTTATACAGTTAGCTAATTTGAATGAAGAAATTACATCAAGTAATTTGATTGGTTGAAATGTAAATTGATGTAGCTAAATTAATTTATGCAGCAGGATAAGGGGGTCACGCAGTCTACATGTAGCATTTGCTGTGCTTCACCTTTTATTTATTTATTTATTTATTTATTTATTTAATGATTTTGGTTTTACCCCCATTCAAGATTTTTTAACTATTTCGTTCGAGCCGATCGTAATCTGAGGCGGGCTAAAATAGGAGTACCCAGAGAAAACCACCTGACCTTCCGCTGCAGCACTTGACGTCTCAAATGTGATCCGAGCTAGGTTCGAACCACAGCGGTGAGACGCCTAAGGATTAAGTCAGCGCTCTTAACCACTAGGCCACGGAGGCCCTTCGACACCACATGTTATATCTATTTTGTGCGCCTCCTCCATCGGGGCTTGGAGAAATAGATTGGGCTGCATTGTGCTAGCGCACAGAGCTGACACCGACCGAACGTGAGTACTGGGAAACTACTTAGAAGATCTAAGCCTGTTCAAGAAACGTGACCCTTAAACCCTAGCGGTTTCTTTTGGCGGTAGGGCTTGAGATGTCATTTCATCTCAATGTCAGGCAGAGGTCCCACAAAATCGGAAGCAACGTCTCCACAATAACCAAAATAATGTTGACGGGAACGTAAAACCACAATACAAAAATGTCTAATAAGTATATTTTTATATTGTCTGGTGACCTAGGACAGTGACAGGTCGAAACAGGTAAACTTGACATGGGCCATCTGACACGTAAGACAAACTACCTTTTTTTGTCTCAATTAGAGTAGGTTAAAGTGGATTAATTGGCGTTAATTTACTGCTATTAAGCCTTTCACCCCTGATTTCTGAACTGAACACTTCCATCTTCGATATTTGAAACAACCAGTCTTGTTTTGTTTGATTTGAGATTTAACTTCTCCGTCAACACTGTATAGGTCATTTTGGAGACGTTGCTTTCAATTTTTGTGGGACTTTTACCCGAAATTGGGCAGGCTTAGATCCTCTAAGCGGTTTGCCAGTAATCGTGTACGGTCGGCTTCAGCTCTGTGTGGAAGCATCACTTTCTATTTCTTCAAGCCTCGATGTGCGGGGCTGCATCCAGTCGTGTAAATTTGGAGCTTAGTCCAGGTCACGGTTGTTCAAAGCCCCCCTCGTTATAGGTCAAAATTTGGTTAACCTTTCTGGAAAGTGCAACATCTGATATGGTGGTATTTTTGCTGAAAAAAAAATGTGAGCAGCTTTTGCAAATATTTGGATTTGCAAAAGCTACTCACATTTTTTCTGCAAAAATATTAGTATATTTGCCATATTTATTGATCAAAGTTTGTGTCGTTAGTTTAGAACAACTTAACTGAATGACATTCAGTACAGATCTCGATGAGATGGCTCATCTGGATGTTGTACATGTACGTACCGTGTCTGTCCCGGATAGGTGCTATTAAGCCATATATGACAATGAAATTTTCCATCTAATAAGAAAGATGTGGCTCATTTTTAATTATAGGGGTGTCAGATTTTTTCTGCTTGAATTGAGCTTTACAAAAATACATGTACTTTAAGCAAACAGTGAAGACAAAGATCAGATGCCGCGTTTTGTGGCGCGCAGAGCTGTGTCATCAAGTTTGTAGACATCCCAAAAATGGACCTCTAGGCATTAACACTTAATATTAATTGAATATCCTGTATTGATCAGAGGTCAACCAATATTAACCTGAGATCAAGTGAGGTAAAAAATCAATAATTATGTTTTTTCTTAATCGTGTCAATTAATAAAATTGTCATCAATCAAATAATTACGTATTGGCCCTGTTACAGGTCCTCGGTCAGCTGTAATGGCCTTCGGCCTTGGGCCAATACAGCAGACCTCGGACCTGTTACTGGGCCAATACGAAATTATTTGATTAATAACATTATACTAGGACGAAAAAGAAACACCGGGTACATAAAATATGCAACATATATATTTTATTGCTTGTTCTAGAATAATAGTCGTGTTCACTGTGCACCGTTCACATGTTTAATATCACACCATACCATAAAGATGAAATTTTATATAAAAAAAATAAAATAATAATAATAATAAAATAAATAAATATAATAATGTAATTTTAACTGATACCCTTTAAAACTATCTTTATAGGTTACCCGGCGTTTCTTTTTCGTCCTAGTATATGCCATAAAAATAGGTCTACACCTTAGACATTCAGTACGCAGTATAAATGTCGATGAGCTGTCCTTCCGATATGGGAAAATGTTTGAAAATACGGAACTTACACGCGCATATTCGCTGGAGTGAATGGACGCCAGGTCCTCCTGGGTTCAGGGCATTTCTTATCGGTCAGATATTTGTGTTGTCTGTAATGACAAAATTGTGCACATAATATTATTAATAATAGCCCTTGAATAGATAGGTCACTAGTCTGTTCTCTTCCCCACCTGATAGTAGCTATCTTTGTCTAGTGTGGACCAGTGAACACAAAATCTACTGGATGTTAATTGTTTGTTTGTTTGATTGAGGTTTTACGGCCCCGTCAATACTATTCAGGTCACTTTGGAGACGTTGCTCCAAATTTCGTGGGACTTTTACCCGACACTGAAATGAAATGACATCTTAAGCCCTGCCGCCCAAACAAACAAAAAAGGTTCTATGTAGAGACGGTCTGCCTCGCATCATTTTACCTGGGCAGACTTAGATCCCCTAAGCGGTTTACCAGTACTTATGTGCGGTCAATTTCAGCTCTGCGTGAAAGCATCATACAGCCCTACTGGATGTTAAACCGCGGTCTCCATGTGCGTTTGAAAAAAATGACCAGGGCCTCTGCTTTCCGTGCTGTAGCTGAACTAGAAGCCATAGTTTACCGGGCTTTGATCACAGGGCGCTGATGTAGCTTGTGTGTCAAGCGGTAATCTGCGAGTTGCTACTTAATTTCAGTGTGCAAACAGACAATTTTCCCATATACCCAATTTCAACAGGCTGTAAATATTACAGTAAAAGTGTTTCTAGGAGAAAACTATCTCCCCACTTTCCCCATTAATATTACCCAAAGGACCCTGTGATCCTGATTTTTAAGCCAATGTCGCCAAAGAACTATCACGCCTTTTCTAAGTTGCAATGTAAATGCCAAGTTTGGCTAGAATTCTTCAGTCGGTTCAAGAGAAAGTAAAGTAGACAAGTACATTTGGTGAACCTTTGAACCCATGTGACCTATAAAAGTAGGTCACGGTTCCCAAAACCTTAACATGCTTTTTTTGTAATTTCAACTTATGCATTATACCAAATTTGGTCAGAATGCATCAATTGGTTGAGGCGACAGGATGTAGACACCGGAAAATATGACAAACTTTGCACTGGTGAGACTTTGAAAATTCAGCCAAGGTTACCAAAATGTAATCAAGTATTTGGTTGTTTGCAGTGTAGATTGTATCAAGTCCGACTTCAGCTCGTAATATAGTTCAGGATATTTATTTATTTTTATTCCTTTAACAGGATACATGTATCTGTATAGCAAATATTCAGATTGAATGTTTGCTCAGCCTATATGTATCCTCCCCGTCAGCCTGGATGCACTAAACAGATACAAAGTTGTTACCTACCTAAATCTTTTTCTAGTAATTAAGGATATAACTTGCATACTAACCATTTTTTTTGCCAAAATCGACAGTTTGGGGTGGGGGCGCTTATGATTTCGAAAATGAGGTCAAGTTGATTAGAATCCATCCATTGGTTCCGAAGATGCAGTGAGACGATGACGACAACGCTGACACTAACGAACGCAAAAGGTATCTGCACCAAAACAAATATGTTCCTGTCCGCTTTGGAGGGGTCGGGGCGAATTGGGAGACATAATTACGCCACCAGATAAGCACGTCAACCTTTGACCAGCAGAACCCGTTATAATCTTACCTAATCTCGCGAAGACTTGTAAACAAGTTTGACTGTCCAATGGCTTTTGAAGACAGCTCTTGCATTATATATGTTATTGTGATTAATGTCTTTACTCCATCTTTGGCACTGGTACAGTCCTTAGTATAGTAATAACTTAATCCGACTCCTGGGTAAAGTCCTTAATCTAACAATGCCTTTTGTATTGTCCGTCTGTGTCCTTGGTGCAGACCTTGCTCCACCTCTGTCCCTGACACAGTTATCTTAGGATTGTCCCTGTTCCATCTCGGTCATTGACACAGTCCTTACTTCAGTTGTCCTCAACGTATATTCATGTAGTACTTCATTCTGAAGTCCTTTTACCACTTTCACTACTTCATCTGTTCCATTGGCATATCGTTTGTTTTGTTTGTTTTGAGGTTTAACGCCCCCGTCAATACTGTATAGGTCATTTTGGAGACGTTGCTTCCAATTTTGTGGGACTTTTGCCCGATGTTGAGATGAAATAACATCTCAAGCCATGTCGCCCAATGAAACCAATAGGGTTTATAAGCATGGGCGGTCCGACTCGCACCGCTTTACCTGTGCAGGCTTAGATCCTCGAAGCGGTTTACCAGCACTCGTGTGGGGATCGGATTCAGCTTTGCATGGAAGCATCATGCAGCCCATCTATTTCTTCAAGCCCCGATGGGCGGGGGCGGACATTGGTTTATCGTATAGGTTCTTGAAAGTGTTGCATACGCCTTGTTACGAGAAAACATGTATTTAGGTTTCTGACCAGATTTGGCACAAACCGGCCTACCCATCTACACAGTCTTGCAAGTGTCTTGACATTAAGACACAGAAACAAATGCTATTCAGATTGCGCGTATGCGCAGGCATATCAGTACCTTTGTTGTTCACGACCCCCGCCCATCGGGGCTTGAAGAAATTTATGGACTGAATGATGCTTCCACGCAGAGCTGAAACCGACCCGCACACGAGTACTGGTTAACCGCTTAGAGGATCTAGTCCTGCCCAGGCAAAGCGGTGCGAGTCGGCCCGTCCATGCTTATAACCCCTATTGGTTTCATTGGGCGGCAGGGCTTGAGATGCCATTTCATCTCGATGTCGGGTAAAAGTCCCACAAAATTGGAAGCAACGTCTCCAAAATGACATTTACAGTGTTGACGGGGACGTTAAACCCCAAATCAAACAAACAAACAAACAAAACCTTGGTTGTTCGCAAAAGTAAAAAAAATAGTTTACTCGCTGTTAAGAGTAGTTAGAAAAAGCCACTTATAAACCATATACAGCATAATGCCTATATTAAGACCACCTTTGGGACTGTTCAAAAGTGGTCTTTAAGACCACTTTTGAACAGTCCCAAAGGTGGTCTCTGACCAGAGGCACTGTAAGCAGAAAAAACAAAGGCAGAATAACCGCAACTTACTAAATAAGCTTTTTTAAGCAGAATTACTCTTAATTTTAGGTGCTCTTAATAGAGGAATTTCGCTACACATGATCTTCGCAAGCCAAGAGTACTAAGTCCAGTACGTTCCTTACGCAGTGGACTTAGTACCCTTGGCTTGCGAAGAGGACTATACATAAGTCACGAGAAATTTAAACACTTGTCTTTAGATAGTATAGTAGTCGCATATAAAATTGACCAGGCGGAGCTCTTAGGGTGTTGTCAATATATGTCAAATTCGCGGAGTTAACCTGAAGATTCGGTAGCGTGCCTTTCGCATGCTTTCTTCAAGCGGACCAAATGGACTTTATTTGTGTTACAGTTGAATTCACACAACCGGGTGACTTGGTTTACCTTTTTGTTAATAGAGCATTCCAAAGGCAGGTACAAACGATAGCTCCGCCTAGTCAATCTTATCTGCGACTACTATACAGCCACAGAATAGTGACACTGTCGTTAAGCGTATCTTTGTTTTTTTTTTGTTTTGTTTGATTTGAGGTTTAACGTCCCCGTCAACACTGTAAGGGTCATTTTGGAGACGCTGCTTCCAATTTTGTGGGACTTTTACCCGACACTGAGATGAAATGATATCTGTTAAGCGTATCTACGTGCATATTAGATTGTTGCATCGTATTGTGTTGCATCCATACTCTTGTCTTATAAGTACATCAGTAACTGATATCTGCCTTCCCTCGTCTTATATTTAGTCGAGTAACATTCCTGTGACGTGACCATGTACTTAAGATTAGATAGGAAGACAAATGGAAACATTCATCTAAATTTTGGCTAGTCTATCTATCTCCTCTACACGAAAAGATACGGAAAAATAGTGGTAATATGCACTTTCAATAAAATTCGATTGAACTTATTTCTCCTGTCCGTCTCGACTATTGTCTTCTAAATTTAATTAACCCTTTCAGTTTGTTTGTTTGTTTGATTTGAGGTTTAACGTCCCCGTCAACACTGTAAAGGTCATTTTGGAGACGTTGCTTCCAATTTTGTGGGACTTTTACCCGACACTGAGATGAAATGACATCTCAAGCCCTGTCGCCCAATGAAACCAATAGGGTTTATTAGCATGGACTGTCCGCCTCACACCGCGGTTCCTGAACAGGCTTAGATCCTCTAAGCGGTTTACCAGTACTAGTGTGCGGGCCGGATTAAGCTCTGCGTGGAAGCATCATGCAGCCCATATATTTCTTCAAGCCCCTATGGGCCGGGGCTTTTAACCCTTTCAGTACCAAATGGAATCTTCCTTCTTATATACAGCAGGAGTCCATTTCAAAATTTAGGGGTGACAGGTTGTATTTTCTTCAAAATTTATTTGGAAAATAGCTGATTTTTTTTTTTTTTGCAAACAGTGTAGACCCTGATCAGACGCCGCGTTTCACGGCGTCTGATCAGGGCCTGCACTGTTCGCCAAGGTACCTGGTACTGAATGGATTGATGGATACAAAGTGCAGATTCAGTCGGACCGTGATAAAATTACAAATAGACCTGAAAGACCAGTCGCGTAGGCTGACCAGAGTTTTCGTTGATCGCAGAGCCTTTTATAATCTCTGCACCTTTCAGGTGGGAGCGGATGCAGCTGCGTGAAGTTTGATATGACTATCTGCTAGTTGCTCTTGTCTCGTGCCTACACTCTTTCGTGTACTTTCAGGTGGCCTCGTTGGTAAGATGAGTGGTGAGCGACCGAAGCGGCCCGAGAGTGGGGCGGACAAGTTGTTGCCGGGCAGCCCGACTGATATCGGGCCAAAGGACATCGTAATGACTCAGTCCGACATGGCACCGAAGGTGTATAAAAGACGATGGTTTATGCTGTTTCTATTTGTGACGTATTCGTTTAGTAATGCTTATCAGTGGATTCATTTAAATATCATAGGAAATGTTGTTATCCGGTTTTACAATGAAAGTCTTCCAGGGGACTCGTTCCAGCAAGCTACGGCCATAGACTGGTTGTCAATGATCTACATGTTAGCTTACATTCCCTTGATTTTCCCCGCAACTTGGTTGCTTGATAAGAAAGGTTTGCGGATAACCCTTATCTGTGGTGCTTTCCTGAACACCCTCGGTGCATGGTTAAAGTGCGCTTGTGTGTCAACGGACAGATTCGCGGTGCTAATGTTTGCACAGACTATATGTGCGATCGCTCAGATATTTATACTTGGAATACCAGCTAGATTAGCCGCCGTGTGGTTCGGACCAAACCAGGTGTCCACGGCAACTTCTATAGGAGTGTTCGGGAATCAGGTAAATCTTACCCCTTTTTCAGAACTTTTAGCAGTCTTACATGGGTGTGAGGGTCACTGTCCGGCATCACGAGGCAAGCCAGTGATCTTTCTATGTATCCCCCCCCCCCCACACACACACACATTTAAGATTATTTTATTGCATACCTTTCACTTCTGTGACTGGATTGTTAGCTCGTCTGTTTTTCGAGCTATTGTCGTCACTGCGGCGTCTTGTTTTCGTCGTCGTCGACGTTCCGAAAAAAACTTAACCTTGGCCGTAACTTCAAAAGTTTTTGACCTCGCCTCATGAAACTTCATACACTTACTCACCATCACAGGTACAACATTCTAACCAAGGTTCATAACTGTATTGTTGATTTTTGGCTGAATTATCGCCCTTTTCTTATTTTGCTTTTCTGAAACACATTTGTTCCTATCATTCCAATAATATTTACAACAGGGCTTTCAAACTTCACATGAATGTTCCTACTGACAATACCTTTCCAGTGATACCAAACGTTTTGACCTGTGACCTTGACCTTTGAACTTTGACCTATTTTTCGAAAATGTAACCAAAAACTTTAACCTTGATCATATTTCCAAAAGTATTTGGTTACCTTCACGAAATTTCACACACATACTCACCATCACAAGAACTACATTCTACCAAAGTTCCATAATTCTGTCATCATGAAATTTTTCCAGAGAACAAATTTAACTGAATTATCTGCACTTCCCCCCCCCCCCCCCCCCCGTAAAAATAACAAACAAACAAACAACAAATACGCTTTTGTCACTCATGTTTATAACTATAACAATACAGCCTTCAACCTTCACATAGATGTTCCTTGGGACAAGATCTTTCCATTGATAGCAAGCTTTTCGGCATGTGACCTTGACCTTTGAATATTGACCTATTTTTCGAAAATGTAACCAAAATCTTGAACCTTGGCCATATTTCCAAAAGTATTCGCCGTGGCATCATGAAACTTGACACAGATTTGTATGATCACCAGAGCTACAGTCGGACCAAGTTCCATAACTCTATCATGCAATTGGACTGATTTATCTACCTTTGTGACACACGAAATAAACGCCCGCTTCAAAAAAACGTTTTTGTATCTCAATTTTATACCACGTACAATGCAGCTTTCAGAAGTCCAGGGCCCAGTTGTTCAAAGCATCATTAGCTTAACGAGCTCGTTAGTGGTCATATTGTTAACTCTTCTAGCAAGTACAATATCGTAAATTTTGATATTTTTGCTGAAAAAATGTGAGCGGCTTTTGCGTCCGCAAAAGCTGCTCACATTTTTTCGGCAAAATTTTCTGCGTATTTGCCATATTTAATGATCAAAGTTTTAACGATACGTTAACTAACGACGTCGTTAGTTTTGAACAACTGGCCCCAGGTGTTTGTTTCTTGGGGCAAGACTTTTCCAGTGATATAAAACTTTTTGACCTGTGACTTTGATCTTTGAACTTTGAACTAGTTTTCGAACCTTTAACAAAAAAAAACTTTGGCGTTTATATGTCCAACAGTATTTGTCCAAGTCTTATGAAACTTGACACACATCTGAATCATCACAAGAGCTACATTCTAACAAAGTTCCATAACTCTATCATGTAATTTGATCGATTTATCTTCCTTTGTAACATAAAAAAAAAAAAAAAAAACAGACGAGCATAGCACCCGCTTGCGGTGCTCTTGTTTTATAATGCCGTCAGTTCAACTGTCGACGTCCGCCTTCTTTTGATAACAATAATGCGGCATTTGGACGTCACTCTACATGCAGTGACGTCAAACTTATCGACGTCGTACATGACGTCCTCTTCATCCAGTACACATCAAACACGTGAAAATTCTCCATTTGTATCCTATCCCTGGGTAGGATAACCTGGTTTGGATAAGAATTTCTACCAGGATTTCCTTATGTGGGTGCAAGAAAAATATATTCGAGTCCGGGCAAACGAAAATATGGCTTCGGATATTTGCTCTTACTGGGGTGACGCAAATTGCCCCTAATCCCCCCCCGCCTTCCCCGATGCGGTTTATCAAACGGCCCACATGGATGGCTGTGATGAGGCTAGGCTGATATGAGTTGTTGCTGCACGCACATGCTCAGAGACACAGTTTCTCTGGTCGAGATTTATGTATTATAACGGACAACGTAGTTATAGAAAAAAGGCCTATTATGTTTGCATCGATTTTCCATACAAATGCATATTTACCTGAGGAAAAAATATTGTCGCGGAGATTGATCATACGCCCATTCTCTCCTACTGATTCAAGGACAGTCGTCAGTTAGCGACAGTCGGTTTTTGGGCAACAATCATTGCACCGCTTGTGTCTTCCAGGAAAAGTGTGTTTAGGTAAGCTGAGCATCTCCACATGACCGTAATGGTGCTGACTGGGCCGTTAAACTCAAACCCCAAACCATCTAAGGCATCAGTTTTCATTATGGCATACATGTGCACCCTCCTATTTAAAACTGTATACAGAACTCACATGGTTTATCGAGCTGAGTTTAGCTGCAACTTTCACAGTCACGGCCCCCGCCCATCGGTTCTTGAAGAAATAGACGGGCTGCATGATGCTTCCAAGCAGAGCTGAAACTGACCCGTGCACGAGTACTAGTTAACCGCTTAGAGGATCTAAGCCTGCCCAGGCATTGCGGTGCGAGTCGGCCCGTCCATGCTAATAAACCCTATTGGTTTCATTGGGCGGCAGGGCTTGAGATGTCATTTCATCTCAATGTCGGGTAAAAGTCCCACAAAATTGGAAGTAACGTCTCCAAAATGACCTTTACAGTGTTGACGAGGACGTTAAACCTCAAATCAATCAATCAATCAATCAATCAATCAGTTAACCAATCACATGTATTAATAGACAGGCCAGTTGTTCAAAGCCAACGATGCCGTTATAAACTTTAATTGTTCTGCCCATTATACAGTAAAACTTCGATGGCTCGAACACCAATTGAGTAGGGTAAAAGGGGGGGGGGGCAATCTAGTCCTCAGGACTAGATTCCACCCTCTGACGTCATATCCGGCGGCCATCTTGGATCACGTGACATCCGGTCGGCCATCTTGGATGACGTATTTCCGACCGCCATCTTGAACCGTCGTCACGTCCTGTCGGCCATCTTGGATGACGTCATAACGCGCCACTTTTATCGCGGTCGAATTTATTGGGGGGAAAAAACGCGCCATTTTTTTTCGCGCGCCTTCGTGTGCTATATTGTCCATGCACCTTCTAAGCGCAACTTCGGTCATTACCCCTTATGATCCCCTGTCTGGGGTTTAAGCATTGGGTGGGGGGTGGGGGGGTGGGGAGGGTGGGGACCTTTTTTCGAGCCCTAGAGCGATACTGTATATTAACTCCTATGACTGTCGAATACTATAGCCGTGTTGATTGTTTTAACACCATCGCCTCTAGAGGAGTTTGGGCTTGTTGTCCTTCGCCTCCTTAATACATCAATTACACGATTCAATAGTATCTGATTTCACATTGAAATGCCCCATCCTATTATACTTTTTTTTTCATTGATAAGTTAACTAAGTACAAAGGTGTAGTAAATTATGTGACCTTGTACAATTGTGAATTATTATAAAATGTGCATAGGCGACTTTTGTCAATACTTAAAATACACAAGTGAAAGTATTGAGCAGACGATATTCTGTCACTTGGGCACTGGGGATTCTGTTCAACAACTGCACATATAACAAATGTTTTAAAAAGTTAAAATAACACAAAATGACTGTTCAAGAAGAAATTAAGGAGGCAAGGACGAACATAGAATATTGACCAGATATCGGAAAGAAATATCAAATAAGACGTAACATTGCTTTTTTTTCTTTATTGGGTTTTCCAAAAAAATAGGAAAAAAACACCATAGTACATGTACATATTTGACAATAAAAAAGTGACATATTTTATGTCGAGTCCAGGTTCACAGGTTCATTTTACACATTCTGTACAATTGTCCAGGGTGTTCGGCTTCTTTGTTTTTTCATCGTTTCTATCACAGCTGTGTCTTCCGGCGTAAAACCATCGAATCCACGTTTTCTGCCTTCGCGTAATAACTCATCCTTAGCTCTCAATGCGATCGCTTCCGATGGACTCACTAAGTTGACTTTTAATCTGTCACTTCCTCTACCTTCCTGTGAATTGTTATTTTCCGCTATATTTCCTTGTTTTTCGGATTTTCTATCATAATCCCTGGTGTCTGATACTTCTGGCGGGTCGTATTCTTTTAAGATTCTGTCAAACAAAAATTTGCGTTTGTTGACGGCAGATTTCCAAGCTTCCTCGGTGTCGTAATCGTCGTAAAGTTTCAAATCGGATACCGTATTTTTAACAGTAAGGTAAGTACGATCTTTTTTCATGGCTTCAAACCACAACATTTCGTTGACAAAAATGTTCGCCAGCACTTTTCTGTACGTGGGTAACATAATATCATACACTTCTTCCTAGCTGCCTCTTGGTCTTTCCCTTTGTCCAGCATGTACTTGGCGACTCTTTCATTAAACTCTGACTGGCAACGCTCATACACCTCCTCAATCAATAAACGCCAAGCGTCATCTGAATCTGCTTCTTTACTGTCTTCTATTGTCTCCTCCTCCTCCTCCTCCTCCTCCTCCTCCGCCTCCATTTCCTCCTCCTCATCCGTGTAATCCTGTAAACTCGTGTCATCGCCACCATTTTTATCGTCGCCTTCTTCCAGTTCTAAGGTTTCTCGACTCTCACTATCATCTATCGTGTCATCATCTTTAAAGTCCCCATGAACGGTTTTAACGTGTCGACGCATGTTGTCTCCCCTTTTGAACTGTTTGGAACAAATTTGGCAAGCATACATGATACTTTTTCGTTATTTTTGTGTTAAAAAGAAAATATATTCATTTGTCCTGAAATGCTACTCGATGTGGCCGCTTCGGAGATTTTCGCATAAACGAGGAGGAGGAGGAAGATACATAACATTTAATTGTATAAAAAAAATCCGGATTAATCCTGCCCAAACCGGATCGAGACTGTTCTCAACCATTATGACTAGGTCGAAACATTGAGCTCCCACCTAGCACACACACATAGCCTCCATACACCCAGATATGGGAAGAGAAGAATGCGGGGGTACTGACTAAAGACGGTAAGAGGAGATAGTGAAGAGGAGGTAATAAGGTAGTGAGGAGGCGATGAGGAGGCAGTGAGGAGGTAGTGAGGGTACCCGGGAGCCAGTGACTGTAACAAGCATGCTAAAACAATAGGCACAAATATAGCCATGGCGTCCGCTAAAGTGCCCTTGAAGCGATGAGGTAACGAGGAGGAATTGAGGAGTGAGTGAGGAGGCTGTGAGGAGGCTGTGAGGAGGTAGTGAGGAGGTAGTGAGGAGGCGGTAAGGAGGTAGTGAGGAGGCAGTGAGGGGCAACTGGGGACAGGTGAGGGTAACAAGCGTTAGCATAATGAGTGATTGTTGAAAATGTTTTAAAGAGACGATAAGGCAACACCGAACATGCCCAAACTCGTTCTCCATAGTAAGAAGCGATGAGGAGGTAGTGAGGAGGCGTTGAGGAGGTAGTGAGGAGGTGGTGAGGAGGTAATGAGGAGGTAGTGAGGAGGCATTGAGGAGGTAATGAGGAGGTGGTGAGGAGGCAATGAGGGTTACCATTGCAAATCAGTAACCTGGAGGCAGTGAGGGTAACCAGGACATGCGTGTTGAATGAATGTTGAACATGTTTTAAAGGGTCCATAAGGGCAACACCGAACATGTCCAAACTCGTTCTCCGTAGTAAGAAGCGATGAGGAGGCAGTGAGAGGTAGTGAGGAGGTAATGAGGAGGCGGTGAGGAGGTAATGAGGTAGTGAGGAGGCGGTGAGGAGGTAATGAGGAGGTAGTGAGGAGGCGGTGAGGATGTAATGAGGAGGCGGTGAGGAGGAAGTAAGGAGGCGGTGAGGAGACATTGAGGGTTACCAGTGCAAGCCGGTGGAGGCAGTGAGGGTAACCAGAGCATGCGTGTTGAATGACTGTTGAAGATGTTTTAAAGGGACGATAAGGCCAACGTCGAACAAGCCCAAACTAATTCACCGTAGTAAGAAGCGATGAGAAGGTAGTGAGGAGGCCGTGAGGAGGCAGTGGAGGAGGTGTTGAGGAGGTAATGAGGGGCAGTGAGGAGGTAATGAGGAGGTAGTGAGGAGACGTCGAGGAGGAAGTAAGGAGGCGGTGAGGAGGCAGTGAGGGTGACCAGTGCAAGCCGGTAACCTGGAAGCAGTTAGGGTAACCAGGGCATGCGTGTTGAATGACTGTTGAAGATGTTTTAAAGGGTCGATAAGGTACCGAACACTCGTTTTCCGAAGTAAGAAGCGATGAGGAGGCGGTGATGAGGTAGTGAGGAGGCATTGAGGAGGTAGTGAGGAGGCAGTTAGGAGGTAGTATTGAGGATAACCGGCAAGAGCGTGTTAAAACAATAAACGCGGTTATAGAGCGTATCCGGCAGTCATAGGAGTTAATACAGTATCGCTCTAGGGCTCGAAAAAAGGTCCCCTCCCCATCCCCCCCCCCACCCAATGCTTAAACCCCAGACAGGGGATCATAAGGGGTAATGACCGAAGTTGCGCCCAAGTAACTACCGCCCTATAGCCTTATTGAGCAATGTGAGCAAAATCCAAGAACGCATTGCCTTTAAGAACCTGTATAACTACTTTTACGAAAATAGTCTGTTGTATAAATATCAGTCCGGTTTCCTTCCCCAGCATTCCACCGTATTTCAGTTGATTGATATATATCAAAATATTTGTCAGAGTTTTGATAACCACCAGTTCTCTTGTATGGTATTTTGTGACATCTCCAAGGCTTTTGACAGAGTTTGGCACAAAGGACTCATTTTTAAACTAAAACAGTATGGTATTGAAGACAACTTTCTTTTATGGATAAGTAATTACCTTGCAGACAGAAACCAAAAAGTAGTTATAAAGCAAGGTATTTCTAATTCCAAAGTTTCAAGGGCTGGAGTGCCTCAAGGTTCGGTTCTGGGACCATTGTTGTTTCTAATTTATGTGAATGACATTTCCGAATCGCTGCTTAGTCTAACTAGGCTTTTTGCCGATGACAGCTCCTTATATTGTTCTGCAACATCTCTGCAGGACATCCACGGCCTCCTTAACCATGATTTAAGTATCTTATCTGAATGGGCAAAACAATGGCTTGTTACATTTAATCCAAACAAAACTGAAGCAGTGCTATTCACGTTAAGACCGTTTGACTTCATGCCATTGCTTAAGTTTGATCATACAATTATAAAGTTTGCAGAAAACCATAAACACCTAGGCATAACCTTTAGCAGCGATGGAAAATGGACAAAACATGTCGAAAACATCAAAAACTCAGCGGCAAGAGTATTAGGTATTATGCGCAAGCTTAAATATTCTTTGAGTAGAAATGCACTTAATCAAATATATGTTTCCTTTCTTCTTCCTGTAATGGAATATGCCTCGATTGTATGGGATGGTTGCTCAGCTCAGAACTCATATGCTCTTGAAAAAATTCAAAACGAAGCAGCTCGTTTAGTTACAGGTCTTACTAGATCCGTCTCACTCGATAATTTATATTCAGAATGTGGCTGGGTTTCACTGTCTGAAAGAAGGCAGCAACAGAAACTTAATTTCATGTATAAGGTGAACTCAGGTTTAGTGCCTTCCTATATAACTGATCTAATTCCCCCTAGGGTAAGAGAAGTGTCTAATTACCCTCTTAGAAACCAACATAACTTCTCCATTCCGTACACCCGAACCGAAATTTCAAAGAAGTCTTGTATTCCCTCATCTATTTCTTTGTGGAATTCCACAGATCCTTCTTTAAGGGACATAACTTCTCTTTGCGCCTTCAAATTTCATTCTTCCAGATCGAATACCACTGTCCCAAAAGTACCACTCTACTACCTTCGTGGGAATCGATTATTATCGGTATTGCATGCACGACTGCGCAACAACTGTAGTAATTTAAATAACGATTTATTCAATAATCATTTACACCCGGATCCAAACTGTGGCTGTGAAAATGGTATCGAAGATGCTGAACATTACTTTCTCAACTGTACCAAATACACACACCAACGACTAATTCTGTTCAACTCAACAAGAAATTTCCACCCTCTAAATGTTCAATTGCTTCTCTTTGGAAATCAAAATCTTAGTGTCGATAATAATACTATTTTGTTCGACGCTGTCCATAACTTTATTAAAACGTCAAATCGATTTTAGGCCTAAGTCCTACAAATACCAAAATAAACCTATTTTCGTTAGTGTAACAGATGTATAACAGACCGTATTAGTACTTTACCACCCAACACGAAGTGTCTGTCTTTCTTATTAAGAATCCTTCTCATACCATACATACTTTTTTTTTTTAAATATACATTGTTTGCTGTTGTTTTCACTTTGTATCATTATATATGATTGTTGTAGGGGAAGGGCCGTAACTAATGTTGCGAGAACTTGTGGCCCAACCCCATTGCTTTTTCTGATGCAATAAAATATGTTTAAACTAAACTAGGTGCATGGACAATATAGCACACGAAAGCGCGCGAAAAAAAAATGGCGCGTTTTTTCCCCACAATAAATTCGACCGCGATAAAAGTGGCGCGTTATGACGTCATCCAAGATGGCCGACAGGACGTGACGACGGTTCAAGATGGCGGTCGGAAATACGTCATCCAAGATGGCCGACCGGATGTCACGTGATCCAAGATGACCGCCGGATATGACTTCAGAGGGTGGAATCTAGTCCTGAGGACTAGATTGCCCCCCCCCCCCCTTTTACCCTACTCAATTGCTCGTATACAATCGCTGAGTCGAACCCGTTCTTGAGTCCCTAGGGAATTCCACCGCATAAGAAATAGTGCGGGATAATTAAGGCGATTGTCGACTATTATCTTGCAAATGTAGGCTGTGTGTACTCATTAGAATCGCCTCGATGAGGCGATTCTAATGAGAACACAGCATATTTTTTTTGTTTTAGGACCCCGTAAAGTTGTTTCAAAATTACTTTCGTTATGCCTGCTGGCAGTAACCCACAGTGGCTCGAATGACCTCTGTCTCGAACAGCTTTTCGTGGTCCCAAAGGTGTTCGAGCCATTGAAATTCGACTGTGCTGAAAACATCAGTAGCTTTTGTTTGTGAAAAAAAAAAAAAAAAAAAACTACTCATTTTTTATCAGCAAAAGCCCAGACTATCTGGTATTGCTTTTGGAGTGGTTGGTTGAGGCCAAGATGACGAGTAGCTTGCGTCACTGGGGCGTTCATCTGGTGTTGGCTTAAAGTTTGGCAAGACCTGCTGTCTTTGCATCATGTAAGGGTAGATTGGGAATGTTGTTATTTCTTCTTTTATCTTCACTTCCATTCATTTTCCTTTTTCTTTTCTGACCCCCACTCTCATCTCCTCTACTATCACTTTTCCCCCTTTCTCTGGGAGATAAGACAAAATGACCCACAACGGTTGACGTGTCGTGAAACCCAAAACATTTTGTCCACTAACGAACTTGTAAAGCCAACCCGGGGGCAGTTTTATGGGTTCCATGCAAAAGCTGACAAGTAGAAATCTACCTGTTTTAACCAGCCACTTGTCTTAACCCTTAGTCCGCTGAACACGACAAACCCTATCTCTCCAAATCAGGATGCTTCTTCAGAAGTCATTCAGTTTGCGAATTCAAGTGGTTTATTTGTTTGTTTGTTTTGGAGTTTTACGGCACAGTCAACACTATTTAGGTCAGTTTTGAGCCGGTCAGTTTACCTATCTTCATTATACGTATAAGCAGTTAACCAGTACAGTGCTGTGCACAATCTTTCGCTAGAAACTGACAGCTGCCCTTCTTGTGTCAGCGGAAGGGAGAGAATAACCTCAGAAAAAAACAAAACATGATCAATCTCCACGAAAGAATGTTGTCGACCACGGCAGGTCCGTCTGATCACCAGTCGCACGCGCATCCGACTGAGCTACCGAAACCGGCTTGTATACAAGCAAACCTCCGCCCTCGAAAACAAAAGCCCCCCCCCCCCCCCCAAAAAAAAAAAAAAAAAAAAAAAAAGATGCAAAATCTGGCAGAAGCAAATCTACCTGATATGACATTTTGCAACACAAATTCACCGATTCTTGTCTGCTATGAGCCTAATTTACCGATTGTCGGCGGCTTTCTGTAGTGTCTATGCTGGCTAAAGTATATAAAATGACTGATGAAGTCATGAAAGTATGTTGTTTTTTTTTCATTAAATGTATGATATCGGCGTCTTTGAACTTAACAGTGCTCAGCATGACTAGCGGCGCAATATAAAAGATACTTTGCGTCCCTGCAAGGTATTTTTTCGCGGCCGACGCTTGTGAAATCGTTTCGCAAACATATTTTTGTTCGAATTAAATTATATAATATTTCCGCTAAAATCCGGAACTTGCCGAAAGTACCGGTACGGCCAAAAAGTACCGCGGTACGTACCACAGGAAGAAAATACCGCGGTTCACCGGTGCACCGGTTTTACCGCGCGCCCCTAGATATCTCAATTATTTTAATCATCATAAAAGCCCAGAAAGAGCTGATAAGCTTTCAGTTTCCATTTTTATAGGAGTCCTATTGATTTATATCTTAAAACTGCAGACTTGGCGGAAACTGTTAACCCATTTCAGACTGGAAACTATTAACCCATTTCAGTCTGGGAACCCGTAAACGGGTACCGTGGCAAACAGTGCAGGCCCAGATCAGACGCCGCAGAACGCGGCGTCTGATCAGGGCCTCCACTGTTTGCTAAAAGTTCAGTCATTTTCCAAATAGATTTTGATGAAAACACCACCTGACACCCATACATTTTGAAATGAACTCCTGCTATATATAAGGAGGAAGATTCCATTTGTACAAAAAGGGTTAATGGTTGTTGTGATGCCTACAATGGTCTAGTCTTTGAACAATTTGTTTGCTTAATCGACAATAGCTACCGATTCTGACATTGATATGTGTGATAACGACATCATTTCTTCTCAGTCGAGCCCGGGCACTGCAAAAGTTACACGAAAAACGTATGCGACCGAGTTTGTTTTAAAACTCAAACCTCGGAAGCCGAATAACTCTGTATATGAAATATAAGCAGAAGAGTGACAAATACTGTCACCAGCTAAGTCCCAGATCAGTCTGCGATTCAAGCAAGAGTCTGTTTATAGTTTAAGGGGAATGGGAATACCTTCAGGGGCGGTAACTCCTGCAAAAGTATTTTTGTATCCCATGTCGATAGGGGTCAACTCTTGAAGGAAAGAATTTGCTCCTGAAAGGAAAGAATTTGCTCCTCAGGAGCAAATTCTTTCCTTTAAGCGCAGACCCCTTTTCAATGGGACAGGGCTTATAGAAAAGCGAACAGGAAGTCCCGAAAGTTGTCTCCCTTTGAAAAATGGCGGGAAAATCGGCGTGGTGTTCCCATTCCCCTTAAAGGCCAATTCAATATTCTTCATATCATATCGATCCAGTCAGTTTATCTTACCCCACATCTTGTATCCAATCATTCTCTCCCTTCCGCCGATTCAAGAAGGCCAATTGTAAGTTCCCGGCGAAAGAATTGAAAGGGTGTACACTGTACCAGTGAACCGCTTCTGTATACACCTGTCCAGGTAAAGTATGGTAAGGTAAACTGATCGGCTCAATATGCCACAATTAGTGTGAGCTGAGTCGTTAACCTTAATACCACCACCAACAACAACAACAAAATCAACAACAAAAAACAAGAACAGCAACAATCAAAAACACGTGATATATAAACGTAGCAGTATTATAAATAGCAACGAAGGCAATGATCAGGAATCGACACAATTATCCCACAGTTCCCATCCGAGACACCAAAGGAAAAGAACCACAAAAATGAAACAACTAGACACTAATGGAAACATCAATAGCGGGAAGCCAAAAGGACAGTTATTTTCCCACAAAATGGCCAATTGGCTACCCAAAAGAAAAAAAATACAAGCGATACAAACACTCAAAGACAATCTGGTTGAAACCCGATCTAAGCTGAACTATGCACGCCTAATAAAAAAGCCGGAATCTAACTTACGTGTCACCGGCATCCAGTGCATCTTGTGAGGTGAACGAAGAAGGTTATCTCTTATCCTGCTGTTCACGACAATCTATTTCTTTCCAGACAGTGTAGATCCAGATCAGATGGCTTCTGAAGAAGCCATCTGATCAGGATCTACACTGTTTGACATTCAATTTATGAATTTGTAGGAAAAATTACATCAAGTAGTCTGATTGGTTCAAAGTCAGAAAAGGGTGTGTCTAAACTGAATATTCAGCAAGAGAAGGGTTAAGCAACCGACTGGGTAATAAAAGTTATTTCATGGCAGCTGGAGTTTAGTCAAAACTACTGTCCCACAGTGCTGTGGGCGACCTTATGCACTGTTGCCCTCGGCCAAAAACAGTACAGTCGAATTTCAATGGCTCGAACACCTTTGGGACCATGAAAATCTGTTCGAGACAGGGGTAGTTCGAGCCACTGAGAACTATTACCAGGAGGCATAACGACACACTTCAGGACATATTTTTTATGTGTTCTACAATGAAAAATGTATGCTGTGTGTATTCATTAGAATCGCCTCATCTAGGCGATTCTAATGAGTACACACAGCATACATTTGCAAGATAAAAGACGAAAATATCCTAATTTTTACTCTCCCTATTTTTTACGTACAGAAATTCGCTAGGGACTCAAGAACGGGTTTGACTCAGCCATGGTAAACGAGCCATCGGTGTTCGAGCCATCGAAGTTCTACTGTACTTTCATGGCAGCTTCGAATAAAGTCAAAACTATTGCCCACGAGGTGCCGTGGACAATCTGATACACTATTCCCGAGGCCCAAGGCCGAGGACAGTAGTGTATTGAGTCATCCACAGCACCTCCGGGTTGTAGTTTTAACTATACTCCAAGCTGCAATAAATGTCATTGCCAGTGGGCTGGATTCCTTTTTTATACCTATTACAGCACATGGATAAAAAAAATCATATCGACCGGCCAATAGAGCTGGCCAATAGTCAAAAATGCATGAACTATTATAATTATGTACATGTACAGCTTGGGTTGTAAAACTTCCTATTTCAGGTGGGCTGTGCTGCCGGTTTTCTTATTCCTCCTCTCCTAGTACCTAACAGCGATGATCTGGCAGACGTGGGCCATGACCTGAGTATAATGTTCTACATCTGGGCAGGTTTTACCTCTAGTCTCTTTATACTCATTATCTTAGGTGAGAAGTACCTATACTCTGAATCATACTGATGTCAAAATTGAGAACATTTCTAGAAAACTTAAGACACCATGTTGCACATCAGCACAAATAATATACTTGTAAATTTGCAATATACAAAGATTTTTATGCCAAAGAAATCCTTTCACGGGATAGAGCCATTTGCATGTTTATGTTGTAAACAATAGTGTAATGTGGTCTTCTGTTTTTGAAATACAGCCCCGTTACATAAGTGGTGCGATTCGGACCGTCCATGTATATAAAACAGAAGTGAAGGCAATGACCAGGAATCCATACAATTAACCCATAGCTCCCATCAGAGACACCAAAGGGAAAGAAACACAAACATGAAATAACTAGACCCTAATGGAAACATCAACAGCGGAAAGCGAAAAGGACAGTTTCTTTCCAACAAAATGACCAATTGGCTATCCAAAGCAAAAATAAACAGATATAAGCGATACACACACCCAAAGACAAGTGATAACAAACAAGGGGGGGGGGGGGGCAGGGCAGGGCAGGCCAGGATAAGGTAGATAGATAGCTTCATGCAAGAAGCCATCCTGGTGTATGTGGCGAAAATGTCCAACATATGCAAATACAAATACAAATAATGCTACATTTTCAATAACAACCATGTCATCACTAAAACACGCCTATATAATTTTGACCCCCTTGAACCCCAGTTTTAAATAGTAAAACTGGGATTTACAGGGGTATACCTTTTTTCTTATTTTTGCTCTAAAATATAGATTGTGGGTACTCGTTAGAACCGCCTCGATGAGGCGGTTTTAACGAGTGCTCACAATCTATATCTTGAGCAAAAATAAGAAAAATATTGCAATTTTTCATCTTAATTTTTTTTTTTTGGTGATAAATGTGATAATGTATTTATATAGGCGTGTTTTCGTAATGTATATTATGGCTGCTCGTTAGGGCGGGTGCTCATTAGAATGGTTAATAAAGAACACTGCATGTACTATGTGGACGTTTCAACAGTATTGCTACAATTTCAGTCAGTGTTCCAGTTTCGTTATAAGGACCACGCCGCTAATAAAACCACTTTGTAAATGTCTGGTAACTTGTCATAATTGCGGGAATTTCTGGTTATCCTTGTAATCTTAACCCTTCTCGTTTAGCCACACCCATTTTCGACTTTGAACCAATCAGATTACTGGATGTAATTTATTCCTACAAATTCATAAACTGAATGTGAAACAGTGTAGATCCTGATCAGATTGCTTCTTCAGAAGCCATCTGATCTGGATCTACACTATTTGCAAAGATAGGGGTTGTCGTGAACAGCAAGATAAGGGTTAACTTTATGTAAAGTGGGGTTGCTAAGATTTTCATGTCGGGAACTTGTACACATGATGTGTTCTCTTTTATGTTTAGTGTTTCGAGCAGCGCCACCTCGGCCACCCAGTAAAGCTCAGATGTTAGCCGGACAGGCAGGAGACAATGAACATTACGGGAAGTCTTTATTGAACCTCATCAAAAATAAAGGCTTTATTCTGTTAACAATAACATATGGTAAGTTGATTTAACCAGGGGTCAGCGGTTCAAAACTACAGTCGAACTTCAGTGGCTCGAACACTTTTGGGACCTCGAAAATCTGTTCAAGACAGTGGTAGTTCGAGCCACAGAGGCTTACTGCCAGGAGGCATAACGAGGTACTTTTTGACATATTTTCGGTGTCCTGTAATGAATATGTATACTGTGTACTCATTAGAATCGCCTCATCGAGGCGATTCTAATGAGTACACACGGCATACAGTTGCAAGATAAAATACTAAAATCTCCTTAATTATCCCCCACTATTTCTTGTGTAGAGGACTTCCCTAGGGGCTCAAGGATGTGTTCGACTCAGCCATGGTAATTGAGCCATCGGAGTTCGAGCCATCGAAGTTCTACTGTAACGACTTCGTTAGCTAACATAACGTTAAATGTGAATCATTAAATAGGGTAAATATGCTCATATATTTTCTGAAAATTTGTGAGCAGCTTTTGCAAATGCAAATTCTGCTCACATTTTTCAGCAAAAATATTAGCTAAAATGTTTGTAGCTTTTGCAAATTGAAAAAGCTGCTCACATTTTTTTCAGCAACAACTAATAATAATAATAATAATAATAAACACTATATTAGCTATTTTGCTAAGGAATACCAGAACAGTTGACTTTTTGACCACTAACGTGCTCGTTAAACTAACGATGCTTTGAACTGGTGTATGAATGTCATTTGACGTGCCACCAGTAATAATTCTAATTCTGATTCTGAACAGCGCGCCCCTGGTTTCTAAGGTGGATGGGTGTCAACTAGTCGTAAGGACGCCGCGGTGTCGATCATCGCCGGATACAGCAACATTATAATCACGAAATGTGTTCTAGGGTCAGTCTTTCTCTTCAGCTGCTTCAAGAATGTGGTTTACTGCTCATTACGAAAACACGCCTATTCAAATACAATTAAACTTCAATACATCGAACACCTCTGGGACCAGGAAAATATGTTCGAGATAGGGACGGTTTGAATTACTGAGGTTACTCATAGTGCAAGGCCATACGCTATAATGCGGATCACTTTAGGATATCTTTACATTCTTCAATAAAATAAAGGTATGTTATGTGTACTAATTAGCATTGCTTCTAAAGGTATGTTGTGTGTACTCACTAGAATCGCCTCATTGAGGCGATTCTAATGAGTACACACAACATACCTTTTCCAGATAAAATGAGAAAAAAATCCATGTTTTATCTTATCATAAATATATCGGTATCTGGACTTTTGGGACTTTTTCTCAAGAGACTCCAGAACTACACTTAGTGGACATAAATGAGTTCCCAAAACTGTTTGACGTCGTGATGTGCGTAAGTCTGTGACTACATTTCCTGATCAAATTACTTAAAAATAAAAGACCCAATGCATGTTATGTTTACTGGGTGATGTTGTTTATTCATTACCAATAACAAATATAGCAATTGTTCTTAGCAATCTCGCCATGCATAGCTCTGGTGTTTTCTTCATTTAGAGTACCGTGGTTTTAAAATTGGATTCAAAAATCTGCACTGGCTCACAGCTTTCTTCTTATTCTGAATGATTAAGATTTTAATTTATAATCTATATAATTTTGGTTACTCTGATGTCTTTTTAGTATGATGGACAGCTGAAACACCAAATATGTTTAAATTTTGCCCAATTGAATTAATACATTATTAGAAGTGGGTGGGGTAATTTTACCCCTAACAGTAAAATAGTTGCTATGGAAACATTAAGTAAGAAGGTCGCATTGTTTCTATCTAAATTACTGGCACACTCTCCAATGTTCTAGTAACAATCATTGAAAAGAAGTATCTTTCTCTGATATATGAAATGTAGCTATCAACAGTGAATCAACAACTAGATGGGCGTTAGTCTTTATGGGGGTACCCGTAGAGTTTGACACATTTATTTGACACTGTTATACGAAAGACGAAGTCTTTTGTAAAACTATAGTCCAAAATGGTGCTTTAAGTTAACAATATTATTTACAAAATTTTACAACATATTTTTATGTTGTTTTATGGAGCGCAAAGAGTGCACGGCTGTTCAAATAAACCAATTTTTACCTGGATCTCCATGCAGCTGCAGTCCTTTAAGATAAATTCAAAACAACAGTTTTTGCTAGAAACTATGATTCAATATCTCTCAAATCAGATATATCACAAATTCCGTTTTCTGTCTGTTTCCTTTGTGTCTATCACCAAAAATGTTTGGTTTTCGGTGATTTTGACGAATTTATGTTACATCCGAAAGCAGGTCAGATTTCCCATAATGTATTGTCTGTAGGTCAAATTATACACAATCAGATTGTTTTTCAGTGTGTTGCCAATATTTCAACCAATTTTTATTTAAAAAGATCAGAAATTGATAATTTTATAACTCTTTTAGTACACCTACCCTGATTTTTCAAAAGGAAGGCGCTAATCTGTATGCTGTCTGGTGTTGCCATGGCAACTGATGACATCATCATTTTACTAAGTGCTGATGTAAACATATACCCTAATTAGTGATATCGGCCAATTAGCATTTGAGTACGATTTGTGATTAGATAGGAAATTGCAATTATTTCAGACCATATTTTTCTCCAATTTCTTGTCAGCCATTTTGGGAACTCATTTATGGCCACTGAGTGTAGTTCTAATTATCCCTAGTAAACGAACTACCCGTGTTCGAGTCATCAACGTTTCACTGTATATCAGTGAAAATTTTACCACCAAAAAATAATTAAAAAGAAAAATAGAAAAAAATCCATATTTTTCATATTTCAGCTCAACTTGAACATGTATTTGAACATGTTTGGTTGATAATCAGTAGCGGGTGTGGCATATGTAAATATTCGGCAGGTCAAGGGTTAAAACAACCCCTATCTGTCCAAAACGGTTTTTGTCCGTACATAATCCATTCAATTGGGGCGGGTTCTTTTCTCATTTTAGTGGGCGTCTGATTCGTTTATTTCTTGTAAGTTTGGTTTTAAACATTTCGATACTTTATTCGCAAAACGGCAGAGACTCTGATAAGAAGCTGCGTTTCCAATGTTTTAATACACATGTGACGATAACATATAACGATTGTAATTGGTTCATGAGACGGTTATGACAAGCGACTATATATTTTTCGGTAAGCAAAATCATTTGAAAACGAATCAATTTTGTTTAACGTCCGGCTCAAGACTATAGAGGTCCTTTTGGTGGCGTTGCTTCCAATTTTGTGAGACTTCTACCCGACATTGAGATGAAATGACATCTAAAGTCAAGCCGACCAATGAAACCAATAAGGTTTATTATTAAACCAATAGGGTTTATATGAATGGACTAGCACTCGCACCACTTTGCCTGGACAGGCTTAGACCCTCTAAGCGGTTTACCAGTCGGTTTCAGCTATGCGTGGAAGCATCGTGCAGCTCAATCTATTGCTCCCAACCCCGATGGGCCGGGCCCTTAAAATCATTGATAACAGGATCGTTACAGTTATCTGAAGTGGACTGTCTCATCTTCAAAATACGGCCATTTTTATTTTTGCAGCTGTGGAATTTAGACAATATTATAATCTGGGCGATAAACAGTGTGTATCCTGCATAAGTACAGTAAAATTCCGCTATAAAGACCACCTAAAATTAAGACTAATTCTGCTTTAAAAAGCTTTATTTAGTAGGCTGCACTCAATTTTTCTAGGTGTTTTCTGGCCATAGTGTCCTCTGGTCAGGGACCACCTTTGGAACTGTTCAAAAGTGGTCTTTAAAGGGACCACCTTTGGAACTGTTCAAAAGTGGTCTTAAAGACCACTTTTGAACAGTACTAAAGGTGGTCTTAATATAGGAATTTTACTGTATCTTTGGATCTACAGGATTGAAAAGGTCAAGAAAACATTTAAATCATTCTCAGTGTTCATAACATGCTTAAATGTCAAGTTTATATACTTCGGCCATCTACTTTGTTTTGTTTTGCTTTAAAAAATGCTAACGTTCTTAATGGATGTCTGACATTTCAATTAGCATATACAAATAGGAATGAAAGATAATTTGTTGTCTATCTGCCTTTAGGCAAAACGTCTATTTTGCATTTTTAACCACCACAAGCGAAGATATCTTACGGAAATAGAACTTACGCATCCGCTGCGTCTAATCACGGCCTTTGAAAAACATTTTCAAAAGTACTATCCATATGGTGCCCAGTGGAGACTCTGGTCACATAGCAACAAATAAGGTTGGCATTTTGTGATAATTGAATGATAGTTTTCCTTATTTTTTCATATAAATCTGTGTTGTGGGTATTCATTAGAACCCCCTCGCCGAGGCAGTTCTAATGAATACCCACAACCCAGCACAGACTGTTATGTAGATTTGACAAAAACTATCTTTCAGTTATCACAAAATATCAGCCTTATCTTTTGCTATGAGATTAGACAGCACATGATCCCAAACTGATCTGTGTATTCGTCGGACCGAAGACACAGTTTCGCTTGTGTCGGCTCATTTTTATTTTTATTTATTTCGGTTTTACTGTCCTGTGCTGCCGTTGCAGAACTTGGCATCTCACTAGACATTGTGATTCACATATGACTCAAACATATCGTATGTTATGTGTTATGTCCGAGATTCAGCACGCTTAAACACTATGCCCCGGGCTCCCGCCCATCTGGGCTTGGAGAAATAGATTTGGTTGCATCGTGCTTCCAAGCAGAGTTGAAACTAACCGCACAGGTGTTCTGGGAAACCACCCAGGAGTTCTAGGCCGGTGCGAGTTTGACCATCCATGCATATAAACATTTTTGGTTCCATTTGGCGGCAGGGCTCAGCTCGGTATCGGGCAAAAGTCCAACAGAATTGAAATCAACAAAACCACCTAAATAGTGTTGACCTCAAATCAAACAAAACAGCGAAATAGCCACGGAGGCCCGTGACTCGCCTCATATATGGATAAATAAAATGAAATTAGAGACACTGTGGACTTTGAAACAAACACTGTGCATCAAGCCATAAACGACTTAAATACAAGCAGATGAAATTATAATTGTTTGATAATGTTTTTAGAGAAATAAAACGGGCCTCCGTGGCCTAGTGGATAAGAGCGCTGACTCTTAATCATTAGGTCTCTCATCGTGGGGGTTCTAGCCTGGCTTGGGTCGCTTGTGGGACGCCAAGTTCTGCAACGGAAGGTCAGGTGGTTTTTCTGCTGGTTTTCCGGTTTTCCGGTTTTCGCCCGCCTCTGATTAACGATCGGCTCGACATGAGTGAAATAATCTTGAAAGGGTCGTAAACCAAAATAAAAAAAAAACATAATTATTTAAAAAATAACATGTCCCTTCGCGCGTTCCGTACATTTCTCCATAACGGGTATGTTTTTGATGAAAAGTTTTGATATTTTTCTTATTTCTTCGTTAGAACCGCCATATTGAGACGGTTATAAAGAGTACCATCAACATGTGTCCTGGAAAAGAAATAAGGAAATTAATGTGTATCCCCTATAACTGCAGTTTTGTGCACATAAAATGGGACTTACCGGGGACTTTACAGTGGATTTAATACAGTCTTGTTACATGTCACGTGCTGTAGGACACTACTAACAAAGTCATTCTCTTATTGTTTGCAGGTATAAACACTGGTTGTTACTATGGAATTGGTACTCTTCTGAATCCCATAATTTTATATTATTTTCCCGTAAGTATTACATATTCTTGCAAATTTTACCACGCCATATGTACTGTAACATAATTCACCTAATACAGAAAAGTATTTGTACATAGGAAACAAAATGTGGCATGCCTTAAATAAAACTAAGCGAAATTAATCTTGTCTTGCTGAATAAAATCAATTCAGCCACACCCATTTCTAACTATAAACCAACCGAATTGCTTGATATCATATACAGAGTAATTCCGCTATTAACCCTTATCTTGCTGAATATTTAACTTAGCCACACCCATTATTGATTTTCAGCCAATCAGATTACATGATATAATGAGTTTGTTCAAATTAACAAACTGAATGGCAAGCAGTGTATATCGTGATCAGATGGCTTCTTCAGAAGCCATCTGATCTGGATCTTCACTTTTTGCAAAGAAAGGGGTTGTCGTGAACAGCGAGATAAGGGTTAACACCACCTAAAATTGAGTCTAATTCTGCTTTTAAAAATAGAAAGGAAGGCAATGATCAGGAATAGATACAATTAACCCACAGCTCCCATCAGAGACACCAGAAAAGCTATTTAGTAGGTTGCCGTTATTCTTTCTTTGTGTTTTCTTCATACATTGTCCTCTGGTAAGAGAGCGCCTTTGGGACTGTTCAAAAGTGATCTTAAAGACCACTTTTGAACAAGAGCGCCTTTGGGACTGTTCAAAAGTGGTCTTAAAGACCACTTTTGAACAGTCCCAAAGGTGGTCTTGATATAGGAAGTTTACTGTATTCATTCGAATTTGCAAACTGAGTTGCAAACAGTGTGGTCCTGAATAGATGTCTTCTTCAGAAGCCATGTGGTCTGGATCTTCTTTGTTTGCAAAGGTAGAGTTTATCGTGGTTCACCAGGGCAGGCCTAAATCGCGAGGTTAAACATTTTTGATATACTGACCAGTGTTACACAGAAATCATTTCAAGAATCTCAAGTCACACCAGCCTAAAATGCAAAAAAACAGATAGTTTCCTGTTTTTATTTTTTGTTACGAGAGCTCTGATATATTTGTTGAAATTATACTGCAAAATTTGAAAATCATATTTTTGAATATTTCCCAGCAGGCCCATGACGTAATTGGACGTCACATCAACATCAGTACAACGTCATGACCTTTATGCAACGTCAGATCAACGTCGGTGCAACATCGTGTCGTTACGTTGCACCGACGTTGATTTGACGTTGCCCTAGCGACTTTTGTCTGCTGGGTTTAATTCTTCATCAACATAAAATTTACATACCCGTGTCGGTTGACAATGTTAGGTGAATTATGGAGTCGTCAAACCAAAATTGTGAAAATTGTGGTAAAATTGTATGTGAAATGTCAAGGGACCCCACAATCTATCGTGACATTGACTGGTAACTGGTGTGCTTTATTGCTACGATATGCACTCACTGGACATTGCTTATTTTAGTTGGTTGGTTTGTAAACCCGGCGCCCGTATTGCATGTCTCACAATCTATAAAAGAAATTCTCAATATTAGTTTCTGACGAAAAATGAAATGGGGTGCATATTGTTTTTCTGTTACAACTAAACAGTATTTGCAAAGTTATTCCCCCTTTTCAACGATGATTTTTCTTCCGGGGGTGGGGTGGGGTGGCAATGCATAAGAATCACTTGCTTTAACTTGCTTTTACAAATGCACAATGTTAACACATAACTTTCACACTGTATGCTTATGCAAGTTTTCTCCTAAACAGAGCATACTTGTGTTAGCATATTAACGTAATGAAGACGATTCACATTAGACAATATGACCAATAAACATAACAGTCAGCTTTACAAGTAAGATAAATTGTGTCTTCCCTTGTCATTTCATTCTGAAACTTTATCCGGCTGAAAAATTAATTTTTCCACATCAATCCATGTCTGACTCTCAGCCAATCAGATCACATGATATAATGTTTTTGTTCAAATTCACAAAATGAATGACGAACAGTGTAGATCCTGATCAGCTGGCTTCTACAGCAGCCATCTGATCTGGATCTACATTGTTTTCAAAGGTAGGGGCTGTCGTGTCCAGCAGGATAAAGGTTAATATCGACTTCCGAACCAGAAAAGCTATAAGACCATTAATTTAATTGTTCGCTCTTTCACGGAAAGTCTTTCACTGAAAGGTTCATATTCTTTCACTGAAAGGTATGTAAGGTTCATATTCTTTCATTGAAAGGTCTGAAAGGTTCATATTCTTTCACTGAAGGGTATATATGGTTCAGGTTCTTTCATTCAAAGGTGTGAAAGATTCATATTTTTTCATTGTAAAGTTCGTATTCTTTCACTGAAAGGTCTGTGAGTTTCATATTCTTCCATTGAAAGGTTTGTAAGGTCCATATTCTTTCACTGAAAGGTCTGAGAGTTTCATATTCTTTCACTGAACTGTCTGTCAGGTTCATATTCGTTCGGTGAAAGGTCTGTAAGGTCTATATTCTTTCATTGAAAGGTCTGAAAGTTTCATATTCTTTGATTGAAAGGTCTGAAAGGTTCATATACTTTCATTGAAAGGTCGGAAAGGTATATATTCTTTCATTGAAAGGCCCGTAAGGTTCATATAGTTTCATTGAAAGGTCTGAAAGGTTTATATTCTTTCATTGAAAAGTCTGTAAGTTTCGTACTCTTTCATTGAACGGCCTGAAAGGTTTATATTCTTTCAATGAAAGGTCTGTAAGGTTGATATTCTTTTATTGAAATGTCTGTAAGGTTCATATTCTTTCATTGAATGGTCTGTAAGGTCCATATTCTTTCATTGAAAGGTCTGAAAGGTTCATATTCTTTCATTGAAAGGTCTGAAAGGTTCGTCTTCTTTCATTGAAAGCATATTCTTTCATAAGGGTTAATACCGACTTCCGAACCAGAAAAGCTATAAGACCATTAATTTAATTAATCGCTCTTGCACTGAAAGGTTCATATTCTTTCACTGAAAGGTCTGTAAGGTTCATATTTTTTCATTGAAAGGTCTGAAAGGTTCATATTCTTTCAATGAAAGGCCGTAAGGGTCACATTATTTCATTGAAAGGTGTGAAAGGTTCATATTTGTTCATTGAAAGGTCTGTAAAGTTCATATTCTTTCACTGAAAGGTCTGTGAGGTTCATATTCTTTCATTGAAGGGTCTGTATGGTTCATATTCTTGCATTGAAAGGACTGAAAGTTTTATATTCTTTCATTGAAAGGTCTGAAAGATTCATTTTCTTCATTGAAAGGTCAGAAAGGTTCATATACTTTCTTTGAAAGGTCTGAAAGGTATATATTCTTTCATTGAAAGGTCTAAAAGATTCATATTCTTTCATTGAAAGGTCTGAAAGGTTCATATTCTTTCTTTGAAAAGTCTGTAATGTTCATATACTTTCATTGAACGGTCTGAAAGGTTCATATTCTTTCATTGGAAGGCCTGTAAAGTTCATATTCTTTCATTGAAAGGTCTGCAAGGTTCATATTCTTTCATTGAAAGCATATTCTTTCATTGAAAGGTCTGTCAGGTTCATATTCTTTCATTGAACGATTTTAAAGCTTCATATTCTTTCATTGAAAGGGCTGTAAGGTTCATATTCTTTCATTGAAATGTCTTAAAGGTACATATTCTTTCATTGAGAGGTGCCGTGTGGCGGCCGTGAAACGTCTCCCCGTACATCAACCGTAGTGCAGTTTATATTTTACTTTTGGTCCTTTGAGATAAGCGTGAATATTCTGAGAAATCGGAAATAAATTATTGGTTTAGACTCATATTCTAGACAGGTTTTTAATTATTTGGACACCATTTTGATTTATATCAGTCGAGAATATTCTGAGAAATCAGAAATAAATAATATGTTTAGACTCATATTCTAGACAGGTTTTTAGTTATTTGGACCCTATTTTGATTTATATCAGTCTTTGAATCGACTGCCTATTCGAAATTCGCAAAATTGCAGTATGTTTCCTCTGGCTTTCGTTGCCGGATCATTACAGGGTCACTGATGAGGCTTTATTAGCCGAAACTACGTAGTATGACCCATTTTCTTTCTTATGAATGTTTTCATTGCTCTTAAAGGAACTCAATTTTGATTTTTATTTAAGGTTCCTATACTTTCACTGAAAGGTCTGCAAGGTTCATATTCTTTCATTGAAAGGTCTGTAAGGTTCATATTCTTTCATTGAAAGGTCTGTACTGTTCATATTCTTTAATTGAAAACATATTCTTTCATTGAAATGTCTATAAGGTTTATATTCTTTCATTGAAAGATCTGAAAGGTTCATATTCTTTCATTGAAAGGTCTAAAAGGTTCATATTCTTTTATTGAAAGGTCTGTATTGTTCATATTCTTTCATTGAAAGGTCTGAAAGGTTCATATTCTTCATTGAAAGGCCTGTAAGGTTCATATTCTTTTATTGAAAGGTCTGAAGGGTTCATATTCTTTCATTGAAAGGTATGTAAGAGTCATATTATTTCACTGAAAGTTCATACTTGTTCACTGGAACTTGATAGCTTGGCTGCTTGAAGTTTCATTAACAATGCAAACCATTACAATTATAAAACCATGAATAGCTTTGATTTTTTTGTGCGGGCGATGGGGGTGGTGGTCGGTGAAAGAGCAGAAAAACGCATGAAAAAATGCTTTATGAAAATCTTTCATCTAAATAAGAAAAATTGCTACATCTCCTTTGGAGGCCTTATTTATCATTCATAATGATGATTGTAAGGTTGAATGGATATAGCTCGGAGCCAGGTTTACCACCATTTATGAACGGGAGGCCACTTTTGGTCACTTTTCTTTGTTGAAACTGTGCAACAGTTTCGTCCATGGGACAGGACTTAGGACCAGAGGCAATAACGAAAAAATCCCTAAATGATACCATTTTCCGATACATTTTATTGGGGTGCTTTTTAAGAACGAATTTCTCTTGGGAGCCGTCGTTCCTTGAAGAGTAGCCTTCGGAGAAAAATGATTTTGCCTGGATTTTTTTTGCTGGTTATTTGGTGCTGGTTGCACAATTTCCGTCTGATGCAAAGTATATTATTTAGAAATGAACCACACCGCGGTAACATAGCTGATTTTCTTTTTCTCTGGAGAATGAACGTATTGAATCCTGGAGCTAATCGAAAGTTGCTTCCCTTTAATTGTGTATCCATTCGCCATATAACATAGCATAAGCCATATTCGACAGATAGGTTTCGTGAAATTTCCGTGAAATTCCAGGAAGAAGTATGGTGTCTTTCTTGTAATAGCCGGTCACATGGTCCAATCAAATCTTTAATTTGTGTCAAGCTCTTAAGCGATCGTGGTGCACGTGAGGTTCGACTTTTACATTGAATAGAATCGCGCTTCACGATCGCTTATGTACCTGAACAATAACTCATATTTGATTGGACCAAGTGGTCGGCTATTACAAGAAAGACGCCACACTCCTGAGTTGAATTTCACAGAAATTTCACAAAACTCACCAGTTGAATATGGCTATAGACCGTCAAAAGACGAATAAAAAGATTTTTAAATAGCTAGGACCGGAAGATAAGGATTATCTTAGTATCAAACTGTAGAATAATATATACAGTAGAAATTAATCGTGTTTGTTTTGTTGTTAATCTTTTGCCATAATAGGGACACGAGGAGAACGCCGGTCAGATAGGGCTTACACTCGTCCTAGCCGGGGTCCTAGGGTCTATCGTGGCTGGTATCTGGCTTGACCGGACTAAAACCTTCAAGTAAGACACCCAGAGGATCGGAGGTTTTCATTTACCTAGAATAGTGCTACAGAACCTATACCTTTATACCTGACATTTAAATTAACACACATGTATATAAACTGCTTTGAGCCGCACTCACTGTTTGGCAAGCCCGTTGAGACATTAGGTCCTTTTCACTCTGCAGATCGATACAGATACTTGTGCAAATTGAGGATCCAGGGAGCCATCTTGTTTGTTTATTGTGGAGTGTAACGGCTAAGTCAACACTGTTTAGGTCACATCGAGCCAGTTATTTTACCTATTCACACTTTGGGCAGTTCAGCGCACATTTTTCACCAGAAACTGATACTGTCCTTCTTTAATCAGCGACAGGGGAAGAATAACCGTACGAAAGATTTCACGATTAGGCTCCACAGTAGAATGTTGCCAGCCCGGCAGGTATCGAAACCTTGGCCTACTGATCACAACTCAGACGCGCATTCGACTTGCTGAGAGCCATCTAATTGGGATACTGTCTTTTTATGTCCCCGGTAGCGATAGCAGGGACATATTGTTTTTGCCCTGTCTGTTTGTTTGTTTGTTGGTCTGTTTGTTGGTTTGTATGTTGACAACTTTAAGGTTGGTCATAACTTTTGAACCGTTGGAGGTAGAGTATTCATATTTGGCTTGACGGTTCCTTGTGACAAGAGCTTCACAATCATGCAAAATAATTTGACATGTGTCCCTGACCTTGACCTACTTAAAATAAAAAAATAACATTGGTAATAACTTTTGAACCGCTTGAGATACAGCCTTCATATTTGGCATGTACGTTCCTTGTGACAAAAACTTTACATTCATTTAAAGCAAAACAAAAATGACCTATGACCTTGACTTTGACCTTTGACCTACTTAAAATAACAAAATAACATTTTGGTTATAGCGTTTGAACCATTTGAGAAACAGCCTCCATATTTTGCATGTAGGTTTCTGGTGACAAGAGCTTTACATTCATGCAAAATTGTTTGACCTGTGACCTTGACCTATGACCTACTTTAAAGAAAACAATATTATTGTTCATAACTTTCGAACCGTTTAAGATAGAGCTGTCATATTTGGCATGTAAGTTTCTTGTACCAAGGCCTTACCACTCAAACAAAAACTTTTGACCTGTGATTTTGACCTTTGACCTACAAAAATAGAAAGTTAACATTGGTCATAACTTTAGAATCGTTTGAGATACAGCCTTCATATTTGGCATGTAGGTTCCTTGTAACAAGAGCTTTACATTCATGCATTGACCTGTGAACTTGACCTTTGACCTACTTAAAAGAAAAAATAACATTTTGGTCATAACTTTCGAACCGTTTGGGATAGAGCCTTCATATTTGGCATGTAGGTTCCTTGTGATAAGAGCTTTACATTAATGCAATTTGTTACCATGACCTTGACCTTAGGCCTACTTAAAAGAACAAATAAAATTGTTCATAACTTTTGAATCGTTTAAGAAAGAGCCTTCATATTTGGCATGTAGGTTCCTTGTGACAAGAGCTTTACATTCAAGCAAACTATTTTTACCTGTGGCTTGGACCTATGACCTACTTTAAAGAAAAAATATTATTGTTAATATCTATCGAACCATTTAAGATAGAGCCTTCATATTTGGCATGTACGTTCCTTGTGTCAAGGGCTTCCCACTTAAACCAAAAATCGTGACCTGTGACCTTGACTTTGAACTGTGACCAACTTTGGAAAAAAATGACCATGCCCAGGAACATGTTCATGTTTCACAAACACATCTTGTTTTGTAATTATGTTAGTGGCTTTTGACTAACCCCTAAATGGACATGTCTAAATTCAACGACGGAAATGTAACTTCAGAAGCTCAGCATTTAACTCTCAATGCCCTTACTTTTCTGTATGGCCTTCAGTGTCTGCAAAGAGTATATGAGCCCCGCCAAGCGAATTTGTGTCTTCGAGCATTCCGTCATCACAAATTATAACTGCGCATGCCCAGCCATTCAGAGGGGCCAGGGATATGGCTTTCTGTCTGAAGGTTTCTCTTGATTCGCAGCTTGTATGAGCGAGCAGCGGAGGTTCTGGCGAGACTGCGCGAATGCGCAGGCTCGCCTGAACCTGCGCTGCTCGCATAGGCGATAAGAATCAATATCGCTTGACGGGGCCCATATAAATTTCTGAAAATGCCTGACACCAAAATTTTAAAATGGATTCCTGCTATATGTTAGGCGAAATATGCTGTTTAGACCAGAAAGGAATATTCGAAATACATAAATTTACTACCATTTCTTAACCCATATATGCCTAGCAGGCCTTTTTGGGGAACACTGGCAAACAGTACAAAACCAGATCAGGGGCGTCTAATTCGGCTCTATACTGTTTGCTTAAAGAGCATACATTTCTTGTAAAACTTGCCACAAACAAAATCAAACCTGGCACTCCTATAATTGGAAATTAATCACTCGAAATTTACTAGGTGGAAGATTCCATTGACATATATGGGTAAAAAACAGCTTTTCTACGGGCTCGTCAACCAGTGAATCTTTTTATTTTTTTTCTATGTTATTGAATGTTTGTTTATTATTTTTAATCTAGCTTCATCGGCAAATGTCTTAGTTTATTGTCATATCACCGAATTTGTTTGATATTTACACATCATACAATAGACCCACCGCGCCCTTATATTATTGTTTATATTTCACACTTAGATTGCACGCTCTTGTGATATATGGTATCTAAAATATACTGGAGAATCCGTCTTTTTGCTCTTTACATGTGCTCCAAATAGAGATTGAGAAATAAAAAGCTTTGGAAACAAAGAACACATAAAAGAACGAAAATCGGAGACTTGATTTTTCTGTGTCTCTTCACACACAGCAATATAGTTTGCAAGGCTGCATACGCCTCCTAGCACCGGCTTCAAAGTAACCAGAATGGGCTCAATGATCCTAAAGGAGCAGAAAATATAATCTATGATGAAGCACGGGGAGACTTTTTACGGCCGCCACAGCCGTATATTCCATACCGTTGTATACTAACTTTTCTGTGCATAAAGATGGATTTACAGTGTTTTTCTTAACACGGACTTGTTGATGTGATAGAATTGCATTTAGTTTGAGATGATTGAAATAAAACTTTAAAGGTTAACGTCTAGAGAAACATGATTCGAGGGTCACTGACTTAATCTAGCCAGTCTCGATCAGGGAGTTTCATACCATTTTGCATCACGAAAACACGCCTGTATAATTTTGACCCCTTCAACCCCACTTTTATATAGTAAAACTGGGGTTTACAGGGGTATACATTATCGTCGAGGCGGTTCTAACGAGTACCTACAATCTATGCTTTGAGCAGGAATTTGAAAAAATTTCAGGATTTTTATCTGAAAAATTTCATTTTTAGTGGTAAAATTTTACCAATATATTTGAATTGGCGTGTTTTCGTAATGGCAAGCTCACGAGAAAAGGGTCATTGTCACATTGATGAACAACATAGACTTAGGTAATCTGTGCATTTACGGCTCATAAACATGTATTGGGGACCTGGGCCCAGTTGTTTACATCATCGTTAGCTTAACGAGCTCGTTAGTGGTCAAATTGTTAACTGTTCATTACGAAAACACGCCTATACACATACATTGCCAATTTTCGGGCAAAAAAATAGAAATTTTAAGATGAAAAATTGTGATATTTTTCTTATTTCTGCTCAAAACATAGATTGTGGGGATTCGATAGAACCGCCTCGACGAGGCGGTTCTGTTGAATACTCACAATCTATGGTTTTGAGCGGGGATAAGAAAAATAATATGTACCCCCTTAAACCCCAGTTTTACTATATAAAAGTGGGTTATGAGGGGGTCAAAATTATATAGGCGTGTTCTCATAATGTATTTTAAGTACAATATCAAATGTGGTATTTTTGCTGAAAAAATGTGAACAGCTTTTGCATGAGCAAAAGCTGCTCACATTTTTTCTGCCAAAATATTTTATTTGTATATTTGCTATATGTAATGTTGAATGTTTTAACAATACGTTTACTAACAACATCATTAGTTTTGAACAACTGGCCCTTGGAGAAAGCAAAACAAGAAGTCCTGGGTGCAGCTCTATTAGCTGCTTGCGCAGACTCGGCTAAACCTTGTCTGATCGCTTATGCTGTCAATGCCCTTTTTCTCTCGAACGGGCTCATTTGATTATGCCTGTGCTCATGGCTCTCGGGGATCATCTAGTTAGTTTTTATGTAACTTTTGGGACAGCTCAAATAATTGTCACGAACGCTTTTGTATACAGACCAGCCTCCCTGTACTTCAATTTAGTATATTTATTTCTTTCTTACCGTCTTCATTTGATTCAGTGTCAAGACCGTCTGTGAAAGATGAAGTTAATATCTAGATGTACTATAAAAGATAGAAAAGAATGATTTGATCAAATATCGATTGTGGTTGAAGAAGAAACATAGCAATACCATCTGGCGTCAATATTACATTAATAATATATTTGCTTTGCTTATCGCAAAAGAATCTGGCGTTGGAGTTTTTGTTATAATACCTTTTTTTATGAAAACTAGACTGCATATTTATTCTTGACCATCAAAATTAGCTTCGACCAGGTACAATCTATACGAATCTGATGGTGAATGTCATCGGAATGCATGCGGAGAACAAACAACAAAGGAATGTTTTTGCAAACCGAACGTACATTAGTCATATATGAATCTGATAAATCTTCATAAGTAACTTTGAAGCTAAAAGAAACGAATATAATTCGCAAATTTTGTAAGTTTGTAAACGCCAGTCATTTAAAATGTTGGAAAAGCAATAACAAGTAATTTTGAAACTACATAATTCACTTAGTTGGTAAATTGGTAAATGTCAATCATTTATATAAACTAGAAAATTCTTTTAAAGTAAAAATTTGAAACTATGAGAAACCAGCGTATCAGGTCAAATAAAATCTTGAAGGGTCTTTATAAGTGAATTTGAAACTACAAAATACAGACATAATCAGAATCAGCAGAGTTTGTAAATGGGCTTATTGATCACCGCGAAGTAAAAAGTGATGTGGGTAGTCCTAAGCAAACGAATTTGAGTCAGAGTATGCTTTAAAAGGTTATAAACAACCAAGAACATTATATGCATTCAACCAAGAAGTTCTGCTTTTCTCCACTGATAAACCTACACACCAGGCACACGTCGTTAGGGCAACGTCAAATTAATGTCGGTGTAACGTCATGACGTTGCACCGACGTAGATGTGACGTTGCATACACGTCATTACGTTGTACCGACGTTGATGAAACGTCACAACTACGTCATGTGCCTGTTGGGTAGTTTTCTTATGGTACAGGAATTTAAGGGTTAGATGTCGCAGAATGCAGCGTTTGATCAGGGTCTACATTGTTAGCTTACACAAAATGAAAGTAAGGGTTAAATGAAAAGTTAACCGTCTTCGTCACCGTTCATGATATTTTTTTCCAGTCTACAATCTGAAACAATCGACCCACCAGTGCTGCAAGTGCTATGATTTTTGATAAATAGAGGACCTCACATGAGTGTCCATGTATTATTGAATTTATTAAACGAGATGAGAAAAAGAGATAACATGCGAGGTTGTGCTGAGCATTTTATCCCTTTTCCTCAACGAGTTTGATAAATTCAATAACACATGATCACGAATGCAAGATTTTATCAGCTCTCCTGTCACGTAGTGACAAGGTGAGCCTTTGGGATCACTTTTTGTCCGTCGTGCGTGCGTGCGAGCGTCCGTGCGTCCGTGCTTCCGTAAACTTTTTCTTCAAACAACATCTCTTCCTAAACCACTAATCGGATTTTGACCAAACTTCACAGGAATGATCCTTATGTGGTCCCCTTTCAACATTGTTCAAATGGTTCCCGTCTGTTGCACATCTAGGTCACACGAGCTAAAAATAGATTTTTACTGAAAAATTTAAAAAGCTTCTTCTCTGAAACCGCAAGGCCCAGGTCTTGATAATTGGTATGAAGCTTCATCTAGTGGACCTCTACCAAGATTGTTCAAATTATAGCCCTTGGACCAAAAATACCCCCGCCCCGGGGGCCTTTGGTTTTACAAAGGCTTATACAGGGAAAATGTTTAAAAATCTTCCTCTCTGAAACCGCAAGGCCCAAGTCTTTGATATTTGGTATGAAGCTTCATCTAGTGGACCTCTATCAAGATTTCAAATTAAAGCCCTGGGGCCAAAATTGCCCCCGCCCCGAGGGCCTTTGGTTTTTTCATAGACTTATATAGGGAAAATCGTTAAAAATCTTCTTCTCTGAAACCAGAAGGCCCAGGTCTTTGATATTCGGTATGAAGCTTCATCTAGTGGACCTCTACCAAGATTGTTCAAATTATAGCCCTGGGGCCAAAAATGCCCCCGCCCCGGGGGCCTTTGGTTTTACATAGGTTTATATTGGGAAAATCTTTAAAAATCTACTTCTCTGAAACCACAAGGCCCAGGTCTTTAATATTTAGTATGAAGCTTCATCAAGTGGACCTCTACCAAGATTGTTCAAATTATAGCCCTGGGTCCAAAATGCCCCCACCCCGGGGGGCCTTTGGTCTTACATAGACTTACACAGGGAAAATCTTTAAAATCTTCTTCTCTGAAACCGCAAGGCCCAGTTCTTTGATATTTGGTGTGAAGCTTCATCTAGTAGACCTCTTTCAAGATTGTTCAAGTTATAGGCCTAGGGCGAAAAATGCCCTCACCTGCAGGCCCTTTGGTTTTACATTGGCTTATACAGAGAAAATTTTTAAAAATCTTCTTCTGAAACCGCAAGGCCCAGGTCTTTGATATTTGGTGTGAAGCTTCATCTAAATTGTTCAAATTATAGCCCTAGGAAGTAGAAGTCAAGGCAATGAAAATCTTTGAAAATCTTCTTGTCTGAAAGCAGAAGGCCAAGGTCTTTGATATTTGGTATGAAGCTTCGGCTTGTGAATTTCTACCAAGATGGTTCAAATTATAGCCCTTGGGGCAAAAATGGCCCGCCCCGGGGGCCCCAAGGTTTATGTAGACTTATATAAGGAAAACCTTTAAAAATCTTGTCTGAAACCAGAAGTCTCCGTTCTTTGATATTTGGTATGAAGCTTTACCTTTTAGACCACTACCAAGATTAATCATATTATAGCCCGGGGCCAATAATGGCTCTCCCAGGGGCCCACTCGATACCCTATGGATCAGTGAGTGATCCAGGGCCATCATGGCCATCTCGTTGTTCATATTTCATTTAAAACCCATTTCATTCACAATTTTTTTAAAACTGGGCGTAACTAACTAATATGCATATTTAAACACTAGCTGATAGCCAAATTTATTAATGACCTTATTACACTCTCAGATAAAGGAGAATGTGACACGCATAGCAATATATACTTAGAAAACATAGGAACTGCAGCTCGGAGAATCTTTTTGAATAGTTCGTTACGTTTGATACATTCTAGTGTTTGAAATCAAATGGTTTCTACCATACATATTGGTTACAACTCTCTGGTTTTTTACAGGCTTTGTAGTGCAATGGCTTAAATGACGAATATTGAGTAGGCGGAAATGATTCTGTTGTCTCTGTTGCATCTCTTCTTTTTTCTGTTTAGGGCTACATTCTGCCAAGCATCGTTGGCTCAAAAGGCTCATTGGTGGTCAAATTGTAACTCACGTAGAATGTACATTATCGTTAACACTGGCTTCTTACTGAACAAATGTGAGCAGCTTTTCTTTAGCATTTGCAAAAGCTACTCACCTCTTGTCAGACAAGTATCATCGATGAATATGCAATGTTTAAAAATCAGTGTCCAGTTGTGCAAAGCATTGTTAGCTTAACGAGCTCGTTAGTGGTCAAATTGTTAACTGTTCTAGCAAGTACAATATATAAAATATTTGTATGTTTGCTGAATAAATGTGAACAGCTTTTGCATTTGCAAAAGCTGCTCACATTTTTTCAGCAACATTATTAGTATATTTGCCATAATAAATGATCAAAGTTTTAACGATATGCTAACTAATGATGTCGTTAGTTTTGAACAACTGGCCCAAGACCTTTTAACGCTACGTTTTTAACGTCATCGTTAGTTTTTAACAATTGCGTCCAGATAGACACTAAAAATAGATTGGAGCAGCCTTTTTAGATTAGGATGAGTTTTTTCAGAAACTTTTATATTCAAAGGAAAACTTATATGATAAAATAGTATACTTGTGTTTAGTTCAAAATTTCTTATTAATGCATTTTTAAATATAAAGTTTTTTATAAACCAGTAAAATTAAATTTATCAGTAACATATCTGATTAGTTTTGTCGGAAACTTTTATATGCATAGGAAATTTTATGTGAGAAAATTGGATATTTGTGTTTATTATTTCTTATTAATGCATTTTAAGATAGACACTTTTTGATAAACCAGTTAAATGAAAGGGTAATAGTAACATATACTATAAAACTAATTCATGAACTTCATAGTCATTCCTGCTGTTTTAAACTATAACTAAGTATGTTGTATGCAATAATTTTTAATAGTCGAACATCTCATTTAATAATTAACACATGATGATTTACTTCCTGAAAACAAAACGTGTTTGAAGTCGTCATTAACCGTCAGTAACAATTTATTCATGTATACTTCAGAGGCACAACAGTTGGCATATATTTTCTCTCAATGGCTGGCATGGTGGCACTGACATTTACAATGGACGTGGGTCTGATATGGGTTGTCTTTCTTATGGCAGGCTCCTTAGGGTATGTGATGTTGTTTTGTATCCAAAGGTCTGATATGTCCATACGTAAAACATACATTCTTGTTTAAACGATACTGAATAAACTTGGTATAAACGATAACTCACATTAGAAAAAAAGAACTGAAGATAACGCACAGAATATAGGCTGCCAATGTCACAAAGAGCTATTAAAACGTACCATGAATAGAGGATCTAACATGAGTAGAAAAGATTTAATGATCTATCTCCATGAAAGAATGTTGCCGACCCCGGCATGTACCGAACCCGCGCCATCTTGATCGCCAGTCAAATGCGCATCCCACTGAGCTATCGAGTCCGGCTTCTGTTATTGCACTTGTGGTCATATGAGTTTTATCATGTACATACACATTGACATTAGACGTTTCATGATCATCATCATCATCTACACTGTCCGAGCTCTTCTTGATTTTCGTTAATTATTTGCATGAGGTATAATAAAATATTTTACATTAAAATACTTACTCATTGGATGTGCGTATATGAACAAAATTTGACCAATATCTCACCAGCTATAGGGACCGCTGCAAAATATTTGGCAATATACATGATTAGCAGAGGATACCTTAATATATTAGTACTTATGTGATAAATATTTTACAGTGTTTTACTTCTGTTGTTGCACCGGTTTGTAAAAATTGGACTGGACTATTCTATATTTGTCTTGTCTTTTTGAAATTCCGTACCTCCGTAATTCTTTTCGAAATTCCGTACCTCCGTAATTCTTTTCGAAATTTTGTACCTCCGTAATTCTTTCTGAATTTCGTACATCCATAATTCTTATCGAAATTCCGTACCTCCGTAATTCTTTTCGAAATTCTGTACCTCCGTAGTTTACTCAGTATGCGCTTCCGTTATTTTAAGAAGGGAACCTTGTTGTTGCAAACCTTCTTACATGTGGACCGGTCTTTTTGAAGCGTTGCATGTACTTTTGTCATGGTGTTAAATGTGCAATGAATTTGTTTGTTTCCTGAAGTTATTTTTGTCACGTTTTTCAAGCCCAGTTACTGGTTGTGTTTAGAGATCGTGGTTACATTGTGGGGGTAACTCCTCTTTCAGTAGTTATAATCAGATCTTTGTTGAAAGTCTGGAGGATTTTTTGCCATGGTCTCGAGATGTGCATGTGATCCTGTTGTATTCCTGAAAATATTTGTGGTACATATTGTACTTTCGAACTTAGTCCTTTCCCCAGCTCCAATTTTGTTAGAGTGCAAAAGTAGTGGATACGTTGCGGGCGTTACTTTTCATATCCTTTTGACACTTTGCATGTGTTTTGGTCATACTCTGAAATGGTTTTTGTTTAATCCTAAAAATGTTGTTATTAATTGTCCCATATTTTAACTAAAGCACCGTCAAGCTGTTACTTGTGAATTTAATTATAACATGTTAGTATAAGGCTGGTATGTTCAGAGTTCGCATTTTTAAATGCTCTTCTATATATATGCCTGGTACTCTTGTATTTTTTCGTGCTGCATAACACCTATTCACAAAATGAACATTGCAAAATTAAGCATACACAAAGAACTTCCATTTGTGTAACAAGCAATTATGTCTCTCAGTCTGTTACTTATTTGTCTTCCTCCTTGATTGCGTGTTAACTAGTGGAGCTATAGTCAGAGACTCCGACAGTTCTAGTTTCTTTTGCAGTCGGAACATGCTTGCGAATCACCGTTATGTTTTTGAAACGATAGGAGTAATAAGAAAATTATAGAAAATCACAATCTACAACCCTTAATTTTGAAATGAATTTGTGCTATATATAAGATGGAAGATTCCGTTTGGTACATGTTTGATTTTTATTAATAGAAGATCAGAATGATATTCCAAAATCATCCCAGTATGCTGTCTAATTTGACACTGTGATTTAAACTCAAACTATATCTATCTTCAATGAATTGAATTGTTTACAGTTGTAAGAGCCATTGATTTTCATCATTTGTTTATGTATACCATAGGTTCTTCATGACAGGGTACCTGCCCGTTGGGTTTGAGTTTGCAGCTGAAATAACATACCCAGAATCGGAAGGAACATCGTCAGGCTTGCTCAACGCTTCAGCTCAGGTAACTATAGGTCCAGGCTCATTTATTTTTCAAATTACAGCACCCATTGTAGTTGATACGTCGTGACGTTAGACTTTGGTCTTATATGCTTATTTTATATATCAGATTATATCAGTTTATATCTATATAGTAGCGTTTAAACGTTTTAAAGTAAGGACATGAAGAAATTGAAAAATACTTGTTGGTTTAAAATTTGATTATTTCTGTGTTAATCTGTTATGATAAATCTCTATCAAATGTGTGTGTATTGTGCATTTCATTGGATTTTGAAGAGTAAGCTACAATCGATTATATTTTTAATTTACATGATTGTGGTGTTTGAACCCATTCTCGCATATCTAAACATTAAACGTGTCTGTATTGGCCGACAATTAGGTTCAATGGCAAGAAGAAAACATTGCTTCATAATCTTTATATATCCCCATATTCTTATTCAGTAGTTCATTTGAAATCTATTTCTACACCTCGCGCTCTATTTAAGAAACAAAAAAAAAAAAAAAAAAAAAAACACACACTTCGGAATTTAACATTGTACTTTTTCTACAATTATGAAATAAATGAAAACTTATGATACCTTTAACAACGAAGTCCTGCTTGCAAGGTAAACTTGTTAAAACATTTTTTTTATATTTCAGACATTTGGTATCATACTGACTATAGGTATGCGGGCTATGTTAGAGCGTGTTAGTGTACTTGGTGCTAATATAACTGTATCCGCTGCCTTACTACTTGGGACAATAGTTACAGGTTAGCTTCAATTTACTAGTATTTCAAACTTTGTTAAAAGAAGGCAGCACTATAACCATTAACGCATGTTTATGCAGCAAATCATCTCTGGTTGCAGCATTCTTCTGAGGTTGATTTTTCGCTTGAAAGTTTACATGGTCCGTTTATAGATTACATGGAATTTTATTATTGCTTTCCTCTTTCACGACGTTGTGGTTGGATTGGTCTAAGCTATGGTGCGGAACTTAATTGTTACCAAACTTAAATCGGTGACTGTATGTGTCTTCAGAGTATACTGGACAGACTGGAACGTGTTAAAAGGCCGGGTTTTATTGCTAGGCAGCTTATTTTACATTGATAACTCAATTTAATAGAATACTGATTTTATCAGTCATGAATCATCAAGCTACTGTTTGCAATTTATCTTTTGCCTTTCAGCTATTGAATCATTTCCTTCACTACTTTTATTTTTCATGTAACATCTGGAGATCAATTGACGACCATGTTAATTTTTCTTAGTCGATCGTTAGCACATACTTGAAGTAAAACTAGAATTCTTTACCTGCCTTGACTGGATAATGCAAAATACCGTTGCATAGCACTGTCAAAATAAGTCCATCTATTGATAATTCTAACACAGTACGCCTGTATAGGCAATGGAAAGGAAACGTGATTACTTCTGCAATAAATCACATGGACGAAGAGCATGATACACAACGCCACGGTTTTGGGACGCCTCTAAAACATATTTTCACGTTAGGCAGTGCAGCGTCATTTTCTGGCATCAAAAAGGATACGGAATGACTTAAATGCATGTGATATAGTGCAATAGTTTTTTCGCGGGATTTCTCTTAACAATGGCCAAAGGCTGAGGGAATCTGAAGGGAACAACACAATTATTGTCGTTTTTAGTGCGTTAGAATCGAAAGTGGTCAGCACTAGTGTGTGAATGAATTGTTGAGTAATAAATCACTGTTTGTCCGTCGGTTATAAGTATACAAATCACTACTTCACGCTCTTGATTTAATCTGCTTTACAAATGACCTCCAAACTGTGATTCATTACTCAAAAATGTACTGTTAGAACTGATCTTATTCTAAAATCTGTATAAAGTATGACAAAATCGACAAGAAGGCTTGAGCGACCAGCGAAGACTCCGATCAACCTGCACAGTTGTCGTCGGCTGATATGAATGTAGGACCTTACCAGTTTGTATTTATCAGTCACACCCTATATTAATTGCATTGTAGCACATTGACCTGATAAACATATGCTATCTCAGGACAAGTGAGCTTTATCAGGTCAACGTGACATTGCACTTCTTAGAACTGAACTGCTGGAAAAATTGGCAAAAATGTAAGAGTGTACAATGGTATTAATTGATAAATAGAATACCAGATTCGTGTCATTTGATATCAAGTTTATCAGACAAGGCTTCGAGAACGCATGTGGAATCGCTCGGCGAGCCTCGCGATTCTACAAGCGTTCTCGAAGCCTTGCCTGATAAACTTGATATCAAAAGACACTCGACTGGTATTCTCTATTACTCAATCTGACTACTCAATAGGGAGGACAACACCAGCAGATTCTCCTTAGACTGAGCAGAAACATAGTCTGCTCTGAGTTGTGTATATGGGTTTTTGGAATTGAAGGAGGAATGCAATAAACATATTAACACTTAAAATGCCAATCACAACAATTGTCGTCTGCAGTGTCGTCTGTCGGTTACTTTAAAAGTCATTGTTCCAGGCAGTGTGAACTCAGATCAGACTGCTCCTCTATCTTGGGCATACTGTTTACCTGTATGCAGAACTATTTAAAAAAAATGAAAGAAGATGTGGCAGACGAAATAAACAAACAACGTTTTTAGATTTTCAGGTTCTGTTTTTCTCGACATCTTAAGGGTTGGTTAACAATTACAACCGTTCAGTTTCTACTGCACACGACTGTCGGCCCTGCTGGTCGGCAGTAAAGTATGTCAAAATAGAAGTGGAGGCAATGATCAGGAATCGATACAATTAACCCACAGCTCCCAGCAGTGACACCAAAGGGAAAGTAACAGCAGTCCAACAACTTAGGATTAAAACACTAGATCATTTAATGTTCGTAACTGTCCATTACTAGCTATTATCCTAAGTTCCACTTTTCTTGCTACCTAAAATATTTATATGTTAAAATGAAAAACATCAGCAGATGGAAGTATTTTCTTTATTTTGATATTTCTGTTATTACCGACCGGCTTGCAAATCTCCAGTGCTCAATACAATGGCCATAGATGGTTTCAAAATCTTCAGGGCAACAGTCAAAATGGAGGCCACCGGTTTTGACACCATTTTAATTACTGCTCAGACGATTTTGAAACTTACCGGTAACAGATAAGATAAAAACATCGATGTTCTGATGTTGTATTTTTATTTTTATTTTTCAGCATTTATAAAAGCAGACTATCGACGACAGGCTGCTGGAAAACAGGTGAGTGGAGAACAATATCTTATTTTATACTTAGCAGTGAAATCAATGCATATCTGAAACAAATAAAAATGATATCAGTCACAAGTGAAATGATATCGTATCATTTCACTTGTGACTGATCTTTTTACTGTAGCGTGCCGGAACTATTTTGTGTTTAAGTTCTGGTCGAAAAAAAGGTAAATTTTCCTTTTATTTACTAAGAATAATAATTCTTTATGCCGTTAGAATATATTTTGAAATGTGGCATTAAAACTGAATGAACAGGCGCCATATCTGACACGGCAGCGCTGTGATATTGAACATCTCTCTTTTGCCGACACACATCTCGGGCACAATTGAAATGATCCCACACAGATTTAGGCTTAGCTGTCTTTGTTACAAATGGTCTATAAGGCGTACCAGTTCACTGAATGGCTGAGTAAGAGTTTGTGCGAGGAAGTAGTTTCTAGGGAAATCTGTGTTCAAATCAGCGTGTTTTATCTTTCTTCAACCGCGACTGACAGCTACACATGGAATCGATTATGCTACAGTGGCTGGGTGCATGTCACTTAGAGCCTTCAAAATATGGACTTCAAATAAGCACAACGCATTTTGTAAGATACCTTGGACTAAAAATGCTGGAAATATTCAAAATGGCGATTGTTTATGCTTTGAAACTGACAGTTATGACGTCATGTAGCCAGGTCAAAATCGTGACGTCACCGTCTCGGGTCGATTAATTACCGTAAGTGTTCTAATAAATTATAAAATAAAAAGAACATTAACTTTTTTTCGGCGGATACCATCCACCTCAAAAAAGTGAATAGCCTCTATTTCTTACATGCTTTTCAATGAAATATAGAGATTTCTCCGTGAAATCGAAAACGATATTGTCACTGTTTCAGTGACTGATATCAATTTTATTTTTCACTGTTTGGGACTACTTTTTCTCGAAATCCAATTCTGTGGTCAGTTTTTCCATTGTCAGCTGATTGAAAATTAATGCACTGTATTAGAATCGATGCGAAGTCGGTTCACACGTAACGAGGACATTAATGGCGTCATTTTCGACGCTGACGTCACGTATTTTGTTGCGCGACGTTAGATCTGTGCCTACCTTCTTTTGGAAATTAATCTCTCAATTATTTCAGTAATCATTCATAGAAATGCCATCCCAGGCTATTTCTCAGGTGCAAATTTTTAGTTTACACGCAATATTATACCCAGGAAATACGTTGGGCACCACTAAATTGGCGCGAAACGACCAGGAACAAAGTTAGGTATTTTTCAGAGGGTTAGTGGCGCGATAAGTGAAGATAAACATTGCCGTTTTGAAGCATGTAAGAAACAGAAAATTTTACTTTTTAGTGTAAGATCAAATTTTATTTCACCCATGAACACCAAAAACTGGTATTTTCACTCGTGGCCACGCCACTCATGAAAATACTGATTTTGGTGTTCATTCGGTGAAATGAAATTCGATCTTACATTGAAAAAATCAAATATCATCTATATGATATTCATTTTTATTATTTTATCAGTTTGACTAATTTTATTTCCTAAGGGCATCGCGTGTCATGTGGTATCATGACGATGTTCTGTACATGTATCATGGCATCTCGTGAACGTGACCCGCTCAATGAGTCTGTTCCAACGAGCACCCGCAACCTATGTTTACAGTGTAAGTAGGAAAAATATATCACGGATTTTCATCAGAAAAGTGAACATTTTTGAGATGTGAAACAATACACTGTCAGCATTAGATACCACAAATGCGCATAAAGAAAATTATTTCCCTTAAATGGCAAACATCACGTTAATAAGTCCGAGCACTGAACACCTTTGTGTGCACCACTTTATATTTTCCTGTGCATCTATTTCTATATTTCATTATTATTATCCTTATTGTCGCTCCAAGACATAGATTGTGGATACTAAACGAACCGGATTTTAGAAACGGTTCTAACGAGTGTCAACAACCTATATTGAGCTAATTTATCAGAAAAATATTTGATATATGAAAGTATGTTATACGGATGTGTAATTGTAATAAATGTACAAAAATGCACCAAGAGTGCCCCTGAAGGAATAATGCTATTGTCTGAAGCTAATTATTTCCTTTAACAGGTAAGTAGGGCCCCGCAAAACAATTTGCAGTTTCCCTATCGAAATCACCCTGTCCATCTGTTCGTCCGTCTGTCTGTTCACATTTTACAGGGTTTGTTCTTAATAATAGACAAAATAGAATTAGAGGCAATGATCAGGAATCGATACAATCAACCCACAGCTCCCATCAGAGACACCAAAGGGAAAGACACACAAACATGAAACAACAGACCCTGATGGAAACACCAACAGCGGAAAGCCAAAAGGACAGTTACTTTCCAGCAAAATGGCCAATAGGCTATCCAAATAAAATAACATAAGCGACACAAACACCCAAAGACAAACCATAACAAAAATAAACCGCGACAGAAGAACCACCTTGGAACGGTCAGCAGAAACGAATTCCACTCGGGGGTGGGGGGGGGGGGCTTAAATCGATTTTATGTGGCCACAATCCTCGCCCTTACTTCCGTCGCGATTTAGACAAATAATTTGTTCAGTCCGCATGAAGGCCTCCTACCGTCAAACGCATCAACTTCAAGCTTTAAATATAATGTCACAACAACAAAACACAATTTCATGGCACATTATTTAACTCTAGCTACAAAATTGTCATGGCCCTGTGGAAAAAATATAAAATTAAGAAATGTTCATCTTTTATTTTCGTCATAATTTCAAAACCGTTATAGATATTCAAAGAAAATTGCTCTACTTATTTCTTGTGACCATACACACATCTGTAGCAAAGGGCAACACCTCTAACTTTAATATGCCTCTTTATCAGTGCCTCTGTCTGTCCACATTTTTCATGTTTTCTTCAAATCGCCAGACAAATCGACTTAAAACTTTAATCATAATGTCACAATAATAAAACGCAATTTCGGGACAAGTTATGTAACTCTGGCTACAATATTATTAGAATTATGCCCCTTTGAAAAATCCAAAATTTCAGAATTTTCAGCTTTGCGTTCGTCATAATTTCAAAACCATTGTAGATATTTCAATGAAACTTGCTGTAGCTATTGACAGTGAAAAAACACACATGTGTAGCAAGAGGCAACAACTCTAGTTTTAATAAAGTTTAACTTGTGCCCCTTTATCGACTTAAACACTTTTACATCGGTCAAATTTCTAAAACCATGCAATCAATGTTTAAAATAACTGGCAAGAAACAGTCACAGTACCGACTGAGACTACTGACAGATGCTTTTATTACGAATCCTCCCCACAAACACACATGATACATATCCCCTTCAAACATGCTATCGCGGGGTCCTGATCACGACTCTGATGTTTCTAGTTTATGCATAATAAGTCTTCTTGCTACACCATTGAACTATGTTTTTAATGATTTGTTTTTGTTTCCCTATTTATCCATACAGTATTATAGGTAATTTGGTACTGTACCCTATTTACCTCTTTAATTCATTTTCTGGACACTACGTTATTGAAAACTAGATACGATTCCAGTCTTAGCGATAAATGTATGTGCACCTAAAAGAAACACAATTATTTACAATTTAATGCATACCAGATTCGGAAATATCTATGTACTATTTGAACATTAGGAAGTTCAAATATGTAATATTGTAGCCAGAGTTACATAACTTAGGAAGTGACATATGTTTGAGATATAATAATAATAATAATAATAATAATAATAATAATAATAATAATAATAATAATCGACTTTATTAAACGAGGGTAGACACATTTAGTATACACTAATCTTCCATTAGCTACCTTACATTGCGCGATGTAAAATGTGTGGTTCAGTGAATTTTGTGTCAATGTTTTCTTAACGTAGATTGTAAGTGTTCGCATCTTCTCACAAGTATTCAAAAATCTAAATTTTTGAGCAGAAACTAGTCAAAAATACTAAAGATCTTATAACTCATAACTCAGTCCGCAATATGGTAAGATTTTAAAGTAGAAGTAAAACAAAGATCAGGAATCGATACAATTAACTTACTCCACCCATCAAAGACACCAAAGGGATTATTTAAATGCATTAATCTGCATTTATAAGTTTCATGTGGTTTTATATTGTATTTGAATCAAAATGTATATTTAGTTTAACAATTGTAGCGACTCGAGTACACTTCTCTCCTTTGGTAAGCTTGGGCATGAAATATAGTCTCCCAAATGCACGTATTTTTGAGACAGCATATAGGCATTATATTCTCATACTTGAGGCAACATATAGGCAGCTGTGGGTTAATTGTATCGATTCCTGATCATTGCCTTCCATTCTATTTTACCAATGCAAGAAAATAAGGATATTAAACAAAATGCAGTTGGTTGGTTGATTTGAGGTTTAACGTCCCCGTCAACACTGTAAAGGTCATTTTGGAGACGTTGCTTCCAATTTTGTGGGACTTTTACCCGACATTGAGATGAAATGACATCTCAAGCCCTGTAGCCCAATGAAACCAATAGGGTTTATTAGCATGGACGGTCCGCCTCGCACCGCGGTTCCTGGACAGGCTTAGATCCTCTAAGCGGTTTACCAGTACTAGTGTGTGGGCCAGATTCAGCTCTGCGTGGAAGCATCATGCAGCCCATATATTTCTTCAAGCCCCTATGGGCGGGGGCCTAACAAAATGCAGTACCGCAATGATTGGTAACCCTTATCCTTTTGAACACGATGACACATTCCTTGCAAACGGGGTAGAGCCAGATCAGATGGCTCCTGACCAGAACCTACACTGTTTGTCATGCAGTTTGCTATGCTTTTTGTGCATTGAACCAATACATTTTATCAAGTACTTTGATTGGAAGATAGTCAGAAATGGCTGTGGGTGTATGAATTTATTCTGCAAGATAAGGTTCAAACTACAGTGTTTAGAATAAATGAGTGGCTCCGAGAAAAAAGTGTCCTAGACAGTGAGCACAACCTTCACTTGGGTCAGCCGGCGCCTCCGCGTGGTCAAAGCAGTGTATTCACGGTACTACATGTTAGGATGGCAATTGTTCTAATGTGTCGCCATTCACATTTTGGGGACACTGTGTTGCGTCTGGCTGATAAAACAGGCTGATCTCCATGTTCGCACAGCATGAATATACAATGAAATTCCGCTTTTAAGACCACCTTAAATGAAGACTAGTTCTGCTTTGTAAGCCTTATTTAATATGTTTCATTTAGTCATCCTTTGTGTTTTCTGTATACAATGTCCTCTTGTAAGAGACCATCTTTTGAACTGTTTGAAAGTGGTCTCAAAGATCGTTTTTGAACAGTCCCAAAGGTGGTCTCAATATAGGAATTTTACTGTAAGTTTCGCTTGTCGCGGCCCTTGTGATTTATTGAGAAGAGACTTATTTGCCAACACTAGATAGTCTGGCCGAGAAGACCCTTGTATACTCCTTTCCAGCACTGTGCGGTAGTTCTTGAACATATTTTATTACACCACACCTGGTGTCAGGGGAATAGAAGCCACCACCCCCACCCTTAGCGTGGGTTATATTTTCTAGTCGTTTAAGATCTTCGATTTCTCTGTGAGGTTTTAAAATATTACTGGTGAGGATTAATTTGCCAATCTTTACAGTTTTTGGTTGAAAGTCTTGCTTCAAAAAGGTTTATCGTTTTATAGACTATATTTTATTTTTTAAGGTAAGTGTCATACATGGTTTTGGGACTTTATGATATTTAAGTACATTTCGTTTTATTCTGGAAAGGAAGTTTTGTAATAAAAACGGATGTATTTAAATGCAAAATAGTACTTAAAAACAATTTGTAAAGTGTATCACATGTTGGTTTCTTATTCTTTTCTACGTTGGTAATATGGACAGGTGGTAAGGTTATTTATTAATCTATGAGTATGCTAGATGCTGTTTCAGTCCCATGTGGTAATAGTACCAAATAGTTATTCTAGTCATCTAGCAGATGGTTATTGTTTGATACCATAGTAATTTAACCCTTATCCTGCTAAAATATAAATATAGCCGCGACGTTTCTTGAATATCAACCAATCAAACTACTTGATATAACGTAATTATTCAATCACAAACTGCATGGCAAACGTTGTAGATCCTGATCTGCTGACCTGGATCCATACTGTTTGTAAAGATAGGCGTTGTCGTGATCAGCAGGGTAAGGATCATTTATGATGGCAGGATACTGGTTAACAAACGTACTTGTGTTTCCTTTCCCGTATCTGATATTAGTTAAATAAACGAAATCTTGTGCTTTTGTCGACATATAAAATGTATTTAATTGTTTCCTTGGGCGTCCAATTGATTAAGGTGGAGGTCACTCCTCTAATGAAATAGCAAACGTGTATCTGATTTTAACAGTGTAACAAGTTGAACCCCCGAACGGTGTTCTTAGATGATACTTTTAAGATAGCGCTATAAAGCTGCGCATGTTACCTTTAAGAAATATTACGGAATTCAAAAACACATTAAATATAGGAAATGTGTATCTATGTTTCATGGCGTCCTTTCGTAAACAGTATTGTAATTTCCTCCATTGCTTAATGCTAATACAGTAGAATCCATGTAACCAGGACATGCCAGTAAAATGACATCATCAGTCAATTTAATATATTATGATTTTGTACCTGTTTGCATAGGCATTTTAAGATGCCTTGATTTACTTTACTGCAGCTTGTCTGAAGTGATGTGCGTTTTCCTCACAACGTCTTTCCGAGCATCATTATTGTGTCGTCTATATACAGTCGAACTACAATGGCTCGAACACCTTTGGGACCTCGAAAATCTGTTCGAGACAGGGGTAGTTCGAGCAACTGAGGTTACTGTCAGGAGGCATAACGAGATACTTTTAGACATCTTTTCGGTGTCCTATAATGAACAACTATGCTGTGTGTACTCATAAGAATCGCCTCATCGAGGCGATTCTAATGAGTACACACAGCATGCATTTGCAAGATAAAAGACTAAAATATCCTTAATTATCCTCCATTCTAACACAGCGCGCCTATTTAGGCAATGGAAAATAACTGTGTTTTATTCTGCACCAAATCACGGCAAGGAAGAGCGTGACGTGTGGCGTCATTAAAAACTGCAAATTTATGACGTCAGTCGATTTCCTTAACGTTAGACGGTGTAACGTCATTTTCTCTCATCGAAAACGTTTGAATAGGATATAAATGCATGTGTTTCAGTCGATAATTTTACTGGAATTTCTTCTAACAATGGCGAAAAGTTGTGAGATTTTGAAGGAAACAACTGCATTATTGTCGATTTTCAGCCTGTTAGAATCGAAATAGATCAGCTCTAGTTTGTGATTTGTTGAGTAATAAATCACAGTTTGTCGGTCAGTTGTAAGTAGACAAATCACGCGCGCTACGCGCTCGTGATTTGATCTACATTACAACTGACCTCCAAACTGTGATTTATTACTCAACAAATCACAGTTAGAGCTGATCTATTTCTTATTTATTACTTATGTAGAGGATTTCGCTAGGGGCTCAAGAATGGGTTCGACACAGCCATTGTAAACGAGCCATCGGTGTTCGAGCCATCGAAGTTCGACTGCACTTTAGTTTAACTTTTAATCATTTACCCAGGGTTATTGTGACTGAGTATATAAACTCAGAAAAATATATGCTTGCAACGATTTCAGTTCCCAATTTCGTAGGATCGTTCTTCGAAAAAAAAAAAGATTGGGTACAACAGAAAAGTTATACGACAGTACTCATGCATGGTAGGTAACCCAGTCACGGTTGATAACTTTGCTTCCCTCTTTAATTGTACGCCGGATCTTATCTAGTCAGATCTCGGTTTCTATTACGGTACCAGCGCAAAGACGTACTTAAAGTTTAATAGTAATTTTAGGAGATAAAATTTTGTTTATGATGGGGTACCCTTTAAATCTAGTTTGAAGCTGCAACTAATAGTTTTTGTTTTAAACTCATACTCTGCTAAGGTATTATAGATGGTATATTAAAGGTCGAGCTGTCTGACCTCCATAGGAAAGGTGGTGAAAAATCAAACACTGATGAATTATAAAGGCTGATCAAACATTGCATCAACGTCAGTTCTGTTTCTGTGCTTGGAAGACCACATTTCTTCCATTTGCAAAGCTTTAAGCTTTTCTGGCCTAGTTAAGATTATGAAAGATTATGAACACTTGTCTGCAGAGAATTCACTGAAAAGGATAACATTTGAGCATGTTAAAAAATGCCAGATTGGAATTTCTTTCAATTGTGGACTTTACATAGAAAATGACTTTGGATAATGCAGCCGCTATTTTCATCTTCCAACAGCAGCTAGTCACAACGGCCGAGGGGATGTCAACGCTGCTTGTCATGCTGACAGTTCGAGTTCGTATCTCACTGATTGCATTTTGATAAACGTATAAAAAAAAAAAAAAAAAAAAAATCTGTTTGCTGAGAGCTGATAATACTTTATGAACAATGCCATATGCTGAGAGCTGATAATACTTTATGAACAATGCCATATGCTGAGATTGAAGTGTGTGTCGTTTATCTGAAACGGGTCTAACAACATTTCAAATCTGAACTTTGAAAATGACTTTGGAAGTCGGTAAAGAAGAGACGTAGAAGACAATTCAACAGGACTTATAGGATTCTACTACCACCAAGTTCACGTTACTTGTGTAGTCACCTTGAAACCACTGCCTCTGGACGATCTCATCAGGGTGTGGGACAAGAAGCAGCATTGAAACTGTTACAGATGTCAAAGATAAGTATTTTTCTTTGCTTTCTCATACCTACTCAAATCGGGTGATTAAAGTTGAGACAACCATGCCTGTTCGATGTGCAGCTGCTGTTTGCCACTAGAACTTAGCTTCTATTCTGGTAATCGCAGCCCTCAGCTCGATATGAACTGAATTTGTGCTGACTCCAAAACAATAATCTCGCCATGCTGCACATTAAATAACAGCGACTCATTATTCTTGAAAACATGCTTGTTTTCTTCTTCATACCACGGTGACGCCAAGTTCTGCAATTACAAGTCAGGTAGTTTTGCTCCAAGTACTCTAGTTTTCACCTGCAACCGAGTTACCTTTGCCATGTTCAATGTTTAAGAAAGCATCATGCTCATCTTATTCATTCCTTTATTGGGACTTGATATGACATGCCTTCCCTTAGGTCATCTATTTATACTGCATCATCCTCACATGAGGATTACTTGCAGCTAGGTTTTATTCATTATGGCTAAATTCATGAATGCGGTCTTCATCATCTGCTTAGCTCGTTTGTGTCTCATAAGGCCTCAGGTTTGCATCGGTTTTCATGTCTCATTGTAAGGTGCCTGCCATTCAGTGTGTTGTAGTCATCTAATCTAATCAAGATGCACAACCTTATTTAGGCCTCATATAGAATGCCACTCAGCCCTCACTTGATTTCTGCTAGCTGCAGATGCAAAGCTGCAAGCATTTGCATGCCTCTCCAGCCTAGAAACTGCTACATGTATCGCCTCTCCTCCGGCTTTTCACTGGGGTTCATGTCAGGTCAACTCGTATATCAACCATTAGACCCACCCCCCCCCCCCCACACCCCCACCCCGCCACTCCCCCCTATCTGATTGTGACTTTGCACTTTAAGTGAAAACGTAAAAGAAAGCAAGTGAATTTTAAAGAGAAGCTTAGAAATAACAATTATCTATCATGATGTAGATTGTGCAGACTTAGGTCTTCCAAGTGCAGAAATAATATCAGCACAAGTCTTGTCTGATTTTTTGAAGACTCCAGACATACCCGATTTTCTGTCCTTATGAGCTGATTTTGTTGGCCAGTCCATGTTTGTAACAGGTGGTAAACAGTTATGATGAAAGGGGCCTCAGTGGCCTAGTGGATGAGAATGCTGACTCTCATTCATTAGGTCTCTCGCTGCTATGGGTTCGAGCCTGCCTCGGGTCACATGTGAGAAGCCGAGTTCTGCAAAGGAAGTCCAGGTGGTTTTCTCCGGGTACTTCAGTTTTTTGACCACCTCTGATTAACTATCTGCTCAATGAGTGAAATAATCTTGAAAGGGCCACAAAAACAAAAACAAAAAAAAAACAAAACAAGAGTTTTGCTGACAGTGTCTACAGTATCAGCAGCAATTTAAGACATTGATCAGACTGCATATGACAGGGTCCGTAGTACAATCTGATTGCTTGGCCAAAGCTTGAAGTCTTTCAGCACAAGTGGGTTGGTCACCACTTCTGACAATGCAGACTTTGCAAGACAATGCATGGCGATCTAACTGTCTGGCTGATGTCACAATTTACCAGATTGCACTGCCACTTATACATCTTTAACAAAGGAGTTTTGACAATCATGGCTATCATTTTAATGCAGTAGAAACGCTGTGTTGACTTCTCAAATCCTTACAGTGGAAGATGATAGGACTGCATGGCTTAGTCTCCCATTCTAAGGGTATTAGACAACCAGATTGCATGGCTGTGAATTCAGTTTAAAACTAAGCTTAACAGAAACATAGCTAGGTCTCCAGTTTACAGAGACCGATCAGTCTCCAGTAAGGTTGATCAGAATTCGTTTTGTGAGACGATGATAAGATTTTTCTAACATAACTGAAAGCAAAATCTCCAAATGACCTTAATAGTGCTGATGGGAACGTTAAACCACAACAAACAAACATAATAGAATATTTTGGTATCTTGTAAAACCTCTCTTTTTAATTTTGTTAATTATTTTTTGGCTGACATAGTTAGTACAAGGCAAAGAGATTAATGTCCACATCTTGCAGTCTGGACCGATTATTTTCCTTCCTCAATGGATTGGGCCAGCCTCGGTAGCTCAGTCGGATGCACGTCTGACTGATGATCAGGCGGACGTGGGTTCGATACCTGCCTGGGTCGGCAACATAATTTTGAAATCTTTTGTGTGTTCATTCTATCCCTTCATATCATGTCAGTCGTTTCATGTAGCTGCAAGGGACTGTTCTGCTTCACACTCAGTCACACTGGCCGACTGGGTAGCTACTCACACTGGCTGAGTAGCTGGGATTAAAGGCAGACCAGTCACACTGGCTGACTGGATGGTTACTCACACTGGCTGAGTAGCTAGACTGATGGTACCTGCAGACCAGTCCCACTGCTACACACACTGATTCATGAAGGGCATGCAGTTGTCAGTTTCTGGCATAAGAATGTGCAGTGTACTGGTGAACCGCTTACATACTATGCACTGTACTGGTTAACCGCTTATGCAGTACATGCCAACTGACCGGCTCAAAAATGACCTTAATAGTGTTGACTGGACTCAGAACAAAACTGCATTGTGCCAAAATAGTGGCAGTCATCCTGGACTCTTGTATTTATTCCTAGTACCATGTTTATGATCTTTTTGTGTCAGTTTCAGGATGGAGCAATCCTGGTAGTTCCAGTCTTGTTCAGGTCAGGTGTCTCCAACATGAGGATCAAGCTAGTGTTATGGATTGGTACAGAATTGAAGTTCAATTGACAAAGAAGCATTTCCCTACAAAGTGACATATGGATTGGTACAGAATTGAAGTTCAATTGATAAAGAAGCATTTCCCTACAAAGTGACATAAAATTTGGTGATGCCAACATTTACTAGAAGAATAATTTAACACACTTTTCTGAACTGCCTTGTGCAACCGATAGGAAAGGAACATTCTTGCTCATGTGGGCTATGACAGTTATTTAAATTCTGGACACACAGCTACATCAGCTGCGAAGATCATGTATGATCCATACCTTAAGACAATGGTCATCCATTATAAAATGAACTGAAGTCATAAAGATGCACAGTTTACTCTTTTACAATTTAATCCTTCTGGTGCATAGCACATCTTGAGGATGGCTTGTACATGTTCCTTTGTTAGTGGCAGATGTTAGGCAACTTAGGCTTGACATTGCATGTGAATTGTCTGATTCGCATGATATGTTGGGCCATGTTTTTTCACTGGAAAATGAAGACATTAAGAGCGCAAATTCAAATCTGTCTGTCATCTGAACACTATTGGTTTCATTGGGCAACAGGGCTTGAGATGTCATTTCATCTCAATGTCCGGTAAAGTCCCACAAAATTTGAAGCAACGTCTCCAAAATGACCTTTAAAGTGTTGACAGGGATGTTCAACCTCAAATCAAACAATCAAACAAACTGTCTGTCATCTGCTCGGGATTTATTGTGGTACTTGAAGGGTAAACAAGTTCTAATAATTTACTGATTATGTGTGACAAATGACATGCTGCAGGTACAGATATCCTGTATATACTTGCTTATATGTTACTGCTCCTAGTCACTGATACCCCCACTTCTTAATCTTTATTCCTTTTACTTGGGGATCATTCAGTCATGATATTCATTCCTTCATTTTTGGGGAATTCCATTTCATTTTACAAAACATTCATCAAATTATCCCCAAGTTCTACCAGGCTACAAAAGCCTGCTACAATTTATCACTTTTCATGTAGCTGATACTTTGGAATTTCATGTTAATACTGCTTCACACTCAGTCACACTGGCTGACTGGGTAGTTACTCACACTGGCTGAGTAGCTGGATTTCACAGCAAACCGGTCACACTGGCTGACTGGATAGTTACTCACACTGGCTGAGTAGCTAGACTGACATTAACTGCAGACCAGTCACACTGGCTGACTGGATAGCTACTCACACTGGCTGAGTAGTTCGACTGAGAATCAGCATTATCATGTTTTCCAGCCAAATGCAAGTATTGCCAACATGGCAAATGCGCTGTGCTAGCCACACTGATCAGAGCAAGTGCCATGTTTGTGAGCATATGATTCATTCTATCAGCAGCTACTGAAAAGTACGTCCCCCTGGTTCAGCATGGTCCGCATACCGCGTGGCCAGTGTCAGGCCCAGTACAGATGACACTGGTACACAGTCTGAACTAGGACTTCTGGGCCAATGACTGAGCTGGTCCCATTTAGCCAAAATATAAAAGGAATAAAGAGAGAGATAATAAAGAAAACAGAGTACTTGTAGTTTTACTGACCCCTAAACATTATCTGTCATTAAGTCATACTTAATGAAAACTGCCAGGTGACCCGTCATAAATAGTAATTTTAGGAGATAAAATTTTGTTTATGATGGGGTACCCTTTAAATCTAGTTTGAAGCTGCAACTAATAGTTTTTGTTTTAAACTCATACTCTGCTAAGGTATTATAGATGGTATATTAAAGGTCGAGCTGTCTGACCTCCATAGGAAAGGTGGTGAAAAATCAAACACTGATGAATTATAAAGGCTGATCAAACATTGCATCAACGTCAGTTCTGTTTCTGTGCTTGGAAGACCACATTTCTTCCATTTGCAAAGCTTTCCACCAAGACCACCCCACCACAACACCTTGCATCAGTGACATGGAGTAAGGGATCAGCTCAAGCCCCAGATGAGACCATAGTACTCAGAAAGTGTTTCAAAGTTAATGCAATGTTTGGGGAATTCCATTTCATTTTACAAAACATTCATCAAATTATCCCCAAGTTCTACCAGGCTACAAAAGCCTGCTACAATTTATCACTTTTCATGTAGCTGATGCTTTGGAATTTCATGTTAATACTGCTTCACACTCAGTCACACTGGCTGACTGGGTAGTTACTCACACTGGCTGAGTAGCTGGATTTCACAGCAAACCGGTCACACTGGCTGACTGGATAGTTACTCACACTGGCTGAGTAGCTAGACTGACATTAACTGCAGACCAGTCACACTGGCTGACTGGATAGCTACTCACACTGGCTGAGTAGTTCGACTGAGAATCAGCATTATCATGTTTTCCAGCCAAATGCAAGTATCGCCAACATGGCAAATGCGCTGTGCTAGCCACACTGATCAGAGCAAGTGCCATGTTTGTGAGCATATGATTCATTCTATCAGCAGCTACTGAAAAGTACGTCCCCCTGGTTCAGCATGGTCCGCATACCGCGTGGCCAGTGTCAGGCCCAGTACAGATGACACTGGTACACAGTCTGAACTAGGACTTCTGGGCCAATGACTGAGCTGGTCCCATTTAGCCAAAATATAAAAGGAATAAAGAGAGAGATAATAAAGAAAACAGAGTACTTGTAGTTTTACTGACCCCTAAACATTATCTGTCATTAAGTCATACTTAATGAAAACTGCCAGGTGACCCGTCATAAATTTTAGGTAATGTTGGTTGGTACCTGATGCTCTGTCAACGATTGGGCCCACCACCCAGCAGGCACACGTCGCTATGGCAACGTCAAATCAACGTCGGTGCAACGTCACGACGTTGCACCGACGTAGATGTGACGTTGCATAAACTTCATGACGTCGCACCGACGTTGGTGTGACGTCACAATTACGTCATGTGCCTGCTGGGCAGCGACTAACTTTTGATTTTGTTAGCATTTCCGTTATTTCATGCTGTCCAGTCCTCGCCGTTGTTTCATCGTTGTAATTGTTTGATTGTTATGGTCTCGAGGATGTTGCACTGATGAGTAAGGAAAATAGAAGTGAAATAAATGATCAAGAATCGATACAACTCACCCACACATCCCATCTGAAACACCAAAGGAAAGAAATAAACACGAAATAACTAGATCCTAATGGAAACATCAATAACGTAAAGCTAAAAGGAGAGTTACTTTCCCATAAAATGGCCAATTGGTAATCCAAAACAAAAATTATAAGCGATACATACACTCAAAGACAAACCATAACAAACATAAACCGCGACAGAAGAACCACATTGGAACGGTCAGTGAAAAGAATTTCACTGGGGTCTTTAATCGATTTTACGCAGCCGCAATCCTCACCCTTAATTCCGTCGTGATTTAGACAAATAATTTGTTCAGTCCGTATGAAGGCTTCCTAACTCATCAGTGCAACATCTGAACACAAACGTCAAACAACCACAGAGATGAAACAACAAACAACTGAAATGCTGGAGCAAAAGAAAACCATCAGTTAGACTCCGATGAGGCCAACCAGGAACAGAGCATCAGGTACCAACCAACATTGCATGAGTAAATACGTTCTGAATAATAAGATCCTATGGAAGCAAAGAATGCACCAAATAAACGAAAATATCAGACTCGGTTTTATTGGCTCTATTCATGACTAGTATTGAAATGTGCAACATCGGCCACGCCCTCTAGCACCTTTTCAAGCAGAACTCTATTTTCAAAATGATTCGAAATGAATTCCATGATCCCAAAGGACCAGAAATTATAATCTGCTCTATGATGGATGTACGGGGAGACTTTTTACGGCCGCACCACGCCACCTCACCAGCGTCAGTGAAGATAAATAAGTTCTCAATAGTTAGCCGAAATAAACGAAAATGGCAGACTCAGTTTTATTGAGTCTGTTCATGACCAGTACAGAAATGTGCAACACCGGCTACGCCCAATAGGACCGGTTTCAGACGAACTTTTTTTTTTTAAAAATGACTCTAAATGAACTGAATGATCCCAAGCCTTTACGCTGGAACCGCAAGAATTTGAGGCCGGATCCACAGGCGCGCAATTAATGACGGAAGTAAAGTTATGAACCTTGATTTGGTTAACTACCATGCTTGCAGTCTGTCGTATAACATTTATGGTGTACCCATTCTTTTTATATCGAATATTGATTTTACAAAATTGGGTACTGAACTCATTGCAAGTATATATTTTTCTGAATTTTTATACTAAGTCACCATAAAATTCCGGCCCCGATAGACCTTTCTGTAGAAAAGATTCAAATCCAACATTGAACTTTGAACTTAAATCGGGATAACGTCTACACAATTTAGGAAAAGCTTTGCGTAGTTTATGATACCAATAAGCCTGATTAAGAAGTTTAGCTGTTAACAATTTATTACGACTGTTGAAGCCAATTACATGACCAGACACTCTGGTAAATCGAATTAATTGCGAAATATAAACGCTAAGGTCATCAATGATACACTTAAAGCTTTTACAAAAAGCAAAGTCTACGCCTAGCACATATTAAATGTGAATGACTAGAGTAATTATGCAATTAACTGTCTTCGGCAATATTCTAATTGCCACTGTGCACCAAGGATCCTGCCGATTGAAGTATAATGTCTGAAATGTCAAAGTTGCAAATGCTGTAATTTTGTTCAAACGAAAGTAGGTTTTCATCTTTAAAAAGGCCTACTCCTGCGCCGAGCCTGCACAATATGCTTGTAACATCATATCAAATGGAATGATTGAAAACTGTTGGAGAAGTTAAGTAGACCAATTTCCCACATTTATAGAAGACTAAGTGAAGCTTAACCCAACAGTTTTGCTAACAGCGAGGCAAGTCTTTTAGGTCACCAGATCTGAAGGCTCCTGGGGAGCTTATATGATAGGCAGTGGTCCGTCGGTCGAGAGTTTGTAGATGTATATTTTGTATTAGCCTGTACAAATATGACAGCAAGTATGGGCTTGTAAAAATGTGAAAGCAATTCTTTGCCTGAGCTCTGCTCGTGGTCCTCTTTTTGTCTGAAAGCTTATTCTTGTTCTAGGCCGCTTTTTTCTTCTTGTGAAAGATTATACTTGTTGCCGCATTAATATAAAGGTACTTGTTCTAGGCCACTTTTTCTTCTTGTGAAAGATTATACTTATTGCTGCATAAATATAAAGGTGAACCTGCATTGTGGGTAACTAATGGCTTTACTTGCGTGTCATATCCAACGTCTATAATGTTTACGCCCATGGGCGTAGACAATCAGATTCGTTTTCAACGGAAAGGGTCATAATGAAAAGTAGAAGTAAAACAAAGATCAGGAATCGATACAATTAACTTACTCCACCCATAAAAGACACCAAAGGGAAAGAAACACAAACATTCAGCGACCAGACCATAATGGAAAACTAAACAAAGGAAGACCATAAGGACTGTTGCTTTCCCACAAAATGGCCATATGGCCATCCAAAATAAAAAGACACAAGTGATACACACAGTAAGTAACAAACAACACCATAAATAAACCGCCACAGAAGAACCGCCTTGGAACGGTCAGTGGAAAGATTTCCACTGGGGGGCTTAAATCGATTTTACGTGGCCACAATCATCGCCCTTACTTCCGTCGCGATTTAGACAAATAATTTGTTCAGTCCGCATGAAGGCCTCCTAACTCATCAGTGCAACATCTCCGTGAACACAAAAAAGCAATGAACCACAGAGGTGAGACAACGGTGAGGACTCGACAGCAAGAAACCACTGAAATGCTGGAGCAAAAGAAAACCAACAGGTAGACTCCGATGGGCCCGACCAGAGACAGAGCATCAGGCACCAACCAACATTACCTTGAATTAGATCTCACTAATTCTCAATAAGCCTTTACGTTGGAAAGTAGAAGTAAAACAAAGATCAGGAATTGATACAATTAACTTACTCCATCCATAAAAGACTCCGATGAGCCCGACCAGAGACAGAGCATCAGGCACCAACCAACATTATCTCTTTAATTTTCAATAAGCCTTTACGTTGGAGCCGTCATAGAATCTGAGGCCTGACCCACCGGCGTGCAATTAAAGAGGGAAGCAAAGTTGCCAACCGTGATTGGGTTAACTACCATGCATGCAGTCTGTCGTATAATATCCATGTTGTACCCAATCTTTTTATATCGAAGAATGATTTTACGAAATTGGGTGCTGAAGTCATTGCGGTTATATATTTTTCTGAATTTATATACTAAGTCACCATAAAATTCGGGTTCCGATAGACCTTGTTGCAGAAGAGATTTAAGTCCAATATTGAATTTTGAAATTAAATCAGAATGGCGTCTATAAAATTTTGAAAAGGCTTTGCGTAGTTTGTGGTACCGATAACCCTGATTAAGCCGTCATAGAATCTGCGGCCTGACCCACCGGCGTGCAATTTAAAAGGGTCGCAAAGTTGCCAACCTTGATTGGGTTAACTACCATGCATGCAGTCTGTCGTATAACATCCATGTTGTACCCAATCATTTTATATCGAAGAATGATTTTACGAAATTGGGTGCTGAAGTCATTGCGGTTATATATTTTTCTGAATTTATAGACTAAGTCACCATAAAATTCGGGTTCCAATAGACTTTGTTGCAGAAGAGATTTAAGTCCAATATAATGAATTTTGAAATTAAATCAGAATGGCGTCTATAAAATTTTGAAAAGGCTTTGCGTAGTTTATGGTACCTATAACCCTGATTAAGGAGTTTAGCCGTTAATAATTTATTACGAGTGTTGAAGTCAGTTACATGACTACACACTCTAGCAAATCGAATTAATTGCGAAATATAAACGCCATAGGATGGCGCACGAGGAACATAACCATCCAAAAAGGAAAATTCCCAATATCAAAATCAAAGTCATCGCGTTTATCATAAATTTGGCACGAAACAAACCCATCTACAATAGATAGATGTAAATCCAAAAACGGGGCCTCGGTATCAGATTTAACTGAAGTTCTGGGGGGTAAATCTGACTGATCAAACCATCGCAATCTATTTCATAACAAAACCAGAACAGATCAGCCACAATGGTTTCTCAATTCGTACCCATCGGAATACCCACAGCTTGTACAAATCTTCGGCAAATATTGTCAAGTAGAAAAGTGAGAGCTTCACACACTTTCTTACACGACCAAAATGTATAATTGTATGCTTTTCTGAATCGAAAAAGCACTTCTTATATTACATGCAAGATAGAGTGAATCTTCCCTATGAAATCTCCATTCAATAAAATCGTTAAGATTTTCTTTCATTAGATTATGACGAAGTGTAGGTGAAGGGTGCAAAACCCATAAGTAGACAGACTTGAAGCACGAAAACGTCTGGATTTCAATTTATTTGAAACATCATTCGATTGTTTTATTGACCACAGCAGATTTCTCCATGATCTTTCATAGACTGTCGCAACATTTAATCACATGTTATTGATGGCAGTAATGCATGAAGATAATAATAAAATAATTTAGAAAGCCTTCATGCGGACTGAACAAATTATTTGTCTAAGCCACGACAGAGGTAAGGGCGAAGATTGTGGACGCGTAAAATCGATTTAAGCCCCCCCCCCCCCCCGCACCAGGGGGTTCTTCTGTCGTGGTTTATTTGTGTTATAGTTCGCCTCTGAAAGTGTGTATCGATTATATAATTTTGTTTGGGATAGCCAAATGATCATTTTGTGGGAAATTATCTGTCATTTTTGGCTTTCCGCTAGTGATGTTTCCATTAGGGTCTCGTAATTTCATGTTCGTGTTTCTTTCCCTGGGACGGCCCCCGCCCATTGTGGCTTGAAGAAATAGATACATGAGATTTGGTACTAAGTCATTTAGACAAGTTGTGGGTATTCCGATAGGTAATAATTGCGCACCCCTTGTGACTGATCTGTTTTTGTTTTGTTATGAGAGTGACTTCATGATGTCCCTTTCTGCTGAAGACCAGTCTGAAATCATTGAAGGTTGTAGCTCGACTTCCAGATATTTGGATGATTAATTAAATATTGACAAGACCTATTTCGATGGTTTGATCAGTCAAATTTACACCCCCCCCCCCCAGAACTTCAGTTAAATAAAGCAAATTCTTCTGATACCGAGGTACCGTTTTTGGATTTACATCTAGCCATTGTAGATGGGTTTGTTTCTTGCAAATTTTATGATAAACGCGATGATTTTCATTTTGAGATTGTACATTTTGTGGATGGTGATATTCCTAGTGCGCCATTCTATGGCGTTTATATTTCGCAATTAATTCGATTTGCCAGAGTGTGTAGTCATGTAACTGACTTCAACACTCGTAATAAATTGTTAACTGCTAAACTTCTTAATCAGGGTTATCGGTACCATAAACTGCACAAAGCCTTTTCAAAAGATTACATACGTCATTCTGATTTAATTATTGGACTTTATAACTCTTCGGCAACAAGGTCTATCGGAACACGAATTTTATGGTGACTTTGTATATAATTTCAGACAACTATATTACCGCAATGACTTCAGCTTCCGATTTCGTAAAATCATACTTCGATATAAAAAAATTGGGTACGACATAAATGTTATACGACAGACTGCATGCATGGTAGTAAGCCCAATCACGGTTGACAACTTTGCGTCTCTCTTTAATTGCACGCCGGTGGGTCAGGCCTCAGATTCTATGACGGTTCCAGCGTAAAGGCTTAGTGAGGCCTGGTATTGGTGAGAAATTTGTTTTCTGCCGCTTCCGTTAATTTAACTGAAGCAGGTAATACTGATTACTTTTAAAAACAATCTGAGAGTTAGATTATCTCCTATCAAATCGCCCATTCTTCGGAAATATACCAGTCCTTTCAGGAGAAGTGGAATGTATCCCACTATTTCCAAGTGCAATGCTAAGAGGTGCAGGTGCTGTTGACATTTATGCACTGCGTCTACCGTTTCTTCGTCTGTAAACGGTATACGCTTTTCTGTAGTTAACATGTCCGATTTGACATGTAAGTCTACGGATTTGATATATGTGATAACCTGACAATGCTAAGAGGTGCAGGTGCTGTTGACATTTATGCACTGCTTCTACTGTGTCTTCGCCTGTAAACGGTATACGCTTTTCTTTAGTTCACATGTCCGATTCGACATGTAAGTCTACGGATTTGATATATGTGATAACCTGACATACTGCAAATTGTAAAATGCAATATGTCGGGCAAACTAATCGCATGTTAAAACACGATTTTACGAACACTAGCGTAGAATGAGTAATAAGTTCTGAATAGTTAGATCCTTTGGAAGCAAAGAATACACCAAATTAACGAAAATAGTGACTCGGTTTTATTGAGTTTGTTCATGACCGGTACTGAAATGTGCTACACCGGCCACGCCCCCTAGCACCGGCTTAGCAGAACTCTATTTTCAAAATGGTTCTGAATGAACTCAATTATTCCAAAGGACAAGAAAATATAATCTGCACTATGATGGATGTACGGGGTGACTTTTTACGGCCGCCACATGGCACAGCACCAGCTTTAGTGAAGATACATAAGCTCTGAATAGCTAGGTCCTTTGGAAGCAATGAATACACCAAATAAACGAAAAAAGCAGACTCGGTTGTATTGAGTCTGTTCATGACCAGTACTGAAATGTGCCACTAAGTAAGTCTAAAAAATGTTGTGGGTATTCCGATGGGTACTAATTGTGCAACTCTTGTGACTGATTTGTTTTTTTTTTTTTTATGAGAGAGACTTCATGATGTCCATTTCTGCTGAAAGCCTGTCTGAAATCATTGAAGCTTTTAGCTCCACTTCTAGATATTTGGATGATTTATTAAATATTGATAATACCTATTTCGATTGCTTGATCAGTCGAATTTACCCCCCAGAACTTCAGTTAAGTAAAGCAAATTCTTCTGATACCGAGGCCCCGTTTTTGGATTTACATCTTTCAATTGTAGATGGGATTGTTTCGTGCAAAATTTATGATAAACGCGATGATTTTGATTTTGAGATGGTAAATTTTCCTTTTTTGGATGGTGATGTTCCTCGTGGGCCACCCTATGGCGTTTATATGTGGCAAATAATTCGATTTCCAGAGTGTGTAGTCATGTAACTGACTTGAACACTCATATTAAATTGTTAACGGCTAAACTTCTTAATCACGTTTATCGGTACCATAAACTACGCAAAACCTTTGCAAAACTTTATAGGCGTCATTCTGATTTAATTTCAAAATTCAATATTGGACTTAAATCTCTTCTGCAATGAGGTCTATCGAAACCCGAATTTTATGGTGACTTAGTATAAATAATCAGAAAAATATATAACCGCAATGACTTCAGCACCCAATTTCGTAAAATCATTCTTCGATATACAAAAGAATGGGTTAAACATAAATGTTATACGACAGACTGCATGGTAGTTAACCCAATCACGGTTGACAACTTTGCTTCCCTCTTTAATTACACGCCGGTGGGTCAGTCCTCAGATTCTATGACGGTTCCTGCGTAAAGGCTTATTGGGAATAAGAGAGAGATATAGAGAGATCTAATTCAAGGTAATGTTGGTTGGTGCCTGATGCTCTATCTCTGGTCGGGCCCATCGGAGTCTAACTGTTGGTTTTCTTTTGCTCCAGCATTTCAGTGGATTCATGCTGTCGAGTCCTCACCGTTGTGTCATCTCTATGGTTGTTTGATTATTTGTGTTTACGGAGATGTTGCACTAATGAGCTAGGAGGCCTCAATGCGGACTGAACAAATTATTTGTCTAAATCACGACGGAAGTAAGGGCGAGGATTGTGGCCACGTAAAAGCGATTTAAGCCCCACCCCTCAGTGGAATTCGTTTCCGCTGACCGTTCCAAGGAGGTTCTTCTGTCGCGGTTTATTTTTGTTATGGTTTGTCTTTGGGTGTTTGTGTCGCTCATACTATTTTATTTTGGATAGCCTATTCGCCATTTTGTGGGAAAGTAACTGTCCTTTTGGCTTTCCGCTATTGATGTTTCCATTAGGCCTGCTGTTTCATGTTTGTGTTTATTTCCCTTTGGTGTCTCTGATGGGAGCTGTTGGTTGATTGTATCGATTCCTGATCATTGCCTTCACTTCTGTTTTACTGAGAATTAGAGAGATCCAATTCAATGTAATGTTGGTTGGTGCCTAATGCCCCGTCTCTGGTCGGGCCCATCGGAGTCTAACTGCTGGTTTTACTTTTGCTCCAGTATTTCAGTGGTTTCTTGCTGTCGAGTCCATACCGTTGTTTCATCTTTGTGGTTGTTTGATTTTTGTGTTCACGGAGATGTTGCACTGATGAGTTACGGACTGAACAAATTATTTGTCTAAATCGCGGGGGAAGTAAGGGCGAGGATTAAGGTCACGTAAAATCGAATTAAGCCCCCAAGTTGAATTCGTTTCGCTGACCGTTCCAAGGCGGTTCTTCTGTCGCGGTTTATTGTTGTTCTGGTATGTCTTTAAGTTTTTGTGTCACTTATATAATTTTATTTTGGATACCCAATTGTCCATTTAGTTGGAAAGTTACTGTCCTTTTGGCTTTCCGGTATTGATGTTTCCATTAGAGTCTGTTTTTTCATGTTTGTGTTTCTTTGCCTTTGGTGTCTCTGATGGGAGCTGTGGCTTAACTGTATCGATTCCTGATCATTGCCTCCACTTCTATTATGAATAAATACTCGAATATATTTAAGTACCCATTTATACGTGTAGTTCGATAGATTATCTGTGATAGTCAACTGAAATAAATGTGGAACAGAACCCTCTATTTGCAGTGTGTTTATATGGAGCCAGGCAATTTTTGCCAACCGCGAAGAACGGTTATCCATATCAGATTTCAAGGGGGAAGTAATTCGCGCATGCGCAATGAAATGTAAACAAAGTCACGTGTCAAAACATTGTATGCGCCTATATGAATCGAGTCCTTTACGAATAAAAGAGTAATCATGAAATAAACGAAAAAAAAAAAAAAAAAAACGTTTGTACGAGTACAATTTAGCTTACAATTACATGTTTTAACAAAAGACAAAGCAGGTGGTAGATAAAATACAGTTCAATATCTATATTCAGTCCACCTTTAGCACTGATAAACCACCTTTTAACGGTCGGGCATGAAACACCCTTCCCAATCCCGATCCAAAAATCCCCGATCGAGAATTTAATTTCGGTCCTAATTCAGCCATATGAAGTTTTGTAAACAATTTTCATGCTTATTTTTATACATTTATGTATTTTTATTCTTATTTTGGTATATTTTGTTCAAATGTGTCCAATTTCTGATTTAATCCGAAATTAATTCTTTCTCAGGGGTATGAAACACCCTACTCATTTACTTCACCAATAAATAATAATTATTGGTAAAAAAAGCCTTATTGAATTTTATATGCTTTTCAACTTTTATTGAATAAAAGAAAACATAGGAATTATTTCGGGTTTTGGCTTTCCGCTAGCTTGCTGTCGAGTCCTCAACGTTGCCTCACCTCTGTGGTTCTTTGATTATGTGTGTTCACGGAGATGTTGCACTGATGAGTAATGAGGCCTTCATGCGGACTTAACAAATTATTTGTCTAAATCGCGACGGAAGTAAGGGCGAGGATTGTGGCCACGTAAAATCGATTTAAGCCCCCCAGTGGAAATCTTTCCACTGACCGTTCCAAGGCGGTTCTTCTGTGGCGGTTTATTTATGTTGTTGTTTGTTACTATTTACTGTGTGTATCACTTGTGTCTTTTTGTTTTGGATGGCCATATGGCCGTTTTGTGGGAAAGTAACTGTCCTTATGGCATTCCTTTGTTTAGGTTTCCATTATGGCCTGGTCGCATAATGTTTGTGTTTCTTTCCCTTTGGTGTCTTTGATGGGTGGAGTAAGTTAATTGTATCGATTCCTGATCTTTGTTTTACTTCTACTTTGCATATCAGGGCTGTTTTGTTTGCGCCGTGTGGCGGCTGTAAAAGGTCTCCCCGTACATACATTAAATGCTCTTATTTTTCCAATCCTCAGGGATTGCTTATGCAATTGCTTTTCACTGTTCCATCAATTGACATCCTTTAGATACCTGTTGAAGGTCATTATTAAAGCGATGTTCGTTCATCGTTGTATAACAACTGCTTGTTTGACATACCTGGACTTTAAATAGACTAAGATGTTTTGTGGGCCTTTGTTGTACCTTCCTTCTATTCGAAGGTATTTTCTTCAATAATTTTATTCTGAATGACCGGTATGAAGATCGCTTTAGTTTTGACGGTATCAAGACCTTCTAAACCCACATTAGTATCACAAATACATTTAAAATGTCAATATCACCCCTTAGGTTACACTCTGCTTCTTCTGTACGGATTTTAAGCCCCCGCCCATAGGGGCTTGAAGAAATATATGGGCTGCATGATGCTTCCACGCAGAGCTGAATCTGGCCCGCACACTAGTACTGGTAAGCCGCTTAGAGGATCTAAGCCTGCCCAGGAACCGCGGTGCGAGGCGGACCGTCCATGCTAATAAACCCTATTGGTTTCATTGGGCGACAGGGCTTGAGATGTCATTTCATCTCAATATCGGGTAAATGTCCCACAAAATTGGAAGCAACGTCTCCAAAATGACCTATACAGTGTTGACGGGGACGTTAAACATCAAATCAAACAAACAAACTTCTGTACGGATTCCCCATTCTATTAAGAACTTCAATACTATGTTGCCTTCGGTATTGGTTAGACCCTTAAATTTGTCTTCTGTAACTTCAGTTAATCTCAATGGAGCAGACAACACCAATGTTTTTTGGGGTGTCTTCGTATAAGACTATCTCCTCTCAAATCACCAATCCTTCGAAAATATACTAATCCGTGGAAAAGAAGTGGAATGTATCCTAGTGTTTCTAAGTGCAATGCCAAGAGGTGCAGATGTTGTTCGCATTTAAGCACTGCGTCTACCGTTACTTCATCTGTAAACGGTAGACGCTTCTCTGTAGTTAACATGTCTGATTTGACATGACAGTCTACAGATTTAATTTATCTAATTACATGACGTGCTGCAAACTGTAATATGAAGAACGTCGGTCAAACTAACCGCATACTTAAAACTAGATTGAATGAGCGTTATCGTAGAATGAGTAAGCCTAAGAAAACTGACACTTTCTTGTACCGTCACTTTCGACGTACAGGTCATTCTGTAAATAACATTGTTATACAGCCAGTGGAAAAACTTTATTACGATGCAAATTCTACATCTAGATTCAAAATTATCAAAAGACATGAGGCTGAACTGAAATGGATTAAATCTTTACAGACCCCTTTTCAACCGGGATTTAATTACAACATTTATCATGAGGGTAATATTTCCAGAATGCCGGATTTTGATATTTTCTCGCTCCTGGAATGTCGAAAACGCAGAACTAGATCTCACGGCACCAGGAAAAATGGTAACTTTAAACGTAAATTACGTGCGTTTAAACGAAACAATACTAGACTTAAGTGACTGACAATTATATCATTAAATCATGGACGCCACTCTATGCTTTCAGTTTTAAGTTCATTACCCGTTTCTGTTTTACGTCTTCTGGACACCGAGGCGAATACATTCTACGATGGTTCTAATCAGTTATATGATGCGACTCTCTTAGCTAGAGGCTATACTCAGCATACTCTCCGTCCTTACATTGATTCTGAAATTAATCATAAACGCCATTTCTTCAAAATATCCTTCATTAATAATGGTATGGATTTTATAGATTTGCCCAGTATCTTCCGTGAGAGCTCGGTGCTTTCTTCCATTCCTGCTTATTTTCAAAATACTGAAACACCTATAATTTGTTTTAAATATAACAAACCTGTTAGATCTATCATTTTTAATTTCAATAAACTTGTTTCAGATCTTGATATTGATACTAATTCTCCTGATTCATGTGATTGTAAAAACTCAGTGTATTGCTATCCTGCTGCTGGTCATGTAATTACTGGCAATTTGAAAATTATTCCTGATTCTAGGATAAGGAATATAATTTCTAAAGGACCGAAATATCGGTTTCCTTCTAAAATTGATTTCAGTAAATGTAGAGATGAAATCGCTGCTTCCTTGAATGAATTCGGTAATCGATGGTGTAAGCGAGAGTATGTTGAGCATAAAGCCCTAAAGGACTGGAAACTTAGCATTTTAAAACTAGTGAATAAACGCATTTCTTTCTATTCTCAAAATACTAACTTATTACCTCCTAAGCCTAAGACGTCTTTACGTCATCTTAAACTAGGTATTCAAGAATTTCATAAGAAGTTTGTTTTGGCCTCTGCAGACAAGGCCGCTAACAACGCCGTCGTTGTGTGACGGCTCCACTATGTTAACACGCTTAAGCAGGAGCTTGGTGGTACTAAGACCTATGAACTTCAGCCTTTAGCTTAAGAGAGAGCTATAGTAGATAAACATATTTTTCATTCAGCCACCAAGTTTGCTGTGTGTGTTACCGAAGTCCAAGACAAGGTTCCTACGCTATACTGGTTACCAAAACTTCATAAAAAACCTTACAAAGCACGGTTTATTGCAAATTCTAGCTCTTGCACTACCACTGAACTTTCTAAATTATTAACAAAATGTCTTACTGCTATTAAAACGCATGTGATTAAATATTGTGATAAAGTCTTTGAAAGATCAGGAAGAAATCTGTTTTGGTCTATAAAAATTCGAATGAGGTTTTAAATAAATTGAAATCCAGACATTTTCGTGCTTCAAGTCTGTCAACTTATGATTTTGTCAATACACTTCCTCATAATCTTATAAAAGAAAAGCTTAATGATTTAATTGAACGGGCTTTTCACAGAGAAGATACTCTCTTTCTTGCATGTACTGTCAGAAATGCATTTTTCACTTCTAAAGAGAATAAGAATTATACACTTTGGTCATGTCAGAAAGTGTGTGATGCCCTCACCTTCCTACTTGGCAATATTTATATTAGATTCGGTACTAAGTTATTTAGACAAATTGTGGGTATTCCGATGGGTACGAATTGCGCACCTCTTGTGACTGATCTGTTCTTGTATTGCTATGAAAGAGACTTCATGTTGTCGCTTTCCATTGATAACTAATTTGAAGCATGATGCTTCCACGCAGAGCTGAATCCAGCCCGCACACTAGTACTGGTAAACCGCTTAGAGGATCTAAGCCTGTCCAGGAACCGCGGTTCAAGGCGGACCGTCCATGCTAATAAACCCTATTGGTTTCATTGGGCGACAGGGCTTGAGATGTCATTTCATCTCAATGTCGGGTAAAAGTCCCACAAAATTGGAAGCAACGTCTCCAAAATGACCTTTACGGTGTTGACGGGGACGTTAAACCTCAAATCAAACAAACAAACAAACAAAACTAATCTGAAATTATTGAAGCTTTTAGCTCCACTTCTAGATATTTAGATGATTTATTAAATATTGATAATACCTATTTCGATTGGTTGATCAGTCAGATTTACCCCTCAGAACTTCAGTTAAATAAAGCAAATTCTTCTGAATACCGAGGCCCCGTTTTTGGATTTACATCTATCTATTGTAGATGGGTTTTTTTCGTGCAAAATTTATGATAAACGCGATGACTTTGATTTTGAGATTGTAAATTTTCCTTTTTTGGATGGTGATGTTCCTCGTGCTCCATCCTTTGGCGTTTATATTTCGCAATTAATTCGATTTGCTAGAGTGTGTAGTTATGTAACTGACTTCAGCACTCGTAATTAATTATTAACGGCTAAACTTCTTAATCAGGGTTATCGGTACCATAAACTACGCAAAGCCTTTTCAAAATTTTATAGACGCCATTTTGATTTAATTTCAAAATTTAATATTGGACTTAAATCTCTTCTGCAACAAGGTCTAGCAGTTGTCAGTTGTCAGTTTCTGGCGAAAGAATGTGCACTGAACTGGTTAACCGCTTACGTATAAGCCTGCCCAGGAAAGTGTTGATAGGTAAACTGACCGGCTCAAAAATGACCTAAATAGTGTTGACTGGGCAGTAAAACTCCAACACAAACAAACAAAAACAAACAACAAGTTCTATCGGAACCCGAATTTTATGGAGACTTAGTATATAAATTCAGAAAAATATATAACCGCAATAACACCAGCACCCAATTTCGTAAAATCATTCTTCGATATAAAAAGATTGGGTACAACATGGCTGTTATACGACAGACTGCATGCATGGTATTTAACCCAATTACGGTAGGCAACTTTGCTTCCCTCTTTAATTGCACGCCGGTGGGTCAGGCCTCAGATTCTATGACGGTTCCAACGTAAAGGCTTATTGAGAATTAGAGAGATCTAATTCGAGGTAATGTTGGTTGGTGCCTGATGCTATATCTCTGGTCGGGCCCATCGGAGTCTAACTGGTGGTTTTCTTTTGCTCCGGCTTTTTAGTGGTTTCTTGCTGTCGAGTCCTCACCGTTGTCTCACCTCTGTGGTTATTTGATAATGTTTGTTCACGATGTTGCACTGATGAGTTAGGAGGCCTTCATGCGGACTGAACATATTATTTGTCTAAATCGCGACGGAAGTAAGGGCGAGGATTGTGGCCACGTAAAATCGATTTAAGCCCCCCCCCCCCCCCGCCCCAGTGGAAATCTTTCCACTGACCGTTCCAAGACGGTTCGTCTGTGGCGGTTTATTTAAGTTGTTGTTTGTTGCTTACTTGTGTCTTTTTATTTTGGATGGCCATTTGGCCATTTTGTGGGAAAGTAACTGTCCTTATGGCCTTCCTTTGTTTAGGTTTCCATTATGGTCTGGTCGCTTAATGTTTGTGTTTCTTTCCCTTTGGTGTCTTTGATTTGTGGAGTAAGTTAATTGTATCGATTCCTGATCTTTGTTTTACTTCTACTTTGCATATTTTGAACCAAAATGGTTGCCGATCACTCCATCCATTTATATTGTACAACCACTGAGTCGAATAAAGGAAATAGCCCGAAACGGACCAAACTGGAGTTTCAAATTATAGACCTAAATAGTTTAGACCAAAAGTGTCCCAAAATGGAATAGGTTTGGCTCAAGATTAACAGTTTTGTGGGACCTGCGCCCTTGAAAATAAGGCCATGGGCATCAAAACTTAATGGCTGTTTGGTATTGGCCCATTTCGGGTTATTTATATTCGATTCAGCAATCGTACAATATATATAGGTGGAGTGACCGACAATCGTTTTGATTTGAAATATGCAAAAATAAAATCCGTAAAACTTCCTAAGTTCTCTTTTATTTAAGAAAAGCTAAAAATCATGTAAAATTCATGAGGCCGATTTTACCATTTAATTATTGTTTATTGGTGAGGAAATACAGAATTTTTACCCCAAAGCGGCAGGGTGTTTCATACCTCTGAGATAGAAAAAATTTCGGATAAATTCACAAATTGGACAGATTGGAACAAAATATACATAAATGTATAAAATAAACATGAAAACTGTTTAAAACAACTTCGTATGACTGAAATAGGACTAAAACAAAATTTTGATCGGGGATTTTCGGATCGGGATCGGGGTCGTGAAGGGTTTTCGTACCCGATCCTTTTTAAAATTCTCAAAGGTAGTCTTTCATTAGAGGACATCGGATAAAAAGAAAAAAGTATGAAGAAATACTAAAACAATGTGAATGAATGTTCTGTAAAATGCCCGCGTATATGATAAACCAGTATTTCGGGATTTTTTTGAAATAAGTTATGGATCTAGACGTAGTTTACTATCCATGCAGCGGACGCAAATTTGCAAAAGCGCAGGATGATTCGCACCTTTGTTGGTTATGAATGACTAAAACTGATTTGCTTACCCGACCTATCGCCTGTGCTTTTGTTGTTTGTTAAAATGTATTAGCTCGTGTTTCCCATTGATGTCTGGGATAGGCTTTGGTTCTGATTCGATCAGTTCCTGAAATATCTTTACGCATTTACTTTCATTTAGTTTCGCCGAGATGGTTCATATGCTGCACTGTTAAATTATAGGACTGTACACTTTTCAGCTTGTCGAGTTAAGACGTCAAAATTAAAAAAAATAAATACAATTTGCTAAAATATCCGGAAGACTTGCACTGAAGTAGAATGAGAAATGAGAAAAGTGGTTCTGATAAGTGTTGGATCTTTTTCCTAGAATGGTTGCCAACAAGTTACAAAGATGTACAGTTTCCAGAACTTGAAGTCGTAATGTATTTGAACATGTTTTCTTTGTGGAAATAAAACATATTTAACAATAGTGCCAATAACTTTCAGGTACGATTTCACACTGTCTGCCAGTGTTACCAGGAAATGGATTTTGGGAAGCATGTAATTATTTTAACGTATTTTTTATCGCATAAAACATGGGGTGGTTGGGTGAGGCGAAGGTGTCGTGTGTCATGTCACTGGGAAACCCAAGTGATAATGGCTTAGAGTTGGCAGTGCCTGCTCTCCTTGCAGCAGGTTAGGCTAGATGGTGGGGGGGGGGGGGGGGTTGCTGTTATTTCTTCTGTTTTTGACTTCCATTCATTTTTCTCTTTCTTCCCTGTCCATCACTTTCATCTCATTACGAAAACACGCCTATACCAATACATTGCCATCTTTAAGGCCGGACAAACGACAATTTTAAGAAGAAACATTGTAATATTTTCCTTATTTCTGATCAAAATATAGATTGTGGGCACTCGTTAGAACCGCCTCATCGAGGCGGTTCTAACGGGTACCAACAATCTATATTTTAGAGCAAAAATAAGAAAAATAAGGTTTACCCCTTCAACCCCAGTTTTACTATATAAAAGTGGGGTTCGAGGGGGTCAAAATTATATAGGCGTGTTTTCGTGATCTCCTGTACTATCTTTTCTGTTTCATCTCCCTTTCCCCGTTAGACGACATAAAATAACCCACAATGTTACCTAAGATGCATATTTTACTTTTGTTTCAGACAATTCAATACCTTGACAATGTGAAACTGGAAATCAGCCCAGATGAGCCTACTAGAGAACAAACAGAAAAATCTTTGGAGATTAACGCCTGAGATAACCAGACATATATATCCGTGGTTAAAAGTTACTCAATACAATCATCGAAAAGCTAAGAAAAGGTGGTGTACAAATGCATCTGAATAAGAATAAATCGTCTGTCATTTCTCAAAGGAAGTTTCCATTGGGACACAAAGAAAAGATATTTCTTTCCAACGGAATCCTCTAATTGCGGATTTGAGCCCTGGGTTCATGTTATAAGGGTGCATGTTGAGACAAAACCTCTACATGAGGACAGGTAAAGTTGTACACTGACTGTTTTGTCATACAGACAGAGTGTGTGAGCCTATGTCGAGATGGCTTCATTACGAATCCACGCCTATCAAAATATATTGAAACTTTTACCATCCAAAACATGAAAATTGTCAGGTAAAAAGTTCTGATATATTTCAGATTTCTGTTCAAAAGGGAGGTTCTGAGTACGTGTTAGAACCGCCGCCGTGTTAGAATCAATGGTTTTGAGCAGAAATAAGACCAATGATGTATACCCTGTAAGCACATGTTTTAATGTATTGAAGTGGGGTAAAAAGAGGTCAACATTACATAGGCGTGTTTTTGTGATAATGACTTCATGAATGTTTTCTTTCTGCTGCTTATATGAAAACTGTGGTATGGATAATAATTCTACACGGATGCAACTGATGATAATGCCTTATTAGATAGCACGTGTCCCCGAGCCTCAGTTTAGTTTGAAGCAAGTTCCATGCGCAAATCACATTTTCATTCTGAAAAGTTGTACAGTTGACTAGGAAGTTTTGCCTGGTCATAAATACTAAAGCTACTAAACTTCTAACATGTAAAGCGTTAAGTTTTCCTGTTTAAGCAACTGTGTGTAACAATATGGGCCACGTCGAGCGATTTTGGTACTTATCGCCTATGCGAGCAGCGAAGGTTCAGGCGAGCCTGCGCATCCGCGCAGTCTCACCAGAACCTTCGCTGCTTGCTTATACAAGCAGTGAATCAAAAGGAACCTTCAGACAGAAAGCCATGTCCCTGGCCCCTCTGAATGGCTGGGCATGCGCAGTTAAAATTTGTCATGACGGAATGCTCGAAGACACAAATTCGCTTGGCGGGGCTCAATTATATCTCTTATTTCAAGACTCTTCCTAGTTTGTGAACCCTAGCACGACTGTTTGTGTCTTGCCTGGTCAAAAACCGCGAAGACACGTCTTCTCATGACGGTTTTTAAATAAGCCCCGCCAAGCGAATTTGTGTCTTCGAGCATTCCGTCATGACAAATTTTAACTGCGCTTGCCCAGCCATTCAGAGGAGCCAGGGATATGGCTTTCTGTTTGAAGGTTCCTCTTGATTCACTGCTTGTATGAGCGAGCAGCGAAAATTCTGGCGAGACTGCGCGGATGCGCAGGCTCGCCTGAACCTTCGCTGCTCGCATAGGCGATAAGTACCAAAATCGCTTGACGGGGCCCAAATATACCAAACAATTGTTGGAACCCGTAGCGATGAGCATCAAAATGTTTTACTTTCTTGGGGCCTGATGATTTTGAATCGTCATCTGCTTTGAGAATATTTATGAGGCGATTGCCATTGCTGAGAAAATACGATAGGTTATTAATCTAAATCAGAGTCATTCAGACTGAGACAATAGGGACAAGTATTATACACACTTGTATGGAACTTACATAATATTTTATTATATTTTTGATAAGGATGTATACAGTCCGTTCTCACTTTTCCAAAACAAAAGCATATGTGTCAAAGTTTGACCTAGGCACAAAGAAGGTCAAGGTCCAACCAGGGTCACCATTTTAGCAATTTATGATGGGCCTACGTCCCAGGTGCTATTTATCAAGTGTCGTGGAAATCTGCCCAGTTGTTCTGGAGAAGACTATTTTTTAAGGGTTTTTACCATATATGGCTTGGCGGCCATTTTGGTCGTGAAATTTGACTTCAATCGGCCCAACGGTTTCTGAGGAGAGGAGAAGCAGTTCGAAAATGTCCACGTTTTTCGCCTCGGCGAGGCTATACTAAATGGAATGTAATATTTCGAAAGTTCATTGGTTAGATCTCATTGATATCTATCAGTATGCCAAAAATTGTTAAAATATTCCAAGCGGTATAGTCACTATCACCAATTTTCACAAACGGGTTACGGACGGACAGACAGACAGACCATATATGGCTTGGCGGCCATTTTAGTCATGTGACCTGGACCCCATGAGCAAATTTTGATTTCCCCCATCCCATAGAGGCCCCATATGAAATTTGACTTCAATCAGCACAACGGTTTCCGAGGAGAAGCAGTTCGAAAATTGTCACATTTTTCGCCTCGGCGAGGCTATACTAAATGGAATGTAATATTTCGCAAGTTCATTGGTTAGATCTCATTTATACCTATCAGTATGCCAAAATTGTTTAAATATTCCAGGCGGTTAAGTCACTATCACTAATTTTCACAAACGGGAAAGACAGACTGACAGAATGACACTGTGAATTTAGGGCACTCTTAGAAAATCAACCGACTTCAGTCGGTCGCTTTTTCTGCGGGTTGTGCAATTTACCAACAATATATGATTTGAGCAGAAATATGAAAACTGTCAGATTTTTTATCTCAAAATTTTCATTCAGTTTTGGCGGAATTTTTTTAAACAAATTTTCAACATATTTGAACAGGCATGTTTTCGTAGTGGCGTTAATTATATAAGTTTAGAGGCATAATGGGGATGATGTTCGATTTACTATTTACTGTTAACCGTTATCCTGCTGAAAAAATACATAGCCACCCCCATTTCTGCTATCGCCCAATCAAATCACTTGATATAGCATATTCAATTCACATTCAGCATGACAGACAGTTTAGATCCTGATCAGATGGCTTCCATATCTATACCCTTTGCAAAGATAGGGCATTTCGTGTGCAGCAGGATAAGGGTTAACGTTAAAAGTATAAAGTGTGAATCCCTTTGAATCGCCTTGATGTGGGCAATTCTATGTATACGCACAGAAAAGCTTCAAAAGGTGGTGTTAAACTGTTTCCAAACTTTCAAATATTTATTATCTCGTTACGAAAACACGCCTATACTTTTACATTATAAATTTCAGCGCCTATAAACGAGATTTTTAGACGAAAAATTGTGATATTTTCTTATTTCTGCTCAAAATATACATTACGGGTACACGTTTGAACCGCCTCATCCAACGAGTACTCACATTCTTATATTTTAGAGCAGATTTAAGAACAAATATGTTTACCCTTGTAAACCCCATATTTACTATATGAAAGTGGGGTGCAAGAGTCTCAGAATTATTTAGGCGTGTTTTTGTGATGTGGGCCTGTCAGACAAATGCCTTTGTGACTCAAGTACGACTTCGAATCTGACATGCGAATAGCACCAACACTGTTAAAGTCATTGAACGTTTATTGTATATTATAAGATTCTTACATAGGTGTGAGGGGTGGATGGAAAAATCTGTCCCGAGGGTCAGTTTCCGGCATCACAAGGCTTACCGAGTGATGCCGGACAGTGATCCAGAGGGAAAGATTTCATATCCACCCCTCACACCCACGTAGGATTCTTTTTTTTTTGCATACCTTCCATTTCTGAGCGCGGGTTTTTGATACTGCAGTCACTTCGGTTGCCGACGTCCGCCATATTGTGATGACACTGCAGTGATGTTTAGTGACGTCACGTAACGTGCTGTGACGCCAACCCTTACTATTGCGCATATGAGGTCGTATTCAACCAGTGCATTTACCAAACACGCGAGAATATTCGATTCTGGGTAAGAAAACCAGGGTTAGAACAGAATTTCTATCCCGAGCTAAAACTACGTATTTCCTTATCTGGTGTGCAAGAAATAAATAAATTTAATTTACTTTTTGTTATTCTGTTTGTCGTTATTTAAATCATTGCTATTTGTAAGATTTGTTACCTTATTTTCTCAGTAAAATTTAAGCTGCAAACTAATGCATGCGTATGTTAACCGATGAACGGGGACATCAAACTATTCCAATAGAACAAGGACTTGTAGAGCACGCAGCAGGGAGAATATAGTTTACTTTACAGTTGAAAGTGTTCTGCCAATATGTTTGCACGTAGAAAATGATTTTGGTAATCCGTTTATTCCACTGCCATTGTTTGGATTCTAGGTCTTTTCTAGCTTACGTGTGCCTGCATTTTCTTTTCACACGTTTCCGTTATTTTAGATGCAGTGTATTGCCTGCCCAGACGCCGCGTTACGCCGATCTTGGTCTACACTATTCGCCAAACTATAGGACACTGTGCGGTCCAGAGTACGAAACGTCTTGTCTATACAGACAGATCTGCCTGGGGCTGGCTTGGATACCTGTCTGGAACTACAGGGGAATGCGAACCCTCTGAGGCGAAGGAGTGGGGTCAAATTTTAAAATATAAATGTGACATGAAATTGTCTGTTTAATCTAATAGGTTCTATGTCTGGCCCTTCTTCTGGAACGGGTCGAATCTAACAAAAGCGATCAGACAGTCATGAATGTAGCCCCACATGAACCTGATAGGAATTCCAGACACAAAAAGCACAGCCTCAGATTACTTCTCATCATATTAACATGCCCGCATAACCAACGCCAAGATGAGGGAAACGGCGGTTTAAAAGACCACATTTCCATTTTTGTAAATATATATTTTCGATATGTTACTGGTTCTCATTGTTTGAACGGCTTGACAAAAGTGTGAATTAAAAAAAGAAGAACGATAATTCTCTAAATACTTCACTTGTCGGTTTTCAGTGTATATTTATTTTTCATGTTTAATAGGGTAATTTTATTTGACCGATCATAAATTATACGGGTGAAACTTGCAACACACATTTTATGCAAAAGGATGTAGTTCGTGGTGTATTAGTGATTGTACGTTATGCATTATTTTTATTATTCTTATTAAAGGATATCATTTCAAGATATCTGTATAGAGGAAAAAGGGTGAATTAACACTGTTTGTAAAAAGCTTTGCTATGAAATGCACATTGGGGCCTTTTTGATATTTTATTGCTCTGTGTGTGTGTGTGTGTGTGTGTGTGTGTGTGTGTGTGTGTGTGTGTGTGTGTGCTTGAGAGAGAGAGAATGCCACTAGAGCTTTATATTAAAACTCGACAATTCATGAGAAACAATGTGTCCATGTAAGAAGTGAAGTGTATGAAATCATAAAATGCCGGTTTGAATATCGCAGAACCTGGCAATCTTCATTATACTTGGGCCACTTCTAGCTGGAATACGTTGGAATTTTGCACAGAGCACAGTTTTAAACAACCTGCGCAACCCTGCTGTTTCATAGGTGTCTTCAACCGATTATTCAAGGCTTTTTCAATGGGTCTCCGTGGCCTAGTTGATAAGAGCGCTGACTCTTAAACATTAGGTCTCTCACCGCTGTGGGTTCGAGCCTCGCTCGGGTCACATGTGAGACGCCAAGTTCTGCAACGGAAGGTCAGGCGGTTATTCGCCGGGTACTCCGGTTTTCGCCCACATCTGATTAACGATCGGCTCGATTTGAGTGAAATAATCTAGAATGAGCCGTAAAACCGAAACCAAAAAAAAAAAAAAAAAAAAGAAAAAAGCTTTTTCACGTGACAGATATGGCTTTATTCTGCCTTTATAATTAGGTTTTATTTACGCCTTCACTCTGAGACTTTGCTGATCGAAAATTCAGTAATATATGGTGGATAACATCAGGAAAAAACGACTATATAATTTTGACCCCACTTGAACCCCATTTTTATATTGTAAAACTGGGCTTAACAGGGGTAAACCTTAGTTTTCTTATTTCTGCCCTAAAATATAGATTATGGATGCTCGTTAGAACTGCCTCAATGTGGCGGTTCTAACGAGTTTCCACCATTTATATTTTGAGCAGAAATAAGAGAAATATCACATTTTTTCATCTGCACATTTTCAGTTTTTGGTGGTAAAACTTTCAATATATTTGAATAGGCATGTTTTCGAAATGAAGGTCTAGTTGTCCAAAACATCATTAGCGTACCGAAAATACGCATATTCAAATATATTGTTAATTAATACTGCCTTTAAGATGCAAAAATGTGATATTTTTTCTTCTTGTTGGATTAGAGATAAGTAAAAATAATGTTTACGCATGTATATACCAGTTTTACGGTATAAAAATGGGGTTCAATGGGGTCAGAATTATATAGCCGTGCTTTCGTGATGCAGTGGTAAACTATTGGCCATTCCAGCAAGTACAATATCTTATACTCCGGTATTTTTGCTGAAACAATATACACTGCTTTGCCTATAAGTTTTTTTATGTCACCAGAGCTGAAGGCTCCGGAGGAGGTTATAGTATAGGCTGTGGTCCGCCGTCCATCGTCCGCATCCGCGTCCACGTCCGCGTCTGCGTCAACATTTTCAAACGACTTCTCCTCAGAAACTCCTGGGCAAATTGAAACCAAATTACATATGGGTCCTTCTTGGGTTGGGGGAAAGAAAGTTTGTTAGTGGGAGCTTGGTCACGTGTCCAAGATGGCCGCCATGCCATATATGGTAAAAGCCTTTAATAATCTTCTTCTCAGGAACCAAATAGCCGATGACCTTGAAACTTGGTATGCAGCACTACCAAGTTTGTTCAAATGATGACCTTTGGTTGACCTTGACCTATTTTACATCCAGGTCAAATTTGGTCACTTAGACATTTTTACGGAAGAAAGGCAAAACAGCGGATTTTTCTGATTGCATTGTTACCTGTGGCATCAGAAATGATATTTGCAATCAGCTGAATGCATTTATCAATTCCAAATGTCAAGGTCATTTACTGACTTTTGTCCTGGAAGGCTTAGATTCAGTATTTTTATCTTCTTATTAACCTAAACTCCTGGATCAATTAAAACCAAGTTACATATGGAGCCTCTGTGGGAAGTGGGAATGAAAGTTTGTTCGTAAGAACTGGGTCACATGACCAATATGGCCGCTATGCCCATATATGGTAAAACCTTTAAAAATCTTCTTCTCAGGAACCAAATGGCCGATGACCTTGAAACTTTGTATGCAGCATCGGGGACTTGGGCCCTACCAAATTTGTTCAATAGATGACCTTTGGTTGACCTTGACCTATTTACGTGAAGGTCAAATTTGGTCACTTAGCCATTTGTATGGCTAAGTGGGGCAAAACAGTGGAATTTTCTGATTGTATGGTAACCTGTAGCATCAGAAATGATATTTACAATTAGCTGAATGAAGTTTATCAATTCCAAAGGTCAAATTGCATGTGGGGCCTCTATGGGAAGGGGGGGGGGGTAAGTTTGTTCGTAAGGACTGGGTCACATGACCAATATAGCTGCCATGCCCATATATGGTTAATATCTTTAAAAATCTACTACTCAGGAACCAAACTGCCGATGACCTTGAAACTTGGTATGCAGCATCGGGGACTCCGGCCCTACCAAGGTTTTATTCAAATGATGACCTTTGGTTGACATTGACCTATTTTACATCAAGATCAAATTTGGTCACTTAGAGATTTGTTTGAAAGAAGGGCAAAAAGCGAATTTTTCTGATTACATGGTAACCTGTAACATCAGAAATGATATTTACAATCAGCTGAATGGAAATTTATCAGTTCCAAAGGTCAAGGTCATTTATTTACCTTTTTCCTGGAAGGCTCCGATTCAGTATTTTTAAGTTCTTCTCAACTTAAACTGCTGGATCAGTTGCAACCAAGTTACACGTGGAGCCTCTGTGTGAAGGGAGAATGAAAGTTTGTTCGTAAGGACTTGGTCACATGACCAATATGGCCGCCATGCCAATATATGCTAAACACCTTTAAAAATCGTCTTCACAGGAATCAAATGACCGATGACCTTGAGACTTAGTATGCAGCATCGGGGTCTTGGACCCTACCAATTTTGTTCAAATGATGACCTTTGGTTGACCTTGACATGTTTTATGTCAAGGTCAAATATAGTCACTTAGACATTTTTATGAAAAAGGCAAGACAGTGAATTTTACTGATTGCATGGTAGCCTGTTGCTGTCACATGACCAAGATGGGCACCATGCCTGTATATGGTATAAACCACATGAACTCTGGCGAGGGTAGTGGCCCATGGGCTTCTTGTTTTGTTTTTTGTTTCGAGCAAATTTATTAGCATATTGGCCATATTTAAAGATTGAAGTTTTAACGACATGTTAACATAAGACATTGTTAATTTTAAACAACTGTGTCCTTGTGTATGAGACGTTTTGACAGGTTAATGTTAGTTTCACTGAAGTGCCAATCCACGTTGTCCTTGTCTTTGTATATAAAAGCTCAACCAAGTGTATGCTCATTTTGTAAGTGCTTCTTATTCGTTGTGCTAATTTGTGCTACACGTTTTGAGTGAAATTTTGAAATAAAGATGTCAAAACATTTTAAGATGTTTGTCTACACAACACATGTATTATTTTCTATATCATTTGTATGAAATGCATGTTATTACGATAACACACCCGTACGACATAGTGTCTTTTCCCATCTCCCTAATGGCTACTTTTATGATGAAAACACGTTATATTGTGCTTATTTATACTGCCACCTTAGGTTATGGGCGCTCGTTAGAACCGCCTCACTGAGGCGGTTCTAACGAGTACCCACAACCTATGTCATGGTTCAAAAATAAGAAAAATAATAAATTCCCCCGTAAACCCCATTTTCCTCTTTATAAAGTTGGGTTTAGGCGGTTTTCATTTCACGGACTTGTTCACGTAATGGAATTAAATGAGCCACTTTCTGAGGAAAAAACACACACACAAACAAAAACAAAAAAACAACAACATAGTTTTTCCATTCGCAAACAACAAAGGTGCGGATCACCCTGTGCAGCAGCACCACAGCCTTCCCAAAATGGCAAACGACAAATAGTATGGGCACTGAACAGCCGCCGCTGATCAGGGTCTGCATTATTTGCATAGCTTGCAAATCGTTTTGATTTTTTTTTGCATTTGTGTTTTACATCACATGAACAAATCCTTGAAATGAACGCCCCCTGAACCCCATTGTATACAGAGAAAACCGGGGTTTACAGGGATATACATTAGGTTCCATATTTCTGCTCCAAGACATAGGCTGTGGGTACTCGTTAGAACCGCCTCTTACGAGAACCCACAACCTATGTCTGCAGTATAAATAAGACAAATGTCACGGATTTTCATCGGCAAAGTAGCCATTTTTGAGATGTGAATAAATTCACTATGTCGCACGGGTGTGTTATCGTTATGCGTGTTTCATGATTTCTGATGAACGTGAGCTAAATCTGTCTAGCCTAGTGTTGCACGAGCCTGCTAAGCACCAGCGGTTTGGCTCATCCGTTATAGACTTATGAAACAGATTCCCAGGATAGTTTTCAGTGATGTTTGAAAAGATAAACCTCCATGTTTTAGAACACAGGACATGGAATACGTGAAGCTACACATGTATATAAAACTGTACAGTTTTGAATGGAGTTAAGTATATAAGTTATCTTTATTTGCGATTGAATTTGTGCATTTGGTTCTTTTTATGTAGTCACTAACCAGGGACAGTGTCACGTGCATAAAGCGAAGCCACTAACAGGCTCTAACATGTAAGAAGAGATTTGGCCTTACTGTATTTGACCCATATGTTGTGGGTCGTAGTTCATATCCCTGTTCCGTCATTACCATCTACTGGTTGGACGCGACTGAAGTTTTCTGGTCGATCATTAACTTATACAAGTGATCGATGATCGATTATTGAAACTGCTAGAACTATTTAAAGTGTTATTACATTGTTTGTTTTGTTTGATTTGAGGTTTAACGTCCCCGTCAACACAGTATAGGTCATTTTGGAGATGTTCCTTCCAAATTTGTGGGACTTTTACCCGACATTGAGATGAAATGGATTCTCAAGCCCTGTCGCCCAATGAAACCAATGGGGTTTATAAGCATGGACGGGCCGACTCGCACCGCGTTTCCTGGACAGGCTTAGATCCTCTGGGCGGTTTACCATTAGAACTTCGAAGGCTCGAACAATGATGGCTCGTTTACCATGGCTGAGTCGGACCCATTCTATAGTACCCAGGGAATTCCTCAACATTAGAAATAGTGAGGGATATTTTAGGAGATTTTCGTCTTTTATCTTGCGAATGTATGCTGTGTGTACTCATTAGAATCGCCTCTATGAGGCGATTCTAATGAGCATACACAGCATCCATTTATATAATAAAACACCAAAACAAGTCCAAAAATTATCCCAGTTATACCTCCTAGCAGTAACCCTCAGTGGCTCAAACTATCCCTGTCTCGAACTGATTTTCCTGGTCCCAAACGTGTTCGAGCCATTGAAGTTCGACTCTACATGGTTTTGGATGCGACAGTATGGGAAATTTGTTGGTAAAATTGCAGGATTTTATATGAAAATGACCAAATCTGTGTATTTTTAATATACAATACATGTAAACGCTAGTTGTACAATCATCATGTCAACAAGTGCATGTACATCGGTGCTTGAAGAAATTGATGGACTGCATGATGCTTCCACGCAGAGCTGAAACCGACCCGCACACGAGTACTGGTGAACCGCTTAGAGGATCTAAGCCTGCCCAGGCAAAGCAGTGCGAGTCGGCCCGTTCATGCTTATAAATCCTATAGGTTTCATTTGGCGGCAGGGCTTGAGATGTCATTTCATCTCAATAACGGGTAAAAGTCCCACAAAATTGGAAGCAACGTCTCCAAAATGACCTTTACAGTTTGATGGGGACGCTAAACCTCAAATCAAACAAATAAACAAAAGCAAGTTCATGTATTGTACAGCCCTTTAAACCCTTTTTTATACATGCATATAGAAAACTGGGGTTTTACAGGGGTATACACTCTTGTTCGTCTTTCTTCTCCAAGACATAGGTTATAGAATCGCCTCAATGAGACAACTCTAACAAGAACCCACACTATTTATTTTAAACAGGAAATGAGGCAAACTATCCATTTCTATCTTCATTAAACCTCCTTCTCTTGAGATATGACTGTCATGTTATCTATGCACTTATTTTTCCTATTATGGTGTTTCATACACGAAGTGAATTTGAAAATGAATTACAAGAAAGAGAGAAACAGAGAATTTGTTTCATTTTACACCAATACCTTACTAATTTATTTTCGGTCAGCCCGTCGGGGCTTGAAGAAATAGATGGGCTGCATGATGCTTCCACGCAGAGCTGAATCCGACCAGCACACGAGTACTGGTAAACCGCTCAGAGGATATAAGCCTGCCCACATTACGAAAACACACCTATATATATATTTTCCCCCTTGAACCCTACTTTTATATAGTAAAACTGGGGTTTCCGGGGGTATACCTTATTTTTCTTATTTCTGCTCTAAAATATAGATTGTGGGTACTCGTTAGAACCGCCTCAATGAGGCGGTTCTAACGAGTGCCCACAATCTATATTTTGAGAACCGCCTCAATGAGGCGGTTCTAACGAGTGCCCACAATCTATATTTTGAGCAGAAATAAGAAAAGTAGCACATTTTTTCATCTTAAAATTTTCATTATTTCGGCGATAAAGGTGGCAATGTATTTGTTTAGGCGTGTTTGCGTAATGAGGCAAAGCGGTGCGAGTGCCGGATCGTCCATGCTCATAAACCCTATTGGTTTAATTGGGCGACAGGGCTTGAGAGGTCATTTCATCTAAGTGTCGGGTAAAAGTCCCACAAAATTGGAAGCAACGTCTCCAAAATGACCTTTACAGTGTTGACGGGGACGTTAAACCTCAAATCAAACAAACAAACTAATTTATTTTAGTTCGATTGCTATGGAAGCTTCAAGCTTATTTGAATCGCTCTCGAACACTCATTACGGAAGTTATCACGCGCGCGAGAGAGAGGCAGTGACCTTTACACCACTGCTACCCAATTACACCAGGGTGGAGGGGATGGCAGTGGCATTATGTGTCTTGCCAAAGAACACACCTTGCCTCCGTTGGACTTATTCGAACCCACAAACTCTCGATTATAAGTCGAACGCGCTAACCACTGAGCCACTATTTTGTGATTTCTGCCAAAATGATGAATATATATGGCAAAATAACATCTCTGACAAAATTTTTCACGCTCAAGGAACTTAAATGCTTAACCAGTTGTCAGATTCGAACTCATCTGAGATATTATGCTTTTCCTTCTTTTCTAAAAGTTTCAAAAAGACACTATTGAACACAGCTGAGAAAAAGTGGAGACACTATTTTTTGCTAGTTTTTATGCTCAAGGGCAGGTAACTCCAAAGCCCTTGGTCCTGCATAACCCAACTTCGAGCTCGACGTACATGTAAACTGTATGCCTCTCCTGGTTACCTGCAAGTTTGATAAAGATCAGATCAGAAATGGCTGAGTAAAGATGGAGACGTCGTTTTTCCATTGTAAAATAGAAGTGAAGGCAATGATCAGGAATCGATACAATTAAACCCAGAGCTCCCATCAGAGACACCAAAGGGAAAGAAACACTAACATGAAACAACGGCCCCCTAATGGAAACATCAATAGCGGAAAGCCAAAAGGACAGTTACTTTCCCATAAAATGGCCGATTGGCTATCCAAAACAAAATAATATAAACGATACAAACACTCAATGACAAAACCATTACAAAAATAACTGCAAAACGGAATGTCAGATTCAAGCCAAATTTGAACTCATCTGAGATTTATGCTTATCTTTGTTTACTGAAAGTTTCAAAACGATCAGAGCAAAAATGGCTGAGAAAAAGTGGAGACAACAATGCTCATTAATATTATTTATTCTCAAGGGCAGGTAACTCCAAAGCCCATTGACCCATGCCGCACAAATTGGAACTCAGCATAGACTGTATGTCCCTCCTGGTTCTCTGCAAGTCTAATTAAGATCAATTCAGAAATTGTGGAGAAAGTTAGAGATGTTGTTTTTCCATTGTAAGTCTATGGGAAAATTTTTCAGGCTCTAGGGACTGTACCTGCAAAACTGAATGTCAGATTCAAGCCTGATTAAACTCGACTGTGGTTTTATGCTTGTCCTCGTTTGCTATAAGGTTCCAACAGATCAGATCAAAAAGGTTGAGAAAAGGTGCAGACATCATTTTTCACTAAGGGCCGGTAACTCCAAAGTTGTTCGTCTGATGCAGCCGAAATTCGAACTCTATGTAAACTGTATGTCCCTCCTGGTTATCTGCAAGTTTGATGAAGATCAGATCAGAAATGGCGGAGAAAACATGGTAACGTCATTTTTCCATTGTACGTCTATGGGAAAATTGTTCGCGCTCTAAAGGCTGTAACTGCAACCGAATGTCAGATTCAAGCCAAATTCAAACCCATCTGAGAATTGATGCTCGTTCTCGTTTACTGAAAGTTTAAAAAAGATCAGATAAGAAACGGCTGAGACTTGAAGGTGGAAACATTATTTTTCACTAATATTTATGCTCAAGGGCAGGTAATTCGAAAGTCTTTTTGTCTCATGCGGCCCAAATTCGAACTAAACATAGACTGTAAGCTCCTTCTGGTTATCTGGAAGTTTGATGAAGGTCAGGTAAGAAATCAAAGTTGGAGACATCGTTTTCCAATTGTAAGTCTATGGGAAAATTTTTCACCCTCAATGGGATGTAACTGGAAATCCGGTGGTCAGATTCAAGCCAAAATCGAACACAATAGATATTTTATGCTTATCCTCGTTTACCAAAAGTAACAAAAAGATCAGATCAAAAACGGTTGCGGAAAGCTGGGCACACCTTTTTTCGCTAATATTTTTGCTCAAGGGCAGGTAACTCAGAAGTCATTTGACCTACATGGCCCAAATTCAAACTCAACATAAACTGTATGCCCTTCCTGGTTCTCTGCAAGTTTAATGAAGATCTGATTTGAAATGGTCGAGAAAAGACGTCGTTTTCCCATTGTAAGTCTATGGGAAAATCTTTCACACACAAGGAGATGTAAATGGAAAACCACTGGTCAGATTCAAGTCAACTTCAAACCCGCTCGAGATTTTATGCTTGTCCTCTTTACCAAAAGTTAAAAAATGATCCAATCAAAAACGGCTGCGAAAAGCTGGAGAAACCATTTTTCACTTACATATTCATGCTCAAGGGCAGGTAACTCAGAAGCTGTTTGTCCCGTGCGTCCCAAATTTGAACTCAACGTAGACTGTAAGCCTCTCTTGGTTATCTGCAACTTTGGTGAAGATCGAATTAGAAATGGCGGAGAAAAAATGGAGACGTCGTTTTCCCCATTATTAGTCTATGGGATTTTTTTTTTCATGCTCAAGGGGATGTAACTGGAAAACCGTGGTCAGATTCAACCAAATTCGAACTCGTCTGAGATTTTATACTTGTCCTAGTTTATGAAAAGTTACAAAAAGATCAGATCATCAACGGCTGAGGAGAGCTGGGGACACCATTTTTCACTTGTATTTATGCTCAAGGGCAGGTAACTCCAAAGCTGTTCGTCCCGTGCAGCCCAAATTCGAACTCGACCTAGACTGTACGCCCCTCCTGGTTATCTACAAGTTTGATGAAGATTGGATCAGAAATGGCTGAGAAAAAGTGGAGACGTCGTTTTCCCATTATAAATATATGGGACAATTTTTCACGCTCAAGGGGATGTAACTGGAAAACCGCTGGTCAGATTCAAACCAAATTCGAACTCGTCCGAGATTTTATGCTTGTTCTCATTTATTAAAAGTTATAAAAAGATCAGATCATAAACGGCTGAGAAAAGCTGGAGACACCATTTTTCACTTATATTTATGCTCAAGGGCAGGTAACTCAAAAGCTGTTCGCCACGTGCAGCCAAAATTCGAACGCGACGTAGACTGTAAGCCTCTCCTGGTTATCTGTAAGTTTGATGAAGATCGGATCAGAAATGGCCGAGAAAAAGTGGAGACGTCGTTTTCCCCATTATAAGTCTATGGAACCTTCTTGTTTCCATGGCAACTACAGTTCTGATCAAAACTAGTCCAAAACCTAATGCAGTCAATCCCCCAACCCAGTGATGCTGCACATAAAATTTGATAGGGATTGGCCAGCTAGTTACTTAGATATTCAAGTTCAAAGGTGCGGACGACGGACGGACGACGGACGGACGGACGCCGGATGCCTACCTATACTATAAGCTCACCTTGTGAGCCTTCGGCTCAGGTGAGCTAAAAACGGGCCTCTGTGGCCAAGTGGATAAGAGCGCTGACTCTCATTATTACGTGTCTCACCGCTGTGGTTCGAGCCTGGCACAGGCCACATGTGAGACGCTAAGGTCTGCAAAAAAAGGTCAAGATTTTTTATGCCCCCGCCATTCGAAGAATGGTGGAAAGGGCATATAGCGTTGCCCCTGTCCGTCCGTCCGTCCGTCCAACCGTCTGTCTGTCCGTCCGTCCGTCAGAACATCCGTTCGTGAGTACGTCCGTGTGTGCGTTCGTGCGTCCGAAACTTAAACGCGGTCAATAACTTCCTTATTTCTTGATGGATTTTAAAATTACTCGGCATAAATGTTAACCATCATGAGACGACGTGTCACGTGCAAAACCCAGGTCCGTACCTCCAAGGTCAAGGTCATACTTAGAGGTCAAAGGCCAAAAAAAGAGTCCGAAACTTAAACGCAGTCATTAGCTTTCTTATTTCTGGATAGATTTTGAAATTACTTTGTAGAAATGTTAACCATCATGAGACGATGTGTCACATGCAAAACCAAGGTCCGTACCTCCAAGTTCAAGGTCATACTTGCAGGTCAAAGGCCAAAAAAAAAAGGTCCGAAACTTAAACGCAGTCAATAACTTTCTTATTTCTGGGTGGATTTTGAAATAACTATGCAGAAATGTTGACCATCATGAGGCCATGTGTCACGTGCAAAACCCAGGATCCGTACATTCAAGGTCAAGGTCATACTTAGAGGTCAAAGGCTAAAAAAGGGTCCGAAACTTAAACGCAGTCAATAACTTTCTTATTTCTGGATGGATTTTGAAATTACGTACTTTGTAGAAATGTTAACCATCATGAGACGATGTGTCACGTGCAAAACCCAGGTCCGTACCTCCAAGGTCAAGGTCGTACTTAGAGGTCAAAGGTCAAAAAAGGGTTCGAAACTTAAACGCAGTCAATAACTTACTTATTTCTGGATGGATTTTGAAATTACTTTGAAGAAATGTTAACCATTATGAGACGATGTGTCACGTGCAAACCCAGATCCGTACCTCCAAGGTCAAGATCATACTTAGAGGTAAAAAGGTAAAAAAATGGTCCGAAACTTAAACGCAGTCAATAACTTTATCTCTGGATTGATTTTGAAATTACTTGGCAGAAATGTTGGCCATCATGAGACAAATCTGCCTCACACAAAACCAATGTCCTTACCTCCAAGGTCAATGTCATACCTTGAGGTCAAATGTGAAATAAGGGTCCAAAACTTAAACACGGTCAATAACTTTCTATGGATGAATACGAACATAGACATATTTTCAGGCGGTGGCATCCGTGTCCTATAGACGCATTTCTAGTTTTTCTAAGGATACTTCGTTTTTTTGTCCACCTCTGATTAACGATCGCTCGGTACCAATGAAATAATCTTGAAAGATCCGTCACCAACAACAAAATAGTAAATAAATAGCTACAAATCTGAATGACTATCCATGGTTACCTATCAAGTTAACAAGTCTTTGAAATACCCGTTAACCCAACTTCATATAAAAAAAATGTTTTTAAGAGTATTGTTTACTTTTTCTTGTTCAAAATATAGACTATGGGAACTCTACAGAAAAGGAGAGTTACAATCTATATTTGGAACCGAAAAAAAAAAAAAAAATTCATCAAAAAAATACATCATGCGATGTCATGTTCACAACTGACAGAAAGCATTTACCAAATTGGTGTGTTCTGTCATTGTAAGTGTATACCAGTGAGAACTAGAGCTGGCTAACCGGAGCTGAAAAGATAATCGATTATCAGTCCTACCATTGTGATCGATAATCGATTAGTAATCACTGAAGATTTGGTCATAGTTTTACCTGTCTGGCTTTCTGTCTGAGCATGACACCTATTTTTTGTAGTTTACCATATGCATTTGAACAGACAGTCCTGAGCAAATAGTGTAGACCAAGCTGAAACGCCGCAAATCGCGGCGTCTCATCAGGGCCTCCACTGTTTGCCACTCATCTAGCTGTTTTAGGCATAGCTTTGGGTGGTAAATTGTACTTAACAAATAATCGATTACAAGCAAATCAGTACTGGTTATCATTTCTATGGAATATATCGATTGATTAATTGATTATCCGATTAATCGTGCCAGCCTTAGTGAGAACCCAAATGAAACTATAAATAAAGATGACTAACTATATGTTTTTGTTTGTTTGTTTGTTTATCGGCCCAGGCAACCATATTTAGGCCATTTTTGAGCCGGTCAGTTTACCTATCCACACTTTTCCTGGGCAGGCTTATACGTAAGCGGTTAACCAGTAGAGTGCACATTCTTTCGCCAGAAACTGACAGCTGCCCTTCTTGAATCAGCGGAAGGGAGAGAATGACCGTACAGAAAGATTCATGATCAATCTCCACGAAAGAATGTTGCCGATCCCCAAGTATCGAATCCGCGTCCTACTGGTCACCAGTCAGGCACGCATCCGACTGAGCTACCGAGGCCGTATAGTAAATTACGATAACACATCCGTGTGATGTAGTGCATTTTTTCATACTTCCAAAAAGTTATTTTTTTCTGATGAAAATTTGTGATATTTTTCTTATTTATACTCAGAACATAGGTTTTGGGTGCTCGTTAGAACCGCCTCATTGAGGCGGTTCTAACGAGTACCCACAATCTATGTCTTTGAGCAGAAATAGGGAAAATTTTGTTTACCCCCGTAAACCCCAGTTTTCTTTGTATAAATTGGGGTTTAGGGGGTCTTTATTTCATGGACTTTTTCACGTGATGAGTAACTATAAACAAATATGTGCACTAATTACGTATTTGTCACTCATGAGATTACAACATGTAATGACAATAGCCTGAAGAAAACCTACTCTTAGTATTTCTCTTTTCCTAACTGATCCTGCTGCAATTTCAGCCTATCGTCGCTGCCTCTGTCTCTGTACTCTGGCCTGGGGCCTCCTGTTTGCCCCACCTGCTCGGCGCTGAACACCCACAATCCTGGCCCGTCTTGGTGGCACTTCATACTCGTAGTCTAGGGTTCTGTCCCCATAAGAACTCTCTAACTGATCTGAACTCTAAATGAAGTCAGAAATGAATCAAAATGCATAAACAGCTGCATTTGGAAAAAGCAGCTGACAAATCTGGTGAAAGTGGCCGAGGAAAAAAAACACCCTAAGGCAAGGGGTAATAATAATAATAAAAAGAGAGTAATAAGGAGAAATATCAAACAGAACAAGCTGATTTTAATCCTAAGTTCTACTGTTTCCACCACTGGGCCAAATACTATTTTACTTCAAGGGAGAATATAATGTCGATTAACTTAAAAAAGTGAAACAAATCGAACTTTTTACAGTATGGTAATTCTACATAATATCTGCCGAAAAAATCTCTCCAGACAACTTACATCTCTCAAAGCTTACAAGTCTGCATTTTCCCCTAACTAAATGATAACGAGAGAAACACCTACATGTACACCTACATGTATAACATCATTTTTTGCATACAATGCTACTTTCCATTGTTATACAAAATCTAATGTTTAGGTACTCTTTTGAGGCATAGTTCATTGGCACTTCTTTCAGCTTTCTAACAAATCCTAACACCATTACGAAAACAAGCATATACACACTGTAAGTTTTACCGCCGGAAAAACGAAAATTTTAACATGAAAAATTGTGGTTTTTTTCTTATTTCTGCTCAAAATATAGATCGTGGGTACTTGTTAGAACCGCCTCATCGAGGCGGTTCTAACGAGTACCCACAATCTATAGTTTAGAGCAGAAATAGAAAAAATAAAGTTTACCCTTGCAAACCCCAGTTTTACTATATAATAGTGGGGGCGCCTGATGCTCCGTCTTTGGTCGGGCCCCTCGGAGTCTAACTGTTGGTTTCCTTTTGCTCCAGCGATTCAGTTGTTGTACGACTCGTATGCTGTCCAGTCCTCAACCTTGTTTAATCTCTGTAGTTTTTTTGATTTGTATGTTCTCGGAGATGTTACACTGATGAGTTAGGAAGCCTTCATGCGGACTAAACAAAATTAGTGTATACCGCGACAGAGGTAAGGGCGAGGATTATAGCCATGTAAAATGATTTAAGACCCCCAGTGAAATTCTTTCCACTCACCGTTCCAAGGCGGTTCTTCTGTGGCGGTTTATTTATGTTGTTGTTTGTTACTTACTGTGTGTCTCACTTGTGTCTTTTTATTTTGGATGGCCATTTGGCCATTTTGTGGGAAAGTAACTGTCCTTATGGCCTTCCTTTGTTTAGGTTTCTTTTATGGTCTGGTCGCTTCATGTTTGTGTTTCTTTCCCTTTGGTGTCTTTGATGGGTGGAGTAAGTTAATTGTATCGATTCCTGATCTTTGTTTTACTTCTACTTTTCAAGGGGTTAGAAATATATAGGCGTGTTTTCAATCCCATCAATTACTGGAAATCTTGTCTTGTTTGGTAAAGATTCAAAGACTCGGCATTTATTCTGCATTCAATTACGGACCCAAATGGGTCTGAGATTCAATCCAAAACAAACACATCACGCTGACAAGTGCGTGAAATAACACCATATACCACTTACACCCCACTTTATATAGAGAAAACTGGGGTTTAGTGGGGAGGGGTATACATTACTTTCCTTATTTCTGCTCATACACATAGGTTGTGGGTACTCGTTAGAACCGCCTCAATGAGGCGGTTCTAACGAGCACCCACAATCTATGTTTCGAGTATAAATAAGAATAATGTCGCAAATTTTTATCAGAAAATTGATATTTTTGGAGAACAATGTAAAACAAGAGGACCAAGCTGTTCCTGTATCGCTCACCTGCGCTAATAGATTCAAAGTTTCCGGAAGTGCCAACCTTTACTGAAGGATTTATTGGAGGACAAAGCATTTTCTGCAATGAAGTAGAATGTAACTCTATGATAAATCAGCTGACCTCAACGGTTTTCAAACTCATTCAAGTTTTTATTCCTGACTTGCTTATAATTATGTAACTTTCAAGAAGATCCGATATAAACTGAAGGGGCTATGGTGATGACAAGGTCAAAAATAAGCAATTAACTGCTGTAATCAAATGGATGTTATTCTATGATAAATAGGCAAACCTCACGAGTTTTCAAACTCCTCCGAGCTTTTCTGCCTGACTTACTTGTTTGTAAGTTTCATGAAGATCCGATCAAAACTGAAGGGGCAGCAGTGATGAAAAGGTCGAAAATAGCCATTTTCAGCCAAGCTGGGAACATATCTCCCAAGATTAATTGACTGGCATTGCTAGTTTTCAAACTTGTCTGAGCTTATATCTCTAACTTACTAACATATAAATTTCAAGAACATCCGATGAAAACTGTAGGAGTACACTAAAAAAAAAAAAAAAAAAAAAAAGTGGCATTTTCTGCAATCCAAGGCATGTTACTCTATGATCAATAGGCTGACCTCATCAGTTCCCCATTTTATCCCTGACTTACTAGCATGTAAGCTTCAAGAAGATCCAATACAATCGAAGGAGCTGTCGAAAATAGGCATTTTCTGTAATTAAGGGGGACAAAACTCTTTGAAATATAGGCTGACCTTACCAATTTTTTAATTCTGCCGAGGTCTTATCCCTTACTTGCTTACATATAAGTTTCAAGACAATCCCACGAAAACTGAAGGGGGCTATGGTGATGACAAGGTTAAAAATAGGCATTTTCAGCAGTAATGGGGATGTAATTCTATGTTAGACAAGCCAACTCGTCAGTTTTCGAACTCATCCAAGCTTTTATCTCTGACTTACTTGTTTGTAAGTTTCAAGAAGATCCGATCAAAACTGAAGGGGCTACGGTGATGACAAGGTCAAAACTAAGCATTTTTAGCAAAGTAGTGGACATAACTCATAACCGATATCGCTTTCGAACCTATCCAAGCTTTTTACCTCAACTTATTTGTATGTAAGTTTCAGGAAGATCCGATCAAAACTAAAGGGGCTCATTGATGGCAAGGTCAAAAATGGGCCAAAATCGGCATTTTCAGCAATCAAAGGGACGTAACTATATGACAAATAGGCCGATTTCGAACTCATCCAAGTTTGTATCCCTAGCCACCTTACACATAAGTTTCAAAAAGATCCAATCAAAACTGAAGGGGCTACAGTGATGACCAGGTAAAAAATTGGCGTTTTCAGCAATCAAAGGGACGTAACTCAAAGACAAATGGGCAGTCTTGGCTGGTATTCGAACTCATCCTAGGTTCTATCACCAGCCACCTTATATATAAGTTTCAGAAAGATCCGCCCAAAACTGAAGGGGCTACGGTGATGACAAGGTCAAACATGGGCATTTTCAGCAATCAAAGAGACGTAACTCTGTGACAAATGGGCCGACTTGGCCGGTTTTTAGAACTCATCCAAGGTTTAATCCCCAGCCACCTAACATATAAGTTTCAGAAAGATCGGATCAACACTGAAGGGGCTACCGTGATGACAAGGTCAAAAATTGGCATTTTCAGCAATCAAAGGACGCAACTCTATGATACATGGGCTGACTTTCGAACTCATCCGAGCTTTTATCCCTAGCAACCTTACATATAAGTTTCAGAAAGATTTGATAAAAACAGAAGGGGCTACCGTGATGAAAAGGTCAAAAATCGGCATTTTCAGCAATCAAAGGGACGTAACTCTTTGATAAATGGGCCGACTTCACGGGTGGTAATCAGGGGAACTAGCTCGAAAATGAGTCAATGGAAATTTGTTCCCTCGACACATCCGGGAACTCTCGAGCTAGCTCCATCACCAAGAAACTCGTAAACAAAGGTAGGCCTCGAAGAGTTTTATCACCATTTTTTTCTATGTAAGCTATTTATAAAAAAATCCGGCAATGCAGTTCCACATAGAAATGATTTAACTTTGTACCCCGCTAGAATTTGCCAAGGAAATTTGCAGCGCTGGAGTATGAATGAAAGTAAACTTTTTATCACGGACCTGAAAAGTTGTCAATTTATGTCATTACGGATAGTTTGGCCGACGATTTTTCATTTTCCGTCAAAAGTACGCCCTTCACACCCACAGAAACAACATCCCTGGTGAAAGGAAACATGGAAAGTTTGAAATAAGCAAAAACAAAAATGCCGTGATTACGTAACTTGCGACTTATGACGAAATTACTGTCCGAGCTAGTCTTCTCGACAAGGAGCTAGTTCACTCGACATGGAGATAGTTCCTTAAAAAAAGAAAATGAAACATTCATCACATTCGATGTCTTTCTATGGTCCCACCCAGGTTATCCAACTAGTTTCTTTACCTCTGGCTAGTTGGGTAACAAGATGCTATGCCCCAAAGGCGTCCCCTAGTCGTTTCTCCCTGTTCGTTTCGCCCCCATTTTGCACCCCTAGTTGTTTTGCCAACAGAGCCTGGTCTTTTCGCCCCCCCCCCCCCCTTAGTCATTTCGCCCACCTAGTTCTTTCGCCCCCTCCCATTTGCAGCGAATCAATGAATGTTGGATGGATGGATGGAATGATTGATGGATGGATGGATGGGTACACTACAGAAAGGGATGAGTGGGTATTTGGATGGATTGGTCCAGTGGAGGACGGATGGACGAACGAACATGTAGACGGACAGATAGACGGACGGATGGATGGATGGGTCGGTGGGTAGATGGATGGAAGGATGGATGGATGGAAAAAAGAAAGAAAATATATATACACACACAAATGTCAGTGTCCTGTGAAGGCTTGATTAAATAAATGAAGTATTTGATTCCTACCGGTAATCTTTTTGATGATTTTTGTTTTACTCAATAATCACATATTGCTTCCGCAGGTGATCTGATTATTTGTGATAAACCTAAAGTCATCGTTTAAACAAATTATGTTGTGCTGCAGTCCTAGGTACTACATACCCAAGTTTCTTGAAATCAGCCCACTGGTTCTAGAGAAGATTTTTAATGGTTTTACCATATATGGGCGTGGTAACCATCTTGGTCATGTGACCCAGATGCCGCGAACAAACTATCGTTACCCCTACCCATAAATGCTCAACACAGTTTTCGACTAAATTGTTGAAAGATAAGATGGTAGTTATTAGTTGCTTAATAGATCAAAGACTGGAAGTTAGTCGGTAAAGTGAATAGATCATGAGCGCGTAGCGCGAGTGATCACGGGCGCGTACCGCGAGTGATATCTGCACTTGTGACCGACAGACAGTGATCTATTAAGCAACTAATCACCTAACAACATTAATCTATTTCGATTAGGTATCCTGCCGGTGTGGTTCGAGCCTCTCTTGGGTCATATATGGATGTCCCAGTTCTGCAATGGAAAGTCACGTTCATAAACAGAGTCTAACAAATTTCGAAGTTTACGTCTGCATTTGGCTCTTGGAGCCCATAACTTCCATTTATCTTATGCTACAAAGTTGAAATTTGGTATGACCCTTACTCTTACCGTGACCTTTCAGTTCATGATACGATTGTCCCTGGACCATGCTCCTGGGCGGGTCCGAGTATCAGATACCATTGCCCAAGAGTCCTAACCAGAGTCTAACAAACGTTAAAGTTAACGTCCGCGTTTCTCTTGGAGCCCATAATTCCCGTTTCTGTTATGCTACAAAGTTGAAATTTTGTATGACACTTACTCAGCCCAAGACCTTTCCGTTCATGATATAATTGCCCCTGGGTGGGCCTTGGGGTAAAATTACATAAAACGTAAAATTGACATATAGACATTTGTATGGAAAACTCAAAATGTCTAATATTTTGAAATTATTCAGCTCCCAACCCCTAAACCATATATATCATTGTTCCTTATGATAAGACACAGTCAAAGACACAGACATTGGGTCCCTCCAGACACACCCGGGCCATGCCCCATTCCGTTCATTTCATAAAAGGCCTTATATCTTAGAAACTATTCTGATCCCCACCCAAAACCTTAGATATTTTTGTTCCTTGTGATAAGATGCATTCACTGACACAGATCTTGGGTCCCTCCAGGTACCCCCGGGGTGTGTCCCACCCATTTTATTTCATGAAAGGTCTAAAATTATTGGGTGCCGTTTTACTATTTAGTCCGTTATTATAGATATCCATAATTATTTATGGATATCCATAATTCGAATTATGGATATCCATAATTCGAATTATGGATATCTATTATTATCTATGGATATCCATAATTATTTATGGATATCCATAATTCGAATTATGGATATCCATAATTCGAATTATGGATATCCATAAATCGAACTGAACTAATGATATCCATAAATCGGATAAGGGATATCCATTATTCGATTTAGTGATATCCATAAATCGAATTATGGATATCCATTATTAGGCTGATTTATGGATATCCATAAATCAAATTATGGATATCCATAAAGCGAATTATGGATATCATTAATTTAGATCGAAATATGGATATCCATAAATCGAATTATGGATATCCTTAATTCGAATTATGGATATCCATTATTCGGCTGATTTATGGATATCCATAAATCGAATTATGGATATCCATAATTTTCCTCTGCAAATAAACCTAATGAATAATGACTGCTCCCTTTGCAAAACGACTTCGCGTCAGGTTTCCGATTTAGATGTGTAATTTTGTTTGATTTGAGGTTTAACGTCCCCGTCTACACTGTAAAGGTCATTTTGGAGACGTTGCTTCCAATTGTGTGGGACTTTTACCCGACATTGAGATGAAATGACATCTCAAGCCCTGTCACCCAATGAAACCAATAGGGTTTATTAGCATGGACGGTCCGCCTCGCATCGCGGATCCTGAACAGGCTTAGAGCCTCTAAGCGGTTTACCAGTACTAGTGTGCGGGCCGGATTCAGCTCTGCGTGGAAGCATCATGCAGCCCGTATATTTCTTCAAGCCCCTATGGGCGAGGCCGTGTGGGTGTGTAATAAAAGCCGGGATGGAGGTGGAGGTAATGTTGGGTAGGCTTAGTGTTGGCCTATGGTGTGGGGTAGAGATGTTTTGTTTGATTTGAAGTTTAACGTCCCCTTCAATACTATTTAGGTCATTTTGGAGACATTCTTCCAATTATGTTGTGCATTAAGCTTTCATTGAGATGAAATGACATCTCATTTCCGCCGGCCTCGGTAGCTGTCGGATGCGCGTCCGACTGGTGATTAGGAGGACGCGGGTTCGATACCTGCCGGGGTTGGCAACATTCTCTTTTGGAGATTGATCATGGAATCTTTCCTACGGTCGTGCTTTCCCCTTCCGCTGATTCAAGAAGGGCAGTTGTCAGTTTCTGGCGAAAGAATGTGCACTGTACTGGTTAACCGCTTACGTATGAGGCTGCCCAGAATGAGTGTGGATAGGGTAACTGACCGGCTCAAAAATGGCCTAAAATCGTGTTGACTGGGCCGTATGGCTCCGGTACAAACAAATAAACACTCACTCACTCAACATTTGGTAAAATAGACTTTGTTGTGCCATTGCATAAATTATGGGTGTGCACATAGTCTGTGGGCGTAGAGGAGGCATGTCTTCATACAACATGATCAAGATTTCTTCAACCCGCACAGAATCCGATCTTAGAATTTTATAAGCAAATATGGGTGTAAAAAATACCAACACGGGAGACCCATGCAAGTCATTACTAAGCAGTGTATATCACAACACATGTTCATCTGGTACTATAAATATTTCAAAGAAATAATGATACATTTCAAACTCCTCCTCAAAAGTCAAATCTTAACCACCAGGCCAACTAGCCAGAGGTAAAGAAACCAGTTGGATAAACTGGGTAGGACCATAGAAAGACATCGAATCAGGCCCCAGTCATCTGATGCATGTTTCATTTTCTTTTTTGAGGGGACTATCTCCATGTCGAGTGAACTAGCTCCTTGTCGAGAAGACTAGCTCGAACAATAATTTCGTCATAAGTCGCATGTTACGTAATCACGGCCAAATTTTTTTTGCTTATTTCAAACTTTCCATGTTTTATTTCACAAGTGATGTTGTTTATGTGGGTGTGAAGGGCGTACTTTTGACGGAAAATGAAAAATCGTCGGCCAAAATCTCCGTAATGACATAAATTGACAACTTTTCAGGTCCGTGATAAAAAGTTTACTTTCATTCATACTCCAGCGCTGCAAATTTCCATGGCAAATTCTAGCGGGGTACAAAGTTAAATCATTTCTATGTGGATCTGCATTGCCGGATTTTTTTATAAATAGCTTACAAAGAAAAAAAATGGTGATAAAACTCTTCGAGACCTACCTTTGTTTACGAGTTTCTTGGTGATGGAACTAGCTCGAGAGTTCCCGGATGTGTCGAGGGAACAAATTTCCATTGACGCATTTTCGGGCTAGTTCCCCTGATTACCACCCGTGGACTTGGCCGGTATTCGAAATCATCCGAGTTTTTATCCCCAGCCACCTTACATATAAGTTTCAGATAGATCCGATCAAAACTGAAGGGGCTACGGTGATGACAAGGTAAAAAATCGGCATTTTCAGCAATCAAAGGGATCTAACTCTATGATAAATGGACCGACTTGGCCAGTTTTCGAACTCATCCGAGGTTTTATTCCCAGCCACCCTACATATAAGTTTAAGAAAGATCCGATCAAAACCGAAGGGGCTACCGTGATGACAAGATCAAAAATCGGCATTTTCAGCAATCAAAGGGAACTAACTCTATGATAAATGGGCGGACTTGGCCGGTTTTCGAACTCATTCGAGGTTTTATCCCCAGCAACCTTACATATAAGTTTCAGAAAGATCCGATCAAAACTGAAGGGGCTACGGTGATGACAAGGTCGAAAATGGGCATTTTCAGCAATAAAAGGGATGTAACTCTATGATAAATAGGCCGACTTGGCCGGTTTTCGAACTCATTCGAGCTTTTATCCCCAGTCACCTTACATATAAGTTTCAGAAAGATCTGATCAAAACTGAAGGGGCTACGGTGATGACAAGCATTTTCCCATAGTAAGTCTATGGGACCTTGTGGTTGCCATAGGAACCAAAGTTTTAGAGCGATTTCCAAAAAAAGTTTATTTCATCAATGCCCCACCAGAGGCATGCTACAGATAAGAAATGCTTGAGATCAGCCTGCAGGATACAGAGATATAGCTGCTCAAAAGTGTGGACGGACGGACGGACGACGGAGGACCCACTATACTATAAGCTCCCCTGGAGCCTTCGGCCCAGGTGAGCTAAAAATGCATTATGACGCACTAATGTGTTATCCTGCTAGAAACATATAACATCACATATACATGTATATATGTCAAAACAGAAAAAGACACGATACAGAACATAATGAGCGAAAATGTGTAGACATAAATTATAGGTCAGGAATGAGACTATAATACTACGTCTAAAAACTTTCACAGTTACATATGGAACGCCCCAGCTGTCTTATGTTGAGCAAATATAAGACATGGTGTCATGGTTTCATAACATGATGTCCTTTATTTGATATCCACTCTTCTTTATCTGATGTCATAACTTCTTTATATGGTGACGTATTATGAATATATGAAGTGCACTTTTCTTTATATGATGTACACTTTTCTTTCTATCATGTCCAAACATCATTGTATCTTGTCAATACACATATATAGTATGTCTCGTGGTCATTTTATGATGTCTATAATTTCCTATGTTCTTTGCGATCGACGTTTTATGTTGTGAGTTAGCCATTGTATATTGTGGTAAATCACCAGGTTTATGTGCTGTCCGTTGGTGCTTATGTCCTACGTGGTGTCGTATGGTGTCGTATGCTCCATGGTGTGCAAGCTTCCTTTATAAGATGATGACTAAACTAGCGACATAACCAGGACATTTCTTGCAGCAGAAAATTTTTCTACAGCACATGGAAAGCGTTTCTCTCACACTGACTGTTATGCTAAAAACACGAGCCCCTACACCACCCCCGGGATCATGCCATGTTCAACATAAGACGAACGTTCCATATGTTCACTCAGATGTATGTTATATTGTGTGTTTTGAGTTTTACGTCTCACCAACAGCTAAGATCATTCGGAGATGGGACACCGTTTTAAAGACTCATCCAAAAGTTTTAGAAGCCCGTAATCGAACCGACGACTCCTGATTTATGGGACGACAAGCATCATCACTATACCACGGTTGCTTATCAGTTGTGCCACAGTTCACTTATAAATATTATACTGTGGTACTTTATGGTATATTGGAAATCATGTGTTGCGAAAGTAGAGGCGAAATGAGGGCTGTGATGTGACACTGCCTCCCACCGCCCGCCCAGGGGCTGTGATGTGCAACGTAAGACGAACGTTCTATAAGTGCAGTCCGAAGCATGGTATATTCAATCGAAGTCTGAACAATGACTAATCTATACATTATGTTTATTTGCCTATGCAAATAAATGGAAAAGCCTACTGTCGTAAAATTGAAATTTCAGGTGAAAAATTATGATAGTGTACTCACCCACATCTCAGACTTTCGGATGAGTCTTTAAACCGAGGTCCCGTCTCCGTATGACCTTAGCTGTTGGTGGGACGTAAAACTGAAACACTCACTCACTCACTCACCCACATCTAAGTAATATAAGTGCAACTATGGAACGCCACAGTTGTCATATGAAGTTTGCACACCATGGAACGAAGTTACGGCAACACGTATGTAAAATTGACAGGACATAAGCATCAATGGACAACACATAGACCTGGTGAGTTTCTACAATATACAATGGGTAACTCACAAAATAAACCGACGATCGCACAGAACATAAGAAATTATAGACATCATAAAATGATTGTGAGACATAACATAAATGTGCATTGACAAGATATAATGATGATTGGACATGATATAAAGAAAACTGTACATGGTATAAAGAAAAGTGCACTTCATATATTGATAATACGTCACCATATAAAGACTTTATGGCATCAGATAAAGAACAGTGGGCATCAGATAAAGAACAATGGACATCATGTCACTAAATAATGACATCATGTCTCATACTTGCTCAACATATGACAACTGTGGCGTTCCATAGTTGCACTTTTATACTTGGATGTGGGTGAGGTTTTCTTTCTTACTTTGTGGTATGCATATTATGAATGAGTTTCTCATGTGAGCGATTGACTAGGAGGCGATTTAATGATGCATTTCGAAAAAAAATATCCCATGTATATCTAGCGGTTAAAAGGGCATTTGGAAAATATATTGAAAATTTTACCATAAAAAATGAGACTTTAGTGGTCAAAATATTAACTGTTCTAGTAAATTGTCAAATACAGTACTATTTGTGGTGAAAAAATGTGAGTAGCTTTTGCATTGCAGCAAAAATATTAGTACAGTGAAATTCCGCTATTAAGACCACCTAAAATCAAGACAATTTATGCTATTGAAAGCATATAAAATTTAGAAGTTTTCAATTACAATATCGTTATGTTTCCTACAGCCAGTGCGCTCTAGTGGGGGACCACCTTTGGGACTGTTCAAAAGTGGTCTTTAAGACCACTTTTGAACAGTCCTGAAAGTGGTTTTAGTATAAGAATTTTACTGTATATCTGCGACACTAGAGCATCAGGTTGGTCAGGTGTTTGTTTTGAGCACTTGACACTGATAGTATTTATTTTGGCTTCGCCAAGCAAAATTTGACACTGGACGTGCTCGAAGCGAAGACACTTGTGGAGTCTGATCAGAATCTTCGATGATAGCTATTTGGTTCCCCGTAGACCCAATTTTTCTTCGGGTAGACGAGAAAGTCTGTATTCTTACTGTGTGAGTAACATCACGTGTACAAGTCTGTGAAATGAAGACCCCACTAAACCCCAATTCATATAGTGAAAACTGGGGTCTACGAGGTATACATTATTTTTCTTATATTACTGTTCCAAGACATAGGTTGTGAATACTCATTAGAACCGCTTCAATGAGGCCTGTTCTAACGAACACCCACAACCTATGTTTTGAGCATTTATAAGAAAAATATCATGGATTTTCAGCAGAGAAGTAGCCATTTCGGAGATGTGAAAAATGCACTATGTCGTACAGCTGAGTTATCATAATGAGCAGGTTAAGTGTTTGGCCGAGTTTCTGCTGAACTCATCTATGCACCTTAAGAAAAACGAAAAGATAACGCTGTACTCCTGCGTACTTTTGCATTATATAGTGACACACTGACACAGAAGGCTTTGGCGTAAAACAAAAAGCTGTGTTTGAAAAAAAACTTGGGTCGGTAGGTAGGGGAAACTTTTATTTTTTCTCCCGAAAAAAAAAAACACAGGGTCGGACAGGGTCGGGCCTATATTTTCTATGTGTTTATGTTTTTGTTCATGTTGTTTTGTCAATAAAATTGTCATGTTGAGACTTGCACTGTATATCAAAATTCATTTTAGATGCTCAAAAATTATATATAGTAAAACTGGGGTTTACAGGGGTAAACCTTATTTTTCTTATTGCTGCTTTAAAATATTGATTGAGGGTACTCGTTAGAACCGCCTCGATGAGTCGGTTCTAACGAGTACCCACAATCTATATTTTGAGCAGAAAAAAAAAACTACAAAAATGTACTTAAATCACGAAATCACTATGGGAAATGCAAAGACGACACTGGGTATGGTAGGAAATTGAAAATGGTAGGGTCAGTGTTTTTAAATTTGTATTTTTTTCTTTTATTGATAAAAATAGAATGAGTCGTGGGGTCTGAAGCATGGTCGGTCGGGTTAGGGGAAACAAGAATATTTTTTAGGTCTTTCAACACCTACTGCACATTACGCAAACACGCCTATACAAATACATTGCCACCATTATCGCCGAAAAAAAAAATGAAAATTTTAATATAAAAAATTGTGATATTTTTCTTATTTCTGTTCAAAATATAGATTGTGGGCACTCGTAAGAACCGCCTCATCGAGGCGGTTCTAACGAGTACCCACAATCTATATTTTAGAGCAGAAATAAGAATATAGGGGTATACCCCCGCATTATATAAAAGTGGAGTTCAAGGGGGTCAAAATTATATAGGCGTGTTTTCGTGATAAAATAGAAGAGTCGTGGGGTCTGAAGCATGGCCGGTCGGGTTAGCGGAAGCACGGCTATTTTTTTAGGCCTTACAAAACCTACTACGGAGTTCGACTGTTCATCACGTGAACATCACGAAAACATGCCTACATAATTTTGACCCCCTTGAACCCCATTTTTATATAGTAAAACTGGGGTTTCTGGGGGTATACCTTATTTTTCTTATTTCTGCTCTAAAATATAGATTGTGGGTACTCATTAGAACCGCCTCAATGAGGCGGTTCTAACGAGTACCCACAGTCTATATTTCGAGCAAAAATAAGCAAAATATCATAATTTTTTATCATAAAATTTTCATTTTTTCGGCGGTAAAGATTACAATGTATTTGTATAGGCGTGTTTTCGTAATAAACAAGATCATGAAATGAACACCCCTTTATGGAGGAAAATGGTGTTTACAGGGGCGTACATCATTTTTCATATTTCTGCTCCAAGTCATAGGTTGTTGGTACTCGCCTTATTGAGGCGGTTCAAACGTGTACCCAAAACCTATGTTTTCAGTACACATATTATAAGCATAATGTCACAATGTTTTACCAGAAAACTAATGAACACCTCCTAAACCCAAATTTATATAGAGAAAACTTGGGTTTTAAAAAAGATTATAAGAGTATACATTATTTTTCTTATTTCTTCTCCAAGGCCTAGATTGTGGGTTCTCGTTTGACGAACACCCAACAACCTATGTTTGCAGTATAAATAAGAGAAATATAAGAAAAGTAGCCTATCTCGATAGCGCACCTACGTAATGATAATACGGGCATAACCTTTACGATAATACACCGTAATGATAACACGGGTATAACCTTAACCATAACACACTGTAATGATAACACGGACATAACCATAACGATAACACACCGTAATCATAACACGGGCATAACCATAACCATAACACACCGTAATCATAACACGGACATAACCATAACAGACCGTAATGATAACACAGGCACAACTATAACGATAACACACCGTAATGATAACACAGGCATAATGATAACACACCGTAATGATAACACATGCATAACCATAACGATAACACACCGAAAGATAACACATGCATAACTATAACGATAACACACCGTAATGATAACACAGGCATAATGATAACACACCATAATGATAACACATGCATAACCATAACGATAACACACCGATATGATAACACATGCATAACTATAACGATAACACACCGTAGTGATAACACGGAAATAACCATTACGATAACACACCGTAATAATAACACGGCCATAACCATTACGATAACACACCGTAATGATAACACGGACATAACCATTACGATAACACACCATAATGATAACACGGACATAACCATTACGATAACACACCGTAGTGATAAAACATGCATAACCATAACGATTACACACGGTAATGATAACACATGCATAACCATAAGGATAACACAAGGTAATGATAACACATGTATAACCATAACGATAACACACGGAAATGATAACACATGCTTAACTATAACGATAACACACGGTAATGATAACATATGCATAACCATAACGATAAAAACAGTACTGATAACACAGACATAACCATAACGAAAACACACCATAATGATAACACATGTATAACCATAACGATAACACACGGTAATGTTAACACATGCATAACTATAACGATAACACACGGTAATGATAACATATGCATAACCATAACGATAACAAAGAGTAATGATAACACAGACAAAACCATAACGAAAACACACCATAATGATAACACATGCATAACCATAACGATAACACACGGTAATGATAGCATGAACATAACCATAACGAAAACACACTCGGGTGTGTTATCTTAATGGTGATGCCCAGTTATCATTACGTAGATGCGTTGTTGAGATTACAAGAATGTCACGCTGGTGTAAGGGATTGGTAGAAAAATCTGTCCCGAGGATCACTGCCCGGCAACAAGAGGCCTGCCGAGTGATGCCAGACAGTGATCTCGAGGGACGCATTTTTCTATCTACCCTTCACATCCATGTAATATTCTTTTTCTTGCTTACCTTTTATTTCTGATAGTGGACCTCTTTCACTTCGGTTGCCGACGTCTGCCATATTTTCATGACAATAGATGGGCTTTTTTGACGTAACTGTACGTGCAGTGACTTCACACTCCAACAAGTGCACATCAAACACGTGAGAATTCACAATTTATATCCTATCCCTGGATAGAAAACTCAGGTAGGATAAGAGAATTTCTATTCCAGGATTAACGCCAGGAATTTTTTATCTGACATGAAAGAAAATAGGTGTTGACATTTTCAGGATGATAAAAGCTACACCAGATGGCGACGGACAGATCAGAGCTACACGAAGGCAGGGAAGGCAACTTGTTGTCAGACATAGCTGCAGGTACGGACCGAACCGACGTGACTGGTGTGACACCAAAAGTGTACAAGAGACGGTGGTTTATGTTGTTCCTATTCGCTGCTTACTCCATGAGTAACAATTTCCAGTGGATTCATTTAAACATCATAGGGAATGTTGTTGTCCGGTTTTACAACGAAAGTCTTCCAGAAGACTCATTCCAGCAAGCTACGGCCATAGACTGGTTGTCCATGATCTACATGCTAGCTTACATTCCCTTAATTTTCCCCGCGACTTGGTTGTTAGATAAGAAAGGATTGCGGATTACCCTTATCTGTGGTGCTTTTCTGAACTCGCTTGGGGCGTGGATAAAATGTCTGTGTGTGTCAACGGACAGATTCGCGGTGCTTATGTTTGCGCAGACTATATGTGCCATTGCTCAGATATTTGTAATCGGAATACCAGCTAGATTAGCCGCGTTGTGGTTCGGTCCGGACCAAGTGTCTACTGCAACTTCTATTGGCGTTTTTGGAAATCAGGTAATGCATAGTTTTATACAGAATACATGTACCATATGGCATATCCGACATCAGCTCGAGACCCCGATATCAACGCGAGGGCCGAAGGCTGGTATTGGTCGAGGGCTTGTACGGGGTAAGATATGAAACCATACTGCCGAACCCTTTCCCTTTATAAAATGTTGTTACACATCACGAAAACATGCCTATATAATTCTGACCCCTTGAACCCCAATTTTATATAGTAAAACTGGGGTTTACAGGGGTTAACCTTATTTTTCTTATTTCTGCTCTAAACTATAGATTGTGGGTACTCGTTAGAACCGCCTCGATGAGGCGGTTCCAACGAGTGCCCACAATCTAACTATAGATTGTGGGTACTCGTTAGAACCGCCTCGATGAGGCGGTTCTAACGAGTGCCCACAATCTATATTTTGAGCAGAAATAAGAAAAATATCACAATTTTTCATCTTAAAATTTTCATTTGTTCGGCGATAAACGTGACAATGTATTTGAATAGGCGTGTTTGCGTAATGAGTTTAGTGTTTAAAGCTCTGCTAAAAGTAATATGACAGGAAAACAGCCGAGTGCCCCTAAGATCGTTACCGTCTGATGTATTGTACCTTATCATCCATTTAGTATAAAATACTTAGTTTTTGAATATGCGATACGAACGTGACACCAATGCACGTATCACGCTTGCACGTGCTGCCATATCGTAAGGGCTTTATCATACCCCAAAAATCCATATCACAACCCTTTATCGCACCCCTAAGCCTTTATCAAACCTCTGACGTCACCCTATTCGGAACACGCGGCGTTCTTCCTTTTGCGGCATTTCGCACTTGTTCAGGACGCCATTTGCAATTTGCAATATTTTCGTCTGTTTGAACTGTTTGGAAAAAAAAAAAAACATGGCACGGCGCAGCGAATACGAGAGGAAAATGGGCGAAAGAACGATGCAGGGGATTGCTGACAGACTTTTGGATCTGGATACTATTATCGAGCAAAGAAATTCTAGTGATTCGGTAAACAATGGAAACGTGAATGCAGCGACGATGCAATTAATACAATTTATTTTGAACATTTTTTTTTTAAAAGTGAAATGTATGAAAAATAGATTATGATATGACATTTTTCATATCATACGCCATATCAGCCCGAGACTTCCATATCAGCCCTCGGGCTGATATGGGAGTCTCGGGCTGATATGGCGTATGATATGAAAAATGCCATATCATAATCTCTATTTATCAGTGCGTGATGTGGATTTCGAGGTGTGATATGTGGTATGTGATACGGCGTCACGTGTCAATGCCTCAGCTAACGCGATACGTCTACGGATTCCGCCTCGTACCGCATATTCAATGATAAGAAATTAAGTAAATAATGTAAATTACGTACACGGGCCTCCGTGGCCTTATGGGTAGGAGCGCTGACTCTGAATCATTAGGTCTCTCCTCGTTGTGGTTCGAGCCTCGTTAAGGGTAAGTACCCAAGCTCTGCAACAGTTTCTCCGGTTACTCCGTTTTATTGGCCTTCATCTAAACAACTCGAAATAAGTGGGATAATCTTGAAAGGGCCGTAAAACCACAATCAAAAACAAAACCAATACAGGTACAGTGGAACTGCAATGATACAATCACTTTTGGAACCATGAAAATAAGTTCTGGATAGTGAGTATTCGAGTTCTACGTCCCGTCAACAGCTAAGGTCATACGGAGACGGGACCTCGGTTTAAAGACTCATCCTGAGGTCTGGAGAAGCCCGGAATCGATCCTGTCGGGGTAGAGGTAGTTTTTGCCATTGAGGGTTAACCCATATATGACTATAAGAATCTTATATAGGTGTGAGGGGTGGTTGAAAAAATCCGTCCCAGGGTTCACTATCCGGCATCACGAGGCCGGGAAGTGATCACGAGGGACGGATTTCTCTATCCACCCCTTGCACCCATATAGGATTCTTTTTGCATAACTTCCATTTCATAGCTTGTTTTTTAAATGCTGCTGCCACTTCGGTTACCGTCCGCCATATTTCGATGACACTACAATAATGTTTAATTACGTCACGTAACGTGCTGTGACGTCAACCTTAACGACGGTGCATATGAGGTCGTATTCTAACATGACGTTAACGTTTTTCCCATTGAACCCAGTGGAAACGTCAGCGTTTGCAAATATGCGATAATTCACGTCGTCAACGTGGTGCGTGCAATTTGGCGTCATCGTGACGTTGCATGTAAACATTTCCTTCTGTCGACATCCGCTGCAAAATAGTCCCCAAGATAACGCTTTGTTACTACTGTATTTCAGTTTAGCATCATGTTAGAATCGAAATAATTTCCACGCACCCGGTGTTTTATCGTGATTAACACACGGTGTTGTCGGGCAGATGCGAATATTAATTCACTCCGGCTTCGCCGTCGTGAATTAATATTTCGCAACCTGCCCTCCAACACCGTGTGTTAATCACGATAACACACGGTACGTGGAGATTATTTCTTAATTCAACCAGTGCATTTATCAAATACGAGAGAATATTCGATTTTGGGTAAGAACACCAGGGTTAGAACAGAATTTCTATTCCAAGCTAAAACCATGGATTTCCTTATCTGGTGTGCAAGAAAATGGAATCTTCCACCTAGTAAGTTTTTAGAGGTCCATTACCAATTATAGGGCTGCCGGGTTTTTTTTATTTGTGGCAAATTTTTCAAAACTGACTGTTCATCAAGTCACAGTGTAGACCAAGATGCAGCGTTCTGCTGCATCTGACCTGGGTTTACACTGATTGCCAGTCCCAAACAAAGGCCGCTTTGATAATGCCAGGACAAAATGTATAATGGAGGATTAATTGGGGGTATCATTTTTATCTTTAAAACATAGTTATGTTGTGTGTAGCCAATGGAATCGCTTCTAGGAGGCGATTCATATGAGTGCTGCGCACAACATACATATTCCAGACTCGGAATTAGCATGTGAAGTTTAGATAAAGAATCAAATATTGTGTTTGTTTCATCTCACATTGGAGACGTTGCTTCCAAGTTAATGAGTATATGTCCTACATTGAGATGAAATGACATCTCAAACCCTGTCGCCTAATGAAGCCAATAGGTTTGTTTTTGTTTGTGGCAAATTTGACAAAACTGAATGTTCATCAAGCCAACCGTGTAGACCAAGATGCCGCGTTGTGCTGCGTCTGATCGGGGACTACGCCGTTTGCCATTGTCCCCAAAAAGGCCGCTATGCATATGTATGATGGAGATTCATTTGGGGGTATCTTTTAATCTTTAAAACATATAGCCAAGAAAATCGCCTCATCGAGACGATTCTTATGAGTGCGCACAACACACATATTCAAGACTCTGAATTATCATATGCAGTTACAATAAAGACTCATAGATTTTGTTTGTTTTATCTCTTGTCTTTGCCCACTTTGCATGGACTGGTTTAGATATACGAGAACTCATGTGCAGTCTGTGGTTTCAGTCTGCGTAGCTCGGGGCTGATAAAATATCACTCAAGTACAAATTCGTATCAGCCATAGAAAACGAACCATCGGTGTTCGAGTTTACGAAGCATCACGAAAACACCTTATTTTTCTTATTTCTGCTCTTAAATACATCAAATACATTTCTTATTTCTGCTCTTAAATACAGATTGTGGGTACTCGTTAGAACCGCCTCGAAGAGGCGGTTCTAACGAGTGCCCACAATCTATATTTTGAGCAGAAATTAGAAAAATATCACAATTTTTCATCATAAAAGTTTCATTTTTTCGGCGATGAAGGGGCAATGTATTTGTATAGGCGTGTTTGCGTAATGTTTTACTTTAATTACACTTCACTCCTTCATTTCTTAGAAACCTCTGTGGTGTAGTGGTTGCGCTACTCGCTTTGTAAACTAGGGGTCGCAGGATCGATCCCGGGCTTCTCCAGACTTTCGGATGAGTCTTTAAACCAAATTTCCGTCTCAGTATGACCTTAGCTGTTGGTGGGACGTATAACTCAAACACTCACTCACTCCTTCATTTTAATCATTCGAACGTGTGGGTCGTAATGACACCTTTGATAACTTCGAGATTGATACTGCAAACATAGGTTATGTGTGGTCGTGAGAACCACCTTATTCGAGTGGTTCTGACGAGTACCCACAACCTATGTCTTGGAACAGAAATAAAAAAAAAATAGATTATACCCCCGTAAACCCAAATTTTCTCTATATAAAGTAGAAGTAAAACAAAAATCAGGAATCGATACAATTAACCTACTCCACCCATCAAAGACACCAAAGGGAAAGAAACACAAATATTAAGCGACCAGACCATAATGGAAACCTAAACAAAGGAAGGCCATAAGGACAGTTACTTTCCCACAAAATGTCCATATGGCCATCCAAAATGAAAAGACACAAGTGATACACACAGTAAGTAACAAACAACAACATAAATAAATCGCCACAGAAGAACCGCCTTGGAACGGTCAGTGGAAAGATTTCCACTGGGTGGGGGTTGGGGGGGGGGGGGGGGTCTTAAATCGATTTTACGTGGCCAACAATCCTCGCCCTCACTTCCGTCGCGATTTAGACAAATAATTTGGTTACATGTTTACATGATGGACATTATCTCACATGGGTGTGTTATCAATCACCGTGTTTCAGGCTGGCTGCGCTATCGGGTTTTTGATCCCTCCTCTCTTAGTACCCAACAGTGATGACCTCTCAGACGTCGGCCATGACCTTAGTATTATGTTCTATATTTGGGCAGCATTTACTTCGGGCTTGTTTATTCTAATTCTTATAGGTAATATATATATTGTCATGTATGTGTTATACTATAATGTTATTAATCAAGTAATCTCGTATTGGCCTCGGCCTTCCTCGGTCACAGCTGACCGAAGAAGGCCGAGGCCAATACAGATCTTCCTCGGTCAGCTGTATTGGACTCGGCCTTCTGCCGAGGCCAATGCAGCTGACGGAAGAAGGCCGAGGCCAATACAGCTGACTGAGGACCTGTACCTGGGCCAATACGAAATTACTTGATTAATGACAATTTTATTAATTGACGCAATTAAAAACATGATTGATGATTTTTGAATAGTGGTTGACCTTGTGTAATATAGGATAATCAATTAATAAATTACGATAAAACAAGAAGATGATGATGATGATGATTTCGTGTTTAACGACGCGTCAACCCTCTTTGTGGGGCACAAGCGTCAAGCGGTTAATGATTAAACGGCATGAAGAATTATGAGGATATTAACCATTGTCCTGCTGAATATTTAAATATGCCACTACCACTTCTGATTATCAACCAATCAGATTTCTTGAATCAAATTATTGCAACAAATTCATAATCTGAATGACAAACAATGCAGATCCTGATCAGGTGGCTTCTTCAGAAGCCATCTGATCTGGATCTACATTGTTTGATAGGTAAGGCATATCCGGGCTCAGCAGGACAAGGGTTAAAAGTTAAAAAGTTAGTATGGCATGTATGAAAATCTGAAACAGTTAAATCTTATGAAAAAGTTCATTTTTTTTTTAAATAAAATGATATTATCAGTAGGTACATCTTGAAACAATCGTTGGAAAGTGTCAGCTTTGAAATATAAGTCACGTAACGGTGAAAAGTCAACACAGTCAATTAAGATATGGCTGATCACAGCCTAGACAAGTAGGTCGATCATCTCCATTTAAAATACTAGAATTTGTTTTTCTACAAAAACACAGATGTCTCCCCCGTTTTTGACTGCTAAGTATAACCTTGACATTGGAGGTATTGAGCTGGGTCTTGTGTGCAACACATCATCTAATGAAGATGAACATTTCTGCATAGTAACTTTAAAAATGTTCATAGAAAAATAAAAAAGTTATTGGCCGTAAACAAAAAAAGCACTTTTTTACCTTTGACCTCTAAGTATGGCCTTGACCTTTGCGGTACAACACATCGTCTCATGATGGTTAACATTTCTGCCAAGTAATTTCAGAATCCATCAAAGAATAAGGAAGTTATTGACTGTCCTTTTTTTTACCTTTGACCTCTAGGTATGACCTTGACATTGGAGGTATGGACCTTGGTCTTGCACATGACTCATGGTCCAACTTTAAAGCCTCTAGCTCCAACAGTTTTTGAGATATCTTGCTGACAAGATTTTATTAAAAAAAATTCAAAGAGCAATAACTCTTGAAAGGGGCATAATCCGGATAAGAAAAAAATACGTGTCAGCTTATTTTCCATTAGGTATGCATATATGAAATTTCAAAACCATAGCATACACAGTTCTAAAGTTATGCTATGCATCACTTTTAGGATTCATTACAATGGGCACAAATTACCAAAATGACAAAGGGCCATAACTCGCAAAGTATTTTTCGGAATTTTGTCAAAAGTTAATCAGTTCATATACTCATCACCACCAAGATACTCAACAACTTTCAAGGCTCTAGCTCCAATAGTGTTTGAGATATTTTGCTGACAAGATTTTATTAAAAAAATTTCAAAGGGCAATAACTCTTGAAAGGGGCATAATCCGGACGAGAAAAAAAATACGCGTCAGCTAATTTTTCATGAGGAACCCATATATGAAATTTCAAAACCCTAGCATACACGGTTCTAAAGTTGTGCTATGCATCACTTTTAGCATACATTACAATGGGCACAAATTACCAAAATGACAAAGGGCCATAACTCACAAAGTGTTTTTTGGAATTTTGTCAAAAGTTAATCAGTTCATCTACTCATCACCACCAATATATTCACCAACTTTCAAGCCTCTAGCTCCAATAGTTTTTCAGATATCTTGCTGACAAGATTTTATTAAAAAAAATTCAAAGGGCAATAACTCTTGAAAGGGGCATAATCCTGACGAGAAAAAAAATACGCGTCAGCTTATTTTCCATCAGAAATGCATATATGAAATTTCAAAATTATAGCATACACCGTTCTCAAGTTATGCTATGCATCACTTTTAGCATACATTACAATGGGCACAAATTACCAAAATGACAAAGGGCCATAACTCACAAAGTATTTTTGGGAATTTTGTCATAAGTTAATCAGTTCATCTACTCATCACCAACAATCTATTCACCAACTTTCAAGGCTCTAGCTCCAATAGTTTTTTAGATATCTTGCTGACAAGATTTTATTAAAAAAATTTCAAAGGGCAATAACTCTTGAAAGGGGCATATTCCGGACGAGAAAAAAAATACGCGTCAGCTAATTTTCCATGAGGAATCCAAATATGAAATTTCAAAACCCTAGCATACATGGTTCTAAAGTTATGCCATGCATCACTTTTAGCATACATTACAATGGGCACAAATTACCAAAATGACAAAGGGCCATAACTCACAAAGTATTTTTCGGAATTTTGTCAAAAGTTAATCAGTTCATCTACTCATCACCATCAATATAATCACCAACTTTCAAGGCTCTAGCTCCAATAGTTTTTGAGATATCTTGCTGACAAGATTTTATTAAAAAAAAAAAAAATCAAAGGGCAATACCTCTTGAAGGGGGCATAATCCGGACGAGAAAAAAAATATGCGTCACCTAATTTTCCATGAGGAATCCATATATGAAATTTCAAAACCCTAGCATACACGGTTCTTTAGATATGCTATGCATCAAAAGCGTAATGGACGGACGAACGGACGAACGAACCAGAACCAATATGCCCCTCAAACTTTTTCAAAGTTGGCGGCATAATAAGAAAGTTATTGACAGAACACAAAAAAGGCCCTTTTTTACCTTTAACCTCTATGTATGACCTTGACCTTTCAGGTATTAAACTGGGTCATGCGTGCAACACATCATCTCATGGTGGTTAACTTTTCTGCCTAGCAATTTCAAAATCCATCTAAAAATATAGAAAGTTATTGACCAAACACGAAAAAAGGCCCCTTTTTTACCTTTGACCTCTATGTATGACGTTGACATTTTAGGTACCAAACTGAATCATGCATGCAACACATCGTCCCATGATAGTTAACATGTTTGCCAAGTAACTTCAAATTCTATTTAAAAATAGGCAAGTTATTGACAAAACCCGAAAAAAGGCCCTTTTTTTTACCTTTGACCTCTAAGTATGACCTTGACCTTTGAGGTAACAACCTGGGTCATGCGCGCAACACATCACCTTATATTGGTTCACATTTCTGCCATGTGATTTCAAAATCCATCTCAAAATAAGAAAGTTATTGACCAAATACGAAAAAAAGGCCCACTTTTTGACCTTTGACCTCTAAGTATGACCTTGACCTTTCAGATACCGACCTGCCTCATGTGCACCACACATCGTCTCATGATTGTTAATAATTATGCCAAGTAATTTTAAAATCCATCTCAAAATAAGAAAGTTATTGACCAAATACGAAAAAAAGGCCCACTTTTTGACCTTTGACCTCTAAGTATGACCTTGACCTTTGAGGAACCGACCTGTCTCATGCGCACCACACATCGTCTTATGGTTGTTAATAATTATGCCAAGTAATTTTAAAATCCATCTCAAAATAAGAAAGTTATTGACCAAATACGAAAAAAGGCCCCTTTTTTGACCTTTGACCTCTAAGTATGACCTTGACCTTTGAGGTACCGACCTGCCTCATGCGCACCACACATCGTCTTATGGTTGTTAATAATTATGCCAAGTAATTTTAAAATCCATCTCAAAATAAGAAAGTTATTGACCAAATACGAAAAAAAGGCCCCTTTTTTGACCTTTGACCTCTAAGTATGACCTTGACCTTTGAGGTACCGACCTGCCTCATGCGCACCACACATCGTCTTATGGTTGTTAATATTTCTGCCGAGTAATTTAAAAATCCATCAAAAAATAAGAAAGTTATTGACCGGACACGATTTGCCCATACATATATACATACCAACAAACTTCCAAGGGAGATAATTCAAAAAGTATAAATGCGAGAGTTATGGTTCTTGCGTACTGCACGTCGTCTAATGCTGATTAATATTTATACGAAGTTTCGTGACGATAGCTCTAACGGTTTTCAAGTTACAGAGCGGACACGAAAGTGTGACAGACGGACAGACGGACAGACGGACAGACAGACGCCCGGGGGAAAAACAATATGTCTCTCCGAAAAAATTTTTTTCGGGGGAGACATAATAAGAGTGGGTAACTCTAGTATGGCTAATGCGCAATCGCGTTAATGCTACATCCTCTTTCCCGGAAAATTGTGGAGGAGAGCATTTTGTTCCGACGCCAGGTTTAATGGCATGGAGTTTGTTATCTATTGCACGATCTCATTCGCCTTGCCATTCCGACAAGATGTATCTGTTGATAAATGGTTTAAAATTATTAAAAGGAAATTTAAAAATAGACGGATAAAGATTGAGCGATTCCTTTGCTTTCTTGTCAAGAAGAAGAAGAAGAAGAAGACGAAGAAGAACATGAATAAACAATAAATAAATAAATAAATAAATATCATCACGAAAATACGCCTATATAGTTTTGACCCCTTGAACCCCACTTTTATAAAGTAAAACTGGGGTTTGTTATTTAACTTATTTCTGCTCTAAAATATAGATTGTGGGTACTCATTAGAACCGCCTCGATGAGGCGGTTCTATTGAGTGCCCACAATCTATATTTGGAGCAGAAATAAGAAAAATATCACAATTTTTCATAAAAAAAAAATTCATGTTTGCGGCGTTAAAGGTGGCAATGTATTTGTATAGGCGTGTTTGCGTAATGACACTGGCCACATAAATAAATAAATAAATATAAGTATTACAGTGGCGTGTTGTCTTTCTCTAGAACTATTGACTGGCCCGTTAAACTTGAAAACAAACAAATCTCTAGAACTAACGTTTTTTTTCAGACGAAATATTATTTTTGTTAACCCATATATGACAATGGAATCTTCCATCTTATAAATTTGGAGTTGTCCATTTTCAATTATAGGGGTGTCAGATTTGTTTTGTTTAATGTAAGTTGTACAAAAATGTATGTTCTTTGAGCAAACAGTGTAGACCCAGATCAGACGCCGCGTTATGCGGCGTCTGATCTGGGTCTACACTGTTTGCCAGCGTCCCGAAAAAGGGCCACTAGGCATATATGGGTTAAACAAAAATTGTGGGTGCTCGTTGGTACCGACATATCGAGGCGGTTCTGATGATTAACAACAGTCTGTCTTTTTTTAGGAAACATAATGAAAATAAATAATATGTCATTAATCAAGAAATTTCGTACTGGCCCAGTTACAGATCCGAGGTTTGCTGTATTGGCCCGAGGCCGAAGACCGATGCCAATACGGCTGATCGAGGCCCTATAACGTGGCCAATATGAAATTACTTGATTAATGATAATTTTATTAATTGAAACAATTTAAAAAACATGATCCTCCGGTTAAAATTGCTTGACCTTGTGTTATACAGGATAATCAGTTAATAACAGCCTTCTATATCCCTTGAGGTATTTTCCTGATGCTGTTGTATACGTGTGAAATTCGGATGTTACCTTTTGTGTCTCCACTTCGTTTGATGTTCTGAATTTCAGCAAAACCATTAGGATATTACGAATTCCGTTATTAAGGCAAGTCTTTGTTTGTTTGATTTGAGGTTTAACGTCCCCGTCAACACTGTATAGGTCATTTTGGAGACGTTGCTTCCAATTTTGTGGGACTTTTAACCGACATTGAGATGAAATGACATCTCAAGCCCTGTCGCTCAATGAAACCAATAGGGTTGATAAGCATGGTCGGTCAGACTCGCGCGGCTGTGCCTGGGCATTCTTAGATCCAATAAGGAGTTTACCAGTACGCGTGTGCGGGTCAGTTTCAGCTCTGCGTGGCAGCATCATGCAGCCAATCTATTTCTCCAGGCTCCGAGCGGCTGGGGCCATATTAAGGCAAGTCAAAATCAAGATTAATTCTTCTTTTTAAAATTTATTTTAGGTTTTGGTATTTTTTTTTTGGGCGTTTCCTTTACCCATTGTCCTCGTGTAAGATACTATCTTTAAGGCTGTTCAAATCTGGTCTGAATGTCCTATTTTGAAAAGTCCCAAAGCTGGTATTCATGTAGGATTTTCACTGTGCATCCATGTCATCATGTCAAAAAGTCCATGTAATGAACACCTCTCTAAATCCCAATTTATTGAGAAAACTTGGGTTTATAGGCATAATCATTATTTTTTTTTATTTCTGCTCAAAGACATACCTTTGTTTGGAGTATGAAAAGTAACCATTGAATGCACTATGTCACGCGGATGTGCTACGTTATGTGAAGTGATGCGTTCTTACATTTTTAGGCTATATTTTACACAGAGAATCTTACATGAGTGTTCATGTATTATTGAATTTATTAAACGAGTTGAGGAAAAGGGATAAAATGCGAGGCTTTGCCGAGCATTTTATCCCTTTTCCTCAACGAGTTTAATAAAGTCAATAATACATGAGCACGAATGCAAGATTCTATTTATCATATGACATTTTAAACGCATTTTATTCACGATTGTTTACAAAAATGTCAATATTCCGCCGTAAATAAACGCGACGTCGTTAATGACGTCATACGTGTAACGTTACGGGCGTATCTAACTAATTTGCATATTTAATCCACTAGTGGATTATCGAAAATATTACATGGCGTTATTACACTCTCCGACGCGACGTCATTTGATAAATGTTGTTCTTTAATACACGGACTTGATGTCAGGCAGCCATTGATTTGGTTGGATTCCTGTAGTATAATGGTTCAGTTCATTTATACATGTATCTGACTGTGGTTAATTAATTGTTGTAATGTACATGCATTTGATAAACGAATTCATTTTATCTCTAAACTGTGATGTACATGTTTGTTCAGTTTTTAGATCGGCTCCACCTTGTCCACCGAGTAAAGCTCAGATGCTAGCAGGGAAAACAGGGGTAAATGAACAATATGGAAGAACTTTACTATACCTCATCAAAAATAGAGGATTTGTTTTATTGACAGTCACATACGGTAGGTAGTTTAAGTCCGGGGTAGACCCTATTCAGAAGAGCATTCTGTGTCAGGATACCTGCACATGGGCCAAGATCACCCTGTCAAAACAAACTTCTGATGTCACAGCGATAAGAATAAGGGTATATAATATAAGAATCTTATATGGGTGTGTGGGGTGGATGGAAAAATCCGTCCCGAGGGACACTGTCCGGCGTCACGAGGCTTGCCGAGTGATGCCGGACAGTGATTTCAAGGGACGGATTTTTCTATCATTCCCTCACACCCATATTGGATTCTTTTCTTGCATACCTTCCATTAATTAGCGCGAATTTTTAATGCTGCAGCCACTTCGGTTACCAACGTCCGCCATATTGCGTTGACACTGCATGAATGTTTAGTGACGTCACGTAACGTGTTATGACGACAACCTTAACGACGGCGCATACGAGGTCGTAATCAATCAGTGCATTTGTCAAACACGCGATTATATTCGATTTTGAGTCAGAACACCAGGGTCAGAACATAAATTTCCATCCCATGGTAAAATCACGGATTTCCTTGTCTAGTGTTTCAAACAAACTTCTGACGTCACAGCGAAAAGAATAGCACGGGTATACATATTTGTACATACACTTACTACGCAGTTTAACTTCATTGGTCAGCGATTTTCACGTGACCAACAACAGTACAAATCACATTGATACAGACTCAAGCAATGGATCCGAAATTAACTACTCCAAAAAGAGAAAATTTGCTTCCAGCAGCGGCAGATTTTTGTCTCGAAAAGTAGACCCATGTTGATCGGAAAATAGAAGTTGTTTGAAGGCGTTGTCTTCTTTAAAAGTAACTGTATACAACCTAATGTCACAAAGATGAGGCTACTAATCACTGGAGTCAAATTCCATGCTCATATGAATACATAAATAAATAAATCATATTGCGTTCGCTGAAAGCAAGTATCCACCCAATACCACGGGCACACAGTTCGCTTACACAACGCACAGAAACTTGAGATAAACGTCAGAACACATGTAACGTCTGGACACCCGAAACATAACTCATACTTCCTCCATCGCTGTTAAAGTGACCTTTTTCTGATGTAAATTTGTGATTAATTTTCTCTTCACTCATAGATTATGGGTGCACGTTAGAACCGCCTCAGTGAGACGGTTCTAATGAGCACCCAAAATCTATGAATTTGAGCAAAATATTATATAGCTTGTTTACCACTGCAAATTCCACTTTTCTATATATAAAGTAGGTTTTCACGGTTTATTCATTTCACTGACGTGTTATCTTGATGGGGATCCGCAATATGGAGCTACTGTGGAAATTCGGAGCTGTAAGTGCCTATTCGGGGTACATGGCAAAGCAGTAGTTCTGTCGTATGTTTTCAGGTTTAAACGCTGGTTGTTACTATGGTATTGGCACTCTGCTGAATCCCATTATCTTATATTATTTTCCTGTAAGTATTTTAGCAAATTATAATCATCTCTACTGCCATTCTATGATAAAACAAAATGTAGACTGTTTTTAGCCAAACAAAGGATTTTTTTATGTCTGTGGTTTGCTGTACTCTGTTAAGGTGCCTAGAAAAACTTGCAGGGAATATTCCCTGTCCACAGGAAGAAATTTCTCCTTGAAGGTAAGATTTACCTGCCTTTGATATTCAGGAAACTGTACAAGTGTTAGCTGTGAAAATCCTGTTTGCTGTGGATTCTCCAGAACAACACATATCTATGTTGGATATATTTCATGTCTAAAATTGCCTTTTTGGATGAAAAACGTATGACACTTTCCTTATTTCTCCTCTAGACAAGAAAATGGGTTGTGGTTAGAACCGCCGCAGTGAAGCGGGCCTACCAGTTGCCACAGTCTATGTTTCTAAACAAAAGTATTGAAATAATATATTTCCTTGAAAAAAAAAAATATTTATTTATATTAAGTGGTGCTCATTATACGAACTTGTCGTAATGTAATGTTTGCACAAGACGGATATAAACGTGGATTTGAAATCTGGAACACCGTGTTCATCCGAGTATTCGGACACCTTAACTCTGTAACGTGCAGGGGAGGATGTAACAGAGCGAAATACCTATTTCTTACAAAAATACTAAACGTGAATATGGTCATATATATAGAATTTTCCTTGGGACTACTTTCTCCAATGATTAGAGAAATATGATTTGAAAATGATTGGATGAACAATAAGAATCATATTAGATCAAGCACTTAAACAAGATATACCTTATAATAACAGCGAAGGTTATTCTCAGCTTCGCTTAAGCTTCAACTAGCTTATAATATATTCGACAGTTCAGGCCTGGCACAGGGCGTTGTGTTTCCCAGTACCAGCAATAAATTAATGCCTCCTTGGGCTTGTTCAACGTGGAAGAAAGAGCGACTAAGATAAATATAATTCACTTTTCATTTTTCTACCAGCCTCTACTAGGACGATGTTCTGCAAGACAACCGTTGTATGACGTATTTTATTTATTTACTTACTGTTGATCGATGTTGCATCTTCGAAAGCCAGGCGCAGAATGCTCTCTTAACTCTACCACAGCATTTTATACTACCAGCGGCTGGTTACCGGTTCTATCTGATTTCCGGCTTTCGCGCCTTAAACATGTAACTCGGCCACGTAGGAGTCCAGACGCATGTGCATTTCCCGGAATGTTCTTAGATTTACTTATTAATTTCTGCGAAGTTAATTGTTTGATTGCAATAACCCTGTAGCAACCAATCTCTCCAGACCAGACCAGTCAGTCTGGTTAAAGGCTTTGCAATGCTAGAATGAATAATCAGCAATGAAGCGTCTGTAGTAACTACATAAGCCAAGAAAAGATCTGACTTTTTTAAGGTTACTAGGTTCCGGCCAGTTTTTAATGCAATCTACGTTCCCGGGATCAGTGCTTACATCATGCTCATTTACAACATGTCCTAAGAATTCAACCTCCTTTCTAAAAAGGTGACATTTATTTGGTTTTTAATTTCATACCAGCTTTTGAAAATATGTCAAGCATGGTATTAAGGTTTTTGATCATATGATCGGACGTCGTATCGAATATGATTATGTCGTCGAGGTATTGTTTTTTCCAAATCTGCTAATGAGCCTCTCGAACGTTGCCGGAGCGTTGCAAATCCCGAATGGCATAACGTTAAATTCAAACAACCCCTGACTTGTGACGAAATTTGTTTTTTTGCTAATCGTCAGGTTCCATCTCTAACTGCCAATAGCCTGAGCTCAAATCCGAACAAGAAAACCATTTAGACCCAGCCAGTTGATATAGTGACTCATCGATTCTTGGTGAAGGATATGCATCCTTGATCGTCGCATCGTTGAGGCATCGGTAATCGATACAAAATCTCTTTGATCCATCCTTTTTACTAACACGGACTATACCACTAGCCCAGGGGCTTGATGATGGCTGCATGGTATTATTTTCTAGTATGGCATCAATCTGCTCAACACTTTCTCCTTGCATATGAACTGGAACTCGCCGCATAGGTTGCTTAATGGAAGAGGCATTTCCTGTAGAGATACTTTGTTTAATTATTCCAGTTCTACCCAGATCTTGGTCTGATGAAGAAAATGTGTCTCCATACTTTCTCAGCAGCCTCGCTATTTGTTTCTTTTGTGCTGAAGACATTCCTGCTGAAGAGCTTTCATAAAGCTCTGTCAAATTCTCGTTTTGGCTGATTGGGTGTGTTAAAAACCTGAACTGGGCTTAAATTAGCTATGTTAGATCCAGGGTATATTGTTTTGGACTCATTCGAAAAATTAGCATACCTTACAGGAACCTTATCGCCTGCTGTGACAAGCGTTCTAGCCACAATGCCCATGTGCGAATTCAAGAACATTTCTGAAGATTCTAGAATGCCTATTTCACCATCTTTCTTATTCCAGACCACCAGTTTTCCTTCAAATAGCACTTCTGATCTGCTCGGCACTTTTACTCTTTCTATGGCAATAACCATGTAGCAACCAATCTGTTCAGACTTCGTCATTGGGCACCTTTTTCTTTTAAACATATGACCATACCCTCAACATCAACGGTCACACTTTGAGCAAGCATAAAGTCAAGCCCTAGTATTAAATCAACGTCAATTTCAGCTGTCGGACAGCTTATACTATTTATTTCGAAATTAACGCTTTTTTTTAACTTTGTATCAAGTGTATTCCCAGAAGCAGATATAATTTCTCTTTCGAAGTTATCAAGTGTTTTCTTGTCTTTCATATTGTTCCAAGCCGTGGCTGAAATCAATGTCAGTGTTGCTCCAGAATCCACCAAACAGTCAAGCGTATTCTCGCCACATTTTGCCTAAACGAATAACCCTACATGACAGTCACCACTTACACATACATTGCTCTTTTCCCTCGACTTATTTTCATCACGTCTATCAGTTGCACGGTCTTTACGTTGAGGACAATCCCTTCTGAGATGTTTGTCTGACTTGCAAATGAGTAACTTAAGCTTTTTGTATCCTCATTTTGCTGAGCATTAAATGATGATGATTGCTGTTACTGTGGAAAAACTGACGAGTATATGAGACGTTAGTTTGTTCATTGTTTTTGTCATTTCCTCTACAGATGATTTAAGAGATGAGAATGCTTGCTTTCATCAATTATCTTCTGTTGCTACATTTGTGTTAGCGGTCTGTAAGAAGCCTTGCCCAAGATGTTTGTTTTCAGCGGTAAAATGCCTCCAATTCTACAGCATGTCTAACTGCATCGTTTAAATAAGACGACCTTTCTTGTTTGATTTTATCTCCGAGTTAACCAGTGCATCGATGAACTGTTCTTTGGCGAGCGTTTCTCGTACCTCACTCGGTGCCTTGAGATATGCTAAATTTGTAAGAAGCCTCATGTCTTGGCCTAGCTCAGCCATGCTTTTGGATGCTTTCTGGCGACGCTCACGCAGCTGTACTCTATAGAGTTCTGTTTGGTTTGGGGGTGCAAACCTATCCTCAAGAGCAGGGACTAACTCATCATAATCATGCTTGCCTGTTCCCAAGTTACCAAATTATCCCTGAGCCTGTCCACGGAGAGATACTGAAAGATATATGACCTTCTGTTCTTTGGTCCAGCCATTTAGCTCTGCACAATCTTCAAAATAAGCTTTGTAGTCCAAACACGCCACACTGCCGTCAAATGTTACTGATTTCATAATTACTTCTTTGGCACTGTTAGCTGAGCTCGTATTCTTCCGTCTTGAGCTGTCACACCTGTCAGGTATGTCAAAGCTGTGTTCGGTTTTCAGCCCAGACATTGTAGTTTCACCATTGCGACTATCGGCTAGCCTACCAGTTGGACTGTCTGTCCACACCCTCCATGGACCTTTGGTCTCTTCATGTCTTCCAGCAGCTGGCGTAGTAATAGATAATAACCCGGAATAGTCTCCAAGTTCTTGCTTTTAGTCCTTGAGTTCATTCTCCATCCTGAGAATATCGTTTTGCCTCTTAAAATCTTCAACCTGTTGGTATAGTGGCTCAAGCTCTGCTGCTGTTCTTTCACTGGTCATGATGACAAGTCAAAACAATGCGCGAGTAAGTCTATTAATTAGTTGTAATAGATGCAATGCCCCACGTTGGGGCCAGAAATTTGTAACTTGCAGGGGAGGATGTAACAGAGCGAAAGACCTATTTTTTACAAAAATACTAAATGTGAATATGGTTATATATGTAGGATTTTCCTTGGGACTCCTTTGACCAGAGATTAGAGAAACATGGTTTAAAAAATGATTGGATGAACAATTAGAATCTTATTAGATCAAGCACTTAAACAATATATACCTTATAATAACAGCGAAGGCTATTCCCAGCTTCGCTCAAGCTTCACCTAGCTTATAATATATTCGACAGTCCAGGCATAGTACAGGGTGTTATGTTTCCCAGCACCAGCAATAAATTAATGCCTTCTTAGGTTTCTGCAATAATCACTGTTCAAGGTGGAAATAAGAACTACTAAGATGAATATAATTCACTTTTTATTTTTTCTACCAGCCTCTACCAGGATGATGTTCTGCAAGACAACCATTTGTATGACATATTAAAATTTATTTACTTACTGTAGATCGATTTTGCTTCTTCGAAAGCCAGACGCAGAATGCTCTCTTAACACTATCACTCTTTATATTACCAGCGGCTGGTACCCGGTTAAATTTCCGGCTTTCACGTCTTAAAATTGTAACTCGGCCGCGATAGTGACCAGACGCATGTGCTTTTCCCGATATTTTCTTAGATTTACTTATTAATTTCTGTAAGTAAATTGTTTGATTGCAATGTTACCTGAACATAAGAATACTGAATCTATGAATGTGTTCATTCACTTTATAAAAATCAACAACAACAAATACCGGGACAAAGTGTGCTTCATTGGTAACGGATAGCTTGGGTCATGCGAATCACCGTAAATTAGTGGCAAATGTAACTGATTAATTCCGACATCACAACTCCTTACCGTTTGTTCTAAAACAGGCGATGTTGTGTATAAAAATAGCTGGATGGGTGGCCCAACAGTGTAGTTCCTAATAAGACGCCGCGTGTTTCGCGGCAACACGGTGTCTCAAACGGGTCAACATCGTTTGCTCAGGCTTGTCAAAACACATACGGCAATTACGGAAAACTGGGCCTCTGTCAGCATTAACCCTTTTTGTACCAAACGGAATCTTCCTCCATATTTATAGCAGGAGCCCTTTTCAAACTTTAGGGTTGTCAGGTTATGTTTTCATCAAAACCTATCTTGAAAATGAATGAACGTTTAGCAAACAGTGGAGGCCCTGATCAAACGCCGCGTTCAGCGGCGTCTGATCTGGGTCTGCACTGTTTGCCAAGGTACCCGTTTAGGGGTTTCTGGTACTATTTTCGTTATCAGGTACCAAACACGACAGGTAAGCAAATGTTGACTCATATAAAAGCTTGATTTATTTCGTTGAGACTCCTCATCACAGTTTCTACGGGTATTCTTGCCTTTCTGTTGCTTCAATAGAGTGAGTGAGTGAGAGTTTGTGTTTTACGTCCCACAAACAGCTAAGGTCATACGGAGACGGGACCTCGGTTTAAAGACTCATCCGAAAGTCTTGAGAAGCCCGGGATCGATCCTGCGATCCCTGGTTTACAAGGCGAGTAGCGTTGCTTCAATAGAAGCCTCCGTGGTGCAGCGGTTATGCTACTGTCGCAGGATCGTTCCCGGGTTTCTCAAGACTTTCGGATGAGTCTTTAAACCGAGGTCCCGTCTCCGTATGACCTTAGCTGTTGGTAGGACGTAAAACTCAAACACTCACTCACTCACACACTCTGTTGCTTCAAACTGCTTAGTGGGTAAACCTTATCAGGAAAAGTGGTGAGGTTTTTTGTTTGTTTGCATTTGAGTTTAACGGCAGAGTCAACACTATTCTAGGTCAATTTTGAGCCGGTCAGTTTACCTATCCACACTTACCCAGGCAGGCTTATACGTAAGCGGTTAACCAGTACAATGAACACTTTCGCCAGAAATTGACAATCGCCCTTCTTGAATCAGAATGACCGTAGAAAATATTTCATGATCAATACCCACGAAAGAATGTTGCCGACCCCGGCAGGTATCGAACCCGCGTCCTGCTGATCATCAGTCAGACGCGCATCCGGCTGAGCTACCGTGGTTAGGTTGTCCAGAAAAAGTTTTGAGGTCACGCTTGTATTTTTGTTGTTGTTTTTTGTTTGTGTGTTTGAATGAAGGTTTAACGTCGCCGTCAACACTGTATAGGTCATTTTGGAGACGGTGCTTCCAATTCTGTGGGACTTTTACCCGACATTGAGATGAAATGACATCTCAAACCCTGCCGTCCAATTAAACATATAGGGTTTGCATGCATGGACGGGCCTAACTCGCATCACTTTTCCTGGGCATGCTTAGAACCTCTAAGAAGTTTACCAGTACTCCGTGTGCGGTTGGTTTCAGCTCTGCGTGGAAGCATTTTGTTGTTTTTGCTTCTTCTTCTTCTAGAATTATTTTTCTTGACATAAAATGTCTCTTGCCAGGGCCATGAGAAGAATGCTGGGCAGATAGGGTTGACTCTGATCTCGGGCGGTATTGTGGGAGCTATCACTAGCGGCATCTGGCTTGACCGGACCAAAGCTTTCAAGTAAGACGGGTTTTGAACCCATTGTATACTGGTAGACGCTTCAGTCATTATATTTTGGACATCCATTTTCATTTAAGTGGTAATCCGGTCTTTGTTTTTCATTTCATGTTATTTTAATTTGACGGAAATCTGCGTAGTAAACAGTGCAAACCCTGATCAGACGCCGCATATTACGGCGTCTGATCTGGGTCTGCACTGTTTGACTACGCACCTTTTCGGGTTTCCTGGTAAGAACGGGTTGGTGTAACAGTATGGTGGTGTTATACCATGATATTTCTGTTCCGGTGCCAGGAATTAATACACGTTTTAAAAAATAAGCACAAGATTAGTGGTGGAGTAGTACATGAGTCTCTCGTCGTGTACACTATTAGATGGGCTCGTGATCAGTCTGCAAATCATTAAGAAAAAAAAAAATAAAAAAACAATTAAAAAACACAAACAAACAAACAAACAAAAACATTACATCATATTCATATTGCATGTCCGCATGAACCCAACAAGACGGTATTTCTTTAAGGAATGATTTTTTTATTTTTCTGCTGTTCAGGAAAGTATGGACGCAGTGGGTCGCGTGCAAAGCTTTGCTAGCGACCCGCTCTCGTTCATACTTTCACGAAATGCAGAAAAGATAAGATTATTTTTTTATATTTACAATCTTTGCCTCTCAAGACTGGGCGAAAAAATGCTTATAGGGCAATTTTCTAAAGCTGAAAAACATTTACATTGTTTTTTTTCTACAAGAGCGGAACAACGTTGACGTCACCAACGCCTATAGAGAACCCTGGTTTAGACTGACGTCACGTGACTCACATGCGACTCGATGCGTTCATGGATGTTTTCTATAGGTTAACATTAAACTTTACAATGGAAATGTAAATACATGTATAAAGTCGAACTTCAATGGCTCGAACAGCTTTTGGACCTCGAAAATCTGTTCAAGACAGGGGTAGTTCGAGCCACTGAGGGTTACTGTCAGGAGGCATAACGAGATACTTTTTACACATCTTTTCGGTGTTCGATAATGAATATGTATGCTGTGTGTACTCATTAGAATCGCCTCATCGAGGCGATTCTAATGAGTACACACAGCATACATTTGCAAGATAAAAGACTAAAATCTCCTTAATTATCCCCCAATGTTTCTTATGTAGAGGATTTCGCTAGGGACTCAAGAACGGGTTCGACTCATCCATGGGAAACGAGCCATCGGTGTTCAAGCCATCGAAGTTCTACTATATAGTAATGAATTTCATTTTTTTGGGGATTATATCGATGTGTAAACTGACCAATCACTCACAAACTGAATGAAGCTTCTTGTTAAGTTTGTGAGTGATTCAACGGAGTTTACACAGTGATAAAAACACAAAAATGATAGTTCGTTCCTTATAATTCCATCTTTCTCATGGAAAGGTTAAAATTTGCCACAAAAATGGTAAATTTCAGGAATTCTTTCGAAAGTGTAAGCATGAACCACAGGACATTGACGTTTCATCAGAAAACTTAAAAGAGCCCTCACAGTGGGCTAAATCCACTTATACCCCTATAAGCAAGCGTGCTTAATAAGAGAATATGTGGATTTAGGCTTGTTTTAGTGTTAATGGTGAAACGTCAATGTCCTGTGCATGAACTTACCAATGGCCCCGGCGGAATGTTTATTTAGTTAGAAGCTGCCATCTTTGAAGACACCCAAGCGAAAACAAATCTCGTCTTTAAATTCAGTTAATTTGTCTTTTAACGTTTACGTTTTCAATAGTTTTCCATCTTTTAATCGAACGCTGATGACGAAGTTTCAAAAACAAGGGCGTAACGCGCGAGTTCTTAACGTGCTCTTTGACGTCACGTTACATTACTACCTGTCGCTGTATGACACAGTCCTGAGATTCTTGATCAGGGAATTTATCGAAGTATAAAACTTTTAGTTTTAATCAATCAAATCGCTCGAAATATATATGGGCCCCGTCAAGCGATTTTGGTACTTATCGCCTATGCGAGCAGCGAAGGTTCAGGCGAGCCTGCGCATCCGCGCAGTCTCGCCAGAACCTTCGCTACTCGCCCATACAAGCAGTGAATCAAGAGGAACCTTCAGACAGAAAGCCATATCCCTGGCCCCTCTGAATGGCTGGGCATGCGCAGTTAAAATTTGTCATGACAGAATGTTCGAAGACACAAATTCGCTTGGCGGGGCTCACATAATGATGGAGGATTAGAATTGTATGTATGTATGTAACAATATTTGTAGTCATAATGCTGTTTATAACATTAAGATTATCCCTATTTCATGTTATGATATTTCTGTTACAAAAGTGTTTTGACATCGTGACATAAGATGCCCTAAATTGACTTGTAAAACGAGCCATCACGAAAACACACCTATATAATTTTGGCTCCCCTTGAACCCCACTTTTATATAGTAAAACTGGGGTTTACAGGGGTAAACCTTATTTTTCTTATTACTGGTCTATTATATAGATTGTGGGTACTCAATAGAACTGCCTCGATGAGGCGGTTCTAACGAGTATCCACAATCTATATTTTGAGCAGAAATAAGAAAAAATTCACTTTTTTCATCTTAAAATTTTCATTTTTTTCGGAGTTAAAATTTTCTATGTATTTGTATAGGCGTGTTTTCGTAATAGAAAAACAAATGTTCAGGCGATCTTGTGCGTGGGCAGGTCATGTGCTTCTTAATAGCCCAGCAGTATCCGTTTTTGCGGTATGATTATGAATCAAGAACAAGGCTACGGTCAGGGTAATACAAAAAAATCAGCTGTGCTACTTCGTGTGAAAATTTTAAGATGACAAATGTTGATATTTTTCTTATTGCTGCTCAAAATATAGATTGTGTGTACTCGTTAGAACCGCCTCATCACAACCTATATTTTAGAGCAGAAATAAGAAAAATAAGGTTTACCTCTGCAAACCCCAGTTTTACTGTATAAAAGTGGGGTTCAAGGGGGTTAAAATTATAAAGGCGTGTTTTCGGGATGATTGTCGCAACTGCTTTAGCTTGCAGACTTATAAAGGCGTGCAAGTGTTCGTCTGTTGTGAGCGGAACTCCTCTTATAGATCTGTACCAGTCGATTTGAAAATTTGCATGATTGTGTTGTCTTCATGGTATGAGGATGTGCCTGTATTTTGGGTATAATTTGGGATCAGTTTTTTGTTGCCGTTTCTACATTCTAAACCTAGCCATTTATAGCCAGTTGGTACCTCTGGTATGCACAACTCCTCTTACTGTTTTATACCAATCGTTTTGAAACTTTGCATGCGTATCTGTCTGGTACGAGGGTGTACGTGTGCTTTGGTTTTAAATGTTAGAGTATTTGCTTGTCACATTTTCCTTATCATGCATGAAGACACAAATATATAGACGTTGGGTACCTCTTGTTAGCGCAACTCCTTTGACAGTTTTATGCTGATCGTTTTGAAATTTGAATGCTTGTTTTGCATAGTATGAGAATGTGCATGTAGTTCGGATATAATTGTTAGATCATTTTTTCCACGTTTTCTTCATTGTAAATTTAGTAAATTAGAAGAATTGATACAATTAACCGACAGCTCCAATCACGAAACAACCAAAAACCTAATTGAAACATCAAAACATGTAGCGGAAAGCCAAAAGGACAGTTACTTTCCCACAAAATGGACAATTGGCTATCATCAAAAAAATAATATAAGCGATACACATACTCAAAGACAAGCCATAACAAAACTAAACCGCAACAGAAGTACCGCCTTGGGGGAGGGGCGGGGTGCGGGTCTTAAGTCGATTTTACGTGGCCACAATCCTCGCCCTTACTTCCGACGCGATTCAGACAAATAATTTGTACAGTCCGCATAAAGGCCTCCTAACCCATCAGTGCAACTACTTCGTGAACACAAAAATCAAACAACCACAGAGATTAAACAATGGTGAGGACTCGACAGCAAGATACCACTGAAATGCTTGAGCAAAAGAGAACCAAAAGTTAGACTCCGATGGGCCCAACCAAAGGCAGAGCATTTGTCAACTTAGTCGTTTTCTGACCTCAGATATGAAGACAATGGGTACCGCTTAGTTGTAGATTCTTATGCCATATATGATTTCGATTAAAGTCCCGTACATGTATTAATTTCTTCTTACTGAAACAAACGTGACTTTTTTGGGGGTGGGACGGGGGGGATTTGGTAAGTGGAGAGAGGGGATGTGCAGGCGCGATATCAACTTCACAGAAATTCGATTTATTTATTTTTTTTGCTTGTTTCTACTTGCAGACAAGAACTTTGTGTGTGAGTATTCGTTAGAACCGCTTCGATGTAGCCGATCCAACGAACGAGCATCTGGAATAAAAAAAAACAACAAAAAAAAAAAAAAAAAAAAAAAACAGAATCGTCTGCTGAAAATATCAAAACTATCTAAAATAGCATTATACTAAATTGATATTTGATATGTTGCTCTAGCTTACGTAGGCTTCTAACGATAACAAATTTATATGATTTAATCCAACTGGCGTCTCTGATGGGAGCTGTGGGTTGATTGTATCGATTCCTGATCATTGCCGCCACTTCTATTTTTTATATAGAGAAAAGTGGAGTTTGCAATAGTATAAATGACTGGAAACATAGATTGTGGGTACTTATTTGAATTGCCTTAATGAGCCGTTTCTCTCCAGCAAGCACATCCTATGTTTAAAGGATATACAAGCAAATTATAAGATTTTTCCCTGAAAAGAGACTAAGGTCAATGAAAGAATGCTGTATTCCACATGGGCGTAAAGTCGATCATCTCTAGCAGTGATCAGGTGAGTAAGAAATCACAGTTTGGGGGACAGTTATAAAGTAGGTCAAATCACGAGCGCGTTGTGCGAGGTTTTGTTTACTCACAACTGACAAACAACTTGGGATATATTACTCAACAATTCGTCTATTTCAATTCTAATAGAATAAAACTCGACAAAAAATTTATTGTTTCTTTCGATTTCTTCTTGTCAGAAGAAATCCCGCCAAAACGTTTGACTTTTGACTGTAACACATGCATTTGTGTTATTTTATAACGTTTTTGATGCGAGAAAATAGTGTTACATCGTCTAGCGCCAACGACGGTATGAGAATTTCAATTTACATTTCAGAGGCACGACAATAGGGATATACTTATTTTCTACAGTTGTCATGGTAACGTTTACATTTACAATGAAGACTGGTCTTATATGGGTGGTGTTTCTCATGGCGGGTTGTTTAGGGTAAGTTGTCATCTCAACAACAATGCTACAAAACAAAACTTTGAGTACATCGGAAACCAGATCAGCCTGTGCTTACTTGTAGGACTGACTATTACCTTTATTACCCGCAAATTCTAAATTGTAGTGGTTAGCACCTAACGGGTGTTCATAACTATCCATATTTTGTCAGCAAAATATTGGTTTAATATCTGCCATATCAAATTATCAAAGTGTTAACGATAGTTTTAAACAGTTTGCTTCCCACATATAATTTTCCAGCTAGTATATATGAGGAACTTCATTTTTATGCATGGCGAGGTATTATGTTATACTCACCGAATTGTTTTAGTGTCCGCCCGTCAGCGCCTCATAGTTTTGTTTGATCTTTTAGTCCTAATTTTGTATAAGGGGTGTTGCACTATTTTCAATAATCATAGGTTAAGAAAAAAGTGACGATACGCGGCGTCTGATTTGTGTCTACACAGGTTTGCGATGTGCAAAAAACTAGTACACTTTCGCAAATTACAAAGAGTTTCAAGGACCGAAATATCGGCTTCCTTCTAAAATTGATTTCAGTAAATGTAGAGATGAAATCGCTGCTTCCTTGAATGAATTCGGTAATCGATGGTGTAAGCGAGAGTATGTTGAGCATAAAGCCCTTAAGGACTGGAAACTTAGCATTTTAAAACTAGTGAATAAACGCACTTCTGTCTATTCTCAAAATACTAACTTATTACCTCCAAAGCCTAAGACGTCTTTACGTCATCTTAAACTAGGTATTCAAGAATTTCATAAGAAGTTTGTTTTGGCCCCTGCAGACAAGGCCGCTAACAACGTCGTCGTTGTGTGACGGCTCCACTATGTTAACACGCTTAAGCAGGAGCTTGGTGGTACTAAGGCCTATGAACTTCAGCCTTTAGCTGAAGAGAGTGTTATGGTAGATAAACATATTTGTCATTCAGCCACCAAGTTTGCTGTGTGTGTTACCGAAGGCCAAGACAAGCTTCCTACGCTATACTGGTTACCAAAACTTCATTAAAAGACCTTACAAAGCACGGTTTATTGCAAATTCTAGTTCTTGCACTACCACTGAACTTTCTAAATTATTAACTTCCTGTCTTGATGCTATTAAAACGCATGTGATTAAATATTGTGATAAAGTCTTTGAAAGATCAGGAAGAAATCTGTTTTGGTGTATAAAAAATTCGAATGTGATTTAAATAAATTGAAATCGAGACATTTTCGTGCTTCAAGTCTGTCTACTTACGATTTTTCCACTCTTTCCTCATAATCTTATAAAAGAAAAGCTTCATGATTTAATTGAATGGGCTTTTCATAGAGAAGATTCTCTCTATCTTGCATGTAATGTCAGAAATGCATTTTTCACTTCTAAAGAGCATAAGAATTATACACTGGTCATGTCAGAAAGTGTGTGATGCCCTCACCTTTCTACTTGACAATAATTATATTAGATTCGGTACTAAGTTATTTAGACCAATCGTGGGCATTCCGATGGGTACGAATTGCGCACCTCTTGTGGCTGATCTATTCTTGTATTGTTATGAAAGAGACTTCATGTTGTCGCTTTCCATTGATAACCAATCTGAAATTATTGAAGCTTTTAGCTCCACTTCTAGATATTTAGATGATATATTAAATATTGATAATACCTATTTCGATGGTTTGATCAGTCAAATTTACCGCCCCCCCCCCCAGAACTTCAGTTAAATAAAGCAAATTCTTCTGATACCGAGGCCCCGTTTTTTGGATTTACATCTATCTGTTGTAGATGGGTTTGTTTCGTGCAAAATGTATGATAAACGCGATGACTTTGATTTTGAGATTGTAAATTTTCCATTTTTGGATGGTGATGTTCCTCGTGCGCCATTATGGTCTGGTCGTTTAATGTTTGTGTTTCTTTCTCTTTGGTGTCTTTGATGGGTGGAGTAAGTTAATTGTATCGATTCCTGATCTTTGTTTTACTTCTACTTTTCACATTTTTAGGTTGACATTAAGCTAAGAAAGATACTAAAGTTGCTTTCCTGTTTAATTGCACGCCGTTGGGTCAGGTCTCAGATTCTATGATGGCGCCATTATAAAGGCTTACTGAGAATTCAAGAGAATTTACTTGTATGTAATGTTGGTTGGTGTCTGAGGCTGTGTCTCAGGTTAGGTACATCGGAGTCTAACTGTTGGTTTTCTTTTGCTCCAGCATTTCAGTGGGTCATTATCGTTGTTTCATGTATGTGATTGTTTGATTTTTGTGTTCTCGGAGATGTTGCACTGATGAGTTAGGAGGCTTTCATGCTGACTAAACAAATTATTTGTCTTAATCGTGACGAAAGTAAGGGCGCGTAAAATCGATTTAAGCAAGCAGAGTGGAATTCGTTGCGTTGTCCTCTTTAAAAGTATAGGACCTATCCATTCGTCTAAAATGTCCGAAAGATGGGCGTCATAATCACTGGAGTCAAATTTCATGGTAAAATGTAGAAACTATTCATTCTCCCACTTCCGCTGTTTCAAAAAGGGCAGTTGTCAGTTGCTGGTGAAAGAATGTGCACTGTTCTGGTTAACCGCTTACGTATAATATGTTCTGGAAAAGGTTATCCTTTGGAAGCAAGACATACACCACAAGCCTGTAAGATATGGAGTGTACATGTTTTCTGGGCCAAACTTGCTAGTTTCGGCCAATTAGGCCTCATCAGTGACCCTCATATATTTTCAAAATTCCACAATGGAATCAATGATCCCCAATGACAAGAAATATAAACTACACTATGATGTAGGGCAGGGAGAAGACTATTTACGGCCGCAACACATTCCCAGACAACAGCTGTAGTGACGTTAAATATGTTCTAGAAAGGGTTATCCGTTGGAAGCAAGGAATACACCACAGAACTGTAAGATATGGAGTGTACATTTTTTCTGGGCCAGACTAGCTCGTTTCGGTCAATAAGGCCTCATCAGTGACCCTCATATATTTTCAAAATTCCACAATGGGATCAATGATCCCAAAGGACAGGAAAATATAAACTACACTATGATGTAGGGCAGGGAGACTTTTTACGGCCGCCACACAATCCCAGACACTAGCTGTAGTGACGTTAAATATGTTCTAGAAAGAGTTATCCTTTGGAAGCAAGGAATACACCACAGAACTGTAAGATATGGATAGTACATGTTTTCTTGGTCAGACTAGCTATTTTCAGCCAATTATGCCTCATCAGTGACCCTCATATATTTTCAAAATTCCTCAATGGAATCAATGATCCCAAAGGACAAGAAAATATAAACTACACTATGATGTAGGACAGGAAGACTATTTACGGCTGCCACACATTTCCATTTTAAAGTCTGTCCAGGATACGTGTGGATAGGTAAATTGACCGCTCAAAAATGACCTAAATAGTGTTGACTACACATTCCCAAAGCCTGCCCAGGATACGTATAGATAGGTAAATGGACCGCTCAAAATGACATAAATAGTGTTGACTGGGCCGTTTTACTCCAATACAAACAAAACAGTACATTGCCTAGCGAAGCATTTATGGGACATTAGCAAACAGTGTGGACCCAGATCAGACCCCGCAGCCTCTGATCTGAGTCTACACTGTTTGCTTAAAGTACATAATTTGTATAACTGACAACATACAAAACAAACCTGACTCCCATTTAATTGGAAAAGGACCACTCCAAACTCATTAGGCGAACTATTCGGTTTAATTTCAAGACTTTTGCTAGTCTGTGTAGCTGAGCACACATATTACACATCTAGGGCTGGCTAATCGGAGCTAAAAAGATAATCGGTTATCATTCCTGTCGTTGTGATCTATAATCGATTGGTGATCACTGAAGATTTGGTCATAATTTTACCTGTCTGGCTTTCTGTCTGAGCATGACTCCTACCATATACTGTACTTTGCCATATGTATTTGAACAGACAGGCCTGAGCAAACTGTGTAGACCCAGATGAGACGCCGCAGAACGCGGCGTCTCATCTTGGTCTGCACTGTTTGGCACTTATACAGCTATTTTAGGCACAACTTTGGGCAGTAAATTCTACTTATCATATAATCGATTGCAAGCAAATCAGTAATGATAATCATTTTTTAGGAATTTATCGATTGCATAATTGGTTATCCGATTAATCGTGCCAGTCTGAAACACATCTGTACAATCCGTCATATCTCAAAAACGGTTTAATTGTCTAATAAAAGGTTATGTTACAACTCTTGTTTGTACTCAAAACATATAAGGGTCAGTCAATAAAAAGTGAGACAAGTTTCATATAGCATGAACATTACATGGCCAATGTGACATATAGCCCTTATATATGATATCTTATGTACCAACCGGCACAGTGTTTGCAACAAACTATGTTGCCATTTTTTAGCTTGTAGCGCCACGATTTAGTCTAGAATCAATGTGGAACTTCTTAGTCAAATTCAGCAAGTTTTTTTTTGTCTTTTTTATAGATTGAACTCTACCTCTGAAATGTTCAGGGTTTTGTGGACCAATTCGGTTAGCTCCTTGTTGCCTAGCAAAAACATAACCCCTGAATCTTTTAGTTTCCACTGTCATAATATTAATAAGCAAAGCTGTGGGTGACATTATTTTTCAGATCTGTGGATTTAGCTGCTAGTCATTTTAAACCAATATATTCGAAACATTCGTTACTATAACCCTTCTGCTACTCCTCAACCCCACCCCGAATGCAGAGGCTAAATTCCGCTAATTTTTATTTTTTTCCAATATTTAATAAAGTAGATGAACCATTTTATCAAGAGAGAATTGCATAATATATAAGTGAAGGCAATGATCAGGCATCGAGACAATTAACCGTCAGCTTCCATTAGAGACACCAAAAGGAAAGATCATAAACATTGAACATCTAGACCCTAATGGAAACATCAATGGCGGAAAGCCAAACCCACAAAATGGCCAAATCGGCTATACAAAACAAAATAATATAAGCGACACACATACTCAAAGACAAACCATAACAAAAATAAACCGCGACAGAAGAACCACCCAGGCACGTCAGTGAAACGAATTCCACTTGGCGGCTTAAATCGATTTTACGTGGCCACAATCCTCGCCCTTTATTCCGTCGCGATTTAGACAAATAATTTGTGCAGTCCGCATGAAGGCCTCCTAAGTCATCAGTGCTACATCTCCGTGAACACAAAAATCAAACACCCACAGAGATGAAACAACGGTGAGGACTCGACAGCAAGAAACCACTAAAATGCTGGAGCAAAAGAAGACCAACTGTTAGACTCCGATGGGCCCGACCAGAGACAGAGCATCAGGCACCAACCAACATTACATAAAATTAGATACTCTCTAATTCCCAGTAAGCTTTTACGCTGGAACCGTCAGAGAATCGGAGGCCAGACCCACCGGCGTGCAATTAAAGAGGGGAGCAAAGTTGTCAACCGTGATTGGGTTAACTACCATGCATGCAGTCTGTCGTATAACATTTATGTTGTACCCAATCTTTTATATCGAAGAATGATTTTACGAAATTGGGTGCTGAAGTCATTGCATTTATATATTATTCTTAATTTATATACTAATTACTAAGTCACCATAAAATTCGGGTTCCGATAAACCTTGTTGCAATACTTCAAAGTTTATAATGCAGTGTTTTAGACTTATTCAGTTCATGCTTGTTTCCATGCCAACAACAAAAACACACGTGGCAAACTTCAGTTTCTTTGTTGCCTAGCAACTGAACATCTGAAATGTCAGTATCTATTGACAACACCTATCGGATACACTTTTCGACTGAACTTCCAAATTAATATAATTTTGGTACCAATACTAGACAGAAAGAAATCAAAAGACTGGTCTCACTTATTACTGATTGACTTTCGTACTTGGATTGTGGCCGTGTAAAATAGATTTAAGCCCCCCACCCCCAGTGAAATACTTTTTATTGACCGTTCCAGTGCGGTTCTTCTGTCGCGGTTTATTTTTGTTATAATATGTATGAATTGCTTATATATTTGTTTATTTTGGCTGTCCATTTGGCCATTTTGTGGGAAAGTAACTGTCCTTTTGGCTTTCCGATTGTGATGTTTTCATTAGTGATTAGTTATTTCACGTTCGTGTTTCTTTCCCTTTTGGTGTCTTTGATGGGAGGTGTTGGGTAGTTAGTTGTATTGCTGCCTGATCCATGCCTTCACTTCTATTTTGGAGTTGAAATAAGACACATAGTTTATACACAGTTAATCCCAGTTTTCTCTTAACAAGGTAGGTTTACGGAGCTGTTCATTTTATGGACTTGGTAACGAGATGACGCCGCTAATCATAGACACCACAGACAGGTATTCTGCAATACTGATAACGTGTTCTTCATTTGGCACAGATTTTTCATGACAGGATACCTACCTGTTGGGTTCGAGTTCGCAGCTGAAATAACATATCCTGAACCGGAGGGTACTTCGTCCGGCTTGCTCAACGCTTCCGCCCAGGTAGTACCTATTAGCTGCGAAGGCTGATTGATATTTTGTGAGCATCATATTGAAGGATTTGATTTTTGTCGGACATAATCGGACTGAAATAGCCGTTTTCAGTTTTGGAAATAGATAAAATCTGATGGAGCGAGATCAAGTGAATAAGGCGACCTTTTCGTTCAATTTAAAGCCACAATCGTGGATGACAGACTAATGGAACAACACACCTTTAGTGAGCTTTCCGTGGCGCTTAAGTTAAATATTTTCCCGTATCTTTGTAAGAACTGAAGCATAGTATGTGCCATTGATTATTTTTCCCTTTTGGAGACCATCTATCAACAGAATACCATCTGCATCCCAGAAAACCGAAGCCATAACCTTCCCAGCTGATGGAACAGTCTTTACCTTCTTTGGCGGGAGTGAGCCGGGCTGCTTCCATTGTTTCGATTGTTGCTTGGTCTCTGATGGATCCATGTTTCATCCATAGTGACAAATCTCTGAAGAATGTGCGCAGGATCTTCCTCAAAAAGGTTAAGATTAGCACGCGATAATATGCGCCTGATGTGCTTCTGATCAACTGTCAGAAGTCTCGGTACCGATGGGGCCGAAAGCTTCCTCATTGCAAGATCCTCTGTCAGTATGGAATCTACTCTTTCTTTTGAAATGCAAACTCTACTGGGTATATATCTTTCTGTGACTCGTTTGTCAGTCATAACAATATCATGGACTTTATTGACCATTTCTGGGGTTGCAACATTGACAGGCCTTCCAGGGGGGGGGGGGGGGGGGGGAAGGGGGTCCTCAAGGCTCTGTCTGCCGCGCTTAAATTCCGCCACCCACCTTTTCACTGTAGCATATGAAGGGGCGTCTTTCCCTAGTTTTGCTGCCATATCATTATGGATATCCTTAGGTGTTTTTATGCATTATTGAACCATTGCTCTTTCACCGATTTTGTCCATTTTGCAAAGGCTGCTTGTCCTGTTTACTTTCGAGTGCTACATCGTCGATGTAAACTGAACAAATGAGACCAGTCATTGGGTACACGGTCCTATATAGTCAGAGAATAGTAAGACTTAAAACGAACATCCCTGCGTACCTCCTTCAATACGAGGCTCACAACTTATCAATCAGCCTTCGTAGCTTTACAACGCAAAAATATCTCTTGGTATGACACGACAAGTAACATAATCGGTCGTGCAAAGGAGGGCAAAAATGTAGAACGGCAAAATTATTGAGTGACAACATGTGCTCGGATTTATGAACGAGACACTTTTATTTAAGTACAAATGTTGAACGAACATGTTAACTGACAAACATTAAAGAAACCCGCACACATTAGCGGTAAGGTTATGCATATTATCAGTAAAAGTATATCATCACGTGATCGAGTCCGTGAAAAAACACCCCTAAGCCCCATTTAATATTGAGAAAACTATGGTTTACGGGGGTATAGATTATTTTTCTTATTTCTGCTCCAAGATATAGGTTGTTAATACGCCTAAGAACCACCTCAATGGGGCGGTTCTAATGAGCACCAACAACCTATGTTTGCGGCATTAATAAGAAAAAAATGTCACGAAGTTTCATCGTAAAATTGTTTGCCTAGATCAAATGTTTGCTGATTATATCAATTGTTTCGGCGTGCGTAAAATAAAAAGATGATTCAACCGGGTATTTTTTAACTTGTTCTGACATGACGTTAATGGTGTTCCATTGCACACAATGGGAAAGTCTTCGTGATCAATTTGTGATAATTCACGTTAGTAACGTAGAACGTGCTTTTCATCACAAAAACACGCCTATATCATTTTTACCCCCTTGAACCCCACTTTTATATAGTAAAACTCGGGTTTACAGGGGTATACCTTATTTTTCTTATTTCTGCTCTAAAATATAGATTGTGGGTACTCGTTAGAACCGCCTCGATGAGGCGGTTCTAACGAGTGCCCACAATCTATATTTTGAGCATTAATAAGAAAAATATCACAATTTTTCAACATAAAATTTTCATTTTTTCGGCGATAAAGGTGGCAATGTATTTGTATAGGCGTGTTTGGGTAATGTGGAGTGTGCTTCATGACGCAGTATGTAAACATTAGCGCCGGTCGACATTCACTGCAGAGCAGTTCTTTAGAAAACATTGTAACTGTGTCAAACTTAAGTTTCGTGTCATGTTACATTCGACAAAAACGCATTTCATTACACAAACACGCCTATACAAATACATTGCCACCTTTATCGCCGAAAAAATAAAATTTTCAGATGAAAAAATATAGATTGTGAGCACTCGTTAGAACCGCCTCATCGAGGCGGTTCTAACGAGAACCCACAATCTATATTTTAGAGCAGAAATAAGAAAAATAAGGTATACCCCCGGAAATCCCAGTTTTATCATATAAAAGTCGGATTCAAGGGGGTCGAAATTTTATAGGCGTGTTTTCGTGATGACTTGTGTATTATCGCTGATTATCACAAGTTGTTTCGGGCAGATGCGAAAATTAATTCACTTCGGCGTCGCCCTCGTGAATTACTACTTCGCAATCTGCCCTTAACAACATGTGTTAATCAGCGATAATACAAGGTAAAGTAAACTTATTTCTTAATTTAAGGTGGCACTACAGTTAAAAAAAGTCCCATTGTTCACAGTGCAAAATAGGGCAGTTTTGTTGCACTCCTAATTCTTTGTCTGTCTAATGCTTCAAAATTGACTCATATAATTTGACAGAAAGCACCCTAACCTTCCAGCAGCAGTTAAAAAAATAGGGGGTTGTGCGACATATTTCAGCCTTTATGGTAGTCTGATGTAAACAAACAGATTCCGCAGCAAATAAACCAAGCAATTTTCACTGGCTGGTCTCATGTATTTTCTTTCTTATAAAAGCTGATGCTTTTCATTTAAGAAATAGCTACTAGCATTTCTCAAAGTCAAAAACATTACCTTTCACAAACATATTACTGTTTATCGCTAACTCCAATCACAAGCAACCAAATATTCAGTTCTGTACTGAAAGCTCTCCCCAAAACAAGCGCAGCTTTCAAAAAGACTATTCTTTTACTGTAGTGCAACCTTAACGAACATCGGTCGTTTATTTTACTCAAGTGACAACGAACTGGTTCGGCTAATGCTAAACTGACAAAATATTTATTCAGATAGTGATAGGCTAATGAAACAGCTGGTCCTATTTGGTATGCTATTTTCAGTACTGAACCTGAAATTAGTTACAAATGTATGTCCAAGAAATGATGCAATGATCTGCAGTGCTTGCCATTTATGACACATTAGGACTACTAACTTGTTGCATCAACAAATTAGTGCAACACTTTGTCATTACGCAAACACGCCTATACAATTACATTGCCACCTTTATCGCCGAAAAAATGAAAATTTTGAGATGAAAAATTGTGATATTTTTCTTATTTCTGCTCAAAATATAGATTGTGGGTATTCGTTAGAACCGCCTCATCGAGGCGGTTCTAACGAGTACCAACATTCTATATTTTAGAGCAGAAATAAGAAAAATAAGGTATACCCCTGGAAACCCCAGTTTTACTATATTAAAGTGGGGTTCCAGGAGGTCAAAATTATATAGGCGTGTTTTCGTGATGTAAGTAATTGTAAGAGCCGCAATATGTGATTTTTTAACAATGTCACATTTGCGACTGGTCAGACTCAGCTGCCTATTGTAAACTATTGTCACGGGAAGGATTTTTGCTGTCACGGGTTGGTTGTATCGAGTTGATGAATGGATTGATTGGATTAAGGTGGTTGTGGCCACATGCTGATAGTAGACGTTGATACAACGTTTCTAGACCTTCTCCCGCTTGCTCGAGGGGGTTCGGGGTTCAAGTAATGACAACTATAGACTGTTAGATGATGTTTCCATGTTTTTGAGATATCTTTATGATAGAACCTTCTCCCTCTCGACCTCCGTCATCCTGAATAATATTATATAAACATCCTTAGTAATAAGGAACAATATATAAATGGTGTCCGTCAGGTGGTCGTGAGACCTACCTTCGCCAGGGACAAAGAAAGACTGACCCCGAGGTCGAGAGAGCGAAATGGCAAGATACGAATATTCATGAAATAATGACAATTATGATAATTTACAAATGTTCAACAAGATAATGAAATAAAGTAAACGCATACCTGAATAATATTATATAAACATCCTTAGTAATAAGGAACAATATATAAATGGTGTCCGTCAGGTGGTCGTGAGACCTACCTTCGCCAGGGACAAAGAAAGACTGACAAAGGCTGAGGTAAGAATGTGCGCATGCGGTGTTAATCAGTGACGTGAAAAGCGCGCGAAACTTACATAAGGACACCGGAAATTGATATACGCTACTCAGGAATGCTTAATGCTTAATGAAATATATGAGTATATGAAGTATGAAAACGACGATCAATAGGGGAAAATAACTGGAAACGACTAGAAAGTCCTAAGCGCAAGCGCTCCTCCAGTTTCCATAATTTCACTCTGTGACATTCTCCCCCTCTTCGGGAAATGTCGTCCCGACATTTAACTTAACAAATTACTTGAATGAGTTTAAACACAAGTTTAACTTCACCTTTACAATTATTTATATAAATTTACCAGATGTATATTTTGTTTATAAATACAAATCTGATAATAAAATAGGAGCCGAAGCTATTGCTTCCACTGTTTGTCGAGCTAGTGAAGTTAATCATACCTAACACTTTGCCAGGTAAACCCTTATCAAAATCCGCTGTCATAAATGCTGCGCAGTATGCACAGCGCAAAAGATAAAACTTTATATACAGAACTTAGAAGAAAAAAAAAAAACATTTATTGGTTGCGCGTACATAAGAGACACTCCTTTTTGGTTTAGACTGAAAACGGCTAAACATTAAAACCAGGCTAAAATTGCTTATCCTAAAACACAGCCAAAATGGAAGTGTCATATAAAAATACATTATTCACGCGCTGGACTGGAGAGAGGAAATATAACAGAACTATTCAATTCTTACGAAATTATTCACCCTTCCACGAAAGCACAAGCCAGAAGCACGAACCGGCCACGGTCTGATTGGGATAGCCCCCACCTAGGTTGTAACCAACCCATGTCCAAGCAAGCGCGAAATCATGTCAAGGCGAAATTTTTAATTTTTAGAACATTCTTACCAGTTTGCAGTCAAGTGCACCACGTATCAACGGCACTCTAACAACACACAGGCTCTCTAGAGACGCCATGATAAATCATGCACCGTCAACTAACTGCAACCCAGCAGAAGACGAAATTTTCGAAAACAATGGGTCACCAGAATCGCAGGCCAGCGCACCACCCGCCAACGGCACTCTAACAACACACAGGCTCTCTAGAGACGCCATGACAAGCAATGCTTCGCCACTCGACTGCGATTCAGATGCCCCTTTAGCTGAATTAACATTTTATAAGCCTCTCTCCAGAATACATTTTAGCGATACTTTTACACGCTCCCCTCCCCCTCTGTGAAAAATGTCGTCTCGACATTTCAAATAAAAAAATAAAATACACGCACAGGAAACCAGGAAACCATGTCAGCTGTTAAGTCAGTTTAAAAACATTCGAAAATTTAAAATAACCAGTCCCCTCCTGCCTGCCACCTTGGTTTCTGCCTATGCCTTGTTGGACGTATTTCTGGTCGCAATTCTGGTTGAGACCCCGGAGCAGGACTGAAGGGTTTCGCCAAAGGATTCAATGACGACCTCTCTGGGGGTATCACCACACTAGGGGATACCGGTGCATCCAGCATGTTCGCAATATCTGGAACTGCAGAGTCCGGTGCAGGTGAGGCTGCACTACCTGCCGCTCCACTCGGAACATTGATATCACCGGCAGTTGTACCCTCAACCGGTGACGGTTGAGAACTGCTATTTGGTGATATATCTGTATCCGCGGAGCGTTGTTTGGATGCTGGAAGGGCCATGAATGGAAGAAGGAGATTCCTGTGCAGCATCCTTCGGATGCTCCTCCCATGTTCACGTTTGACAACGTACACAGGAACCTCTGTATTTGGCTGTTCAACAACCAAGTACACATCTTTCTCCCATTTATCTGCCAGCTTGCACTTTCCCCTCAGTCCGACGTTGCGAACGAGTACACGGTCACCGGGCAAAAGCTGGGCATCCCGAGCTTTGAGGTCATAAGTTTCCTTATGCCTTCTGCCCTGGCGACGGGCCTCCTTGGTGGCTGTTTTGTATGCAAAGTCGAGCCTCTTTTTGAGATCGGCTGCAAACTTTGTCTGGTCAGCATGCCTACCCTCTGGATTTATGCCTAGAAAAGCATCGACTGCCAATCTAGGGTGTCGCCCAAACATTAGATAGTGGGGCGAAAATCCAGTGGTCTCATGACGAGTTGAGTTGTAGGCATGAACCAAGGGCGCAACGTATGACTTCCAGTTTGACTTCTGGTCATCTTCCAAAGTACCCAACATATTGAGCAGAGTCTGGTTAAAGCGCTCAGGCATTCCATTACCCATGGGATGGTAGGGTGTAGTCCTAGACTTGTCAACGTTAGCAATGAAACACAGCTCTTTAATAATCTGGCTCTCAAAATTGCGGCCCTGGTCACTATGTAAACGGGATGGAAATCCATAGTGACAAATGAAGTTTTCAAAGAGAACTTTGGCTGTTGTCTTGGCCGTTTGATTCTTGGTTGGTATGGCCTGAGCATAGCGGGTGAAATGGTCTGTGATTACTAAGATGTTTTCGTAACCACCCGCTGATGTCTCAAGAGACAGAAAATCCATGCATACCAAGTCCATGGGATAAGTGGACTCTACAGTCACAAGTTTTGCTGGAGCCCGCTCTCGAGACTTTCTTCGGATGCATCTGGGACAGTTTCGGACTTTCTTTTCAATGTCACCATCCATCCCAGGCCAGTAAAACCGAGATTTTACCAGGGACATAGTGCGGTCTCTGCCTTGATGGCCGGCCTCATCATGCAGACCATTAAGTGCTATCTCCCGGAAAACCTCAGGCAATACCAGCTGGTTTACAGAGGTGCCATGTAAAGAGTGACGACGGTAAAGTACCTCGTCTTTGAAAAATAGACCGTCCCAATCCTTCAAGATTTTCTGACATTCTGTCTCCTCAAGAGCAATCTGTCTCTTGGTAGGTTTGTGTCCAGAGGCAAGAATGGTCTTCACTCTGTTCAACGTGCCGTCAATGGTTTGTTCAGCACGCCAGTCAACTTCACTGAAATCTGAACCAGAGTCAGAGCCAACCTCTTCACCAGTGAGGTCAAAATGCTGAGCAACCAATACACATTCAACTGCCGGCGCCTCCTCTTTAGGGGCTAATACCGCCTGGCAGATGGCCTTAATAGCGTCATTAAACAGGACCCCTTTATCAGTAGATGGTAATCTACTGAGGGCATCGGCATCTTGGTTTTTCTTGCCGGACCTGTAAATGAGCTTGAAATTGTAACTGGACAGAGCGGCTAGCCAACGATGGCCTGTGGCATCTAGCTTAGCCGTTGTTAGAACATACGTCAATGGATTGTTGTCTGTTCTAACAGTGAATTTATTTCCATACAAGTAATCATGGAATTTATCACACACTGCCCATTTCAAGGCCAAAAATTCAAGTTTATGTGCAGGGTAATTGCACTCACTGGCTCTAAGACCTCTGCTTAGCATAGGCTATGACACGTTCTATACCATCTTGTTCTTGGTATAGAACAGCACCTAGCCCATCACCACTAGCATCGATGTTCAAAATGAACTCTTTGCTATAGTCTGAATATGCCAAAACTGGTGGTGATGTAAGCTTTTCGATTATTGTATCGAAAGCTGTTTGTTGATCAGGCCCCCAAGACCAGGGAACTGCAGACTTAGATCGCTTGGCTTTCTTGGTTGTTGGGTGTCCTACTAACAGGTCATTGAGAGGCTTCGCAATTTTGGAGTAATTACAGACAAAGCGCCTGTAATAACCCGCAAAACCGAGAAAACTACGCAATTCCTGTATATTGGAAGGGGCAGGCCATTCTTTTAACGCTGCAATTTTGTCAGGATCTGTCTGGACACCCTTATCACTGACAATGTGGCCTAAGTACTGCACTTGGGTCTTGAAAAACTCACACTTGGAGGCTTTGAGCTTTAAGCCGTGCTGCTCAAGCTGTTTGAACACGTTTTGCAGCCTGGTGATGTGTTCATCGAATGTCTTACTGAAGATGATTATATCATCTAAGTAAATGAGACATTCCTTCAAGTGTAGGTCCCCCATACAGCGCTCCATAAGCCTCTGAAATGTGCTAGGTGCATTGGTAAGACCGAAGGCCATCCTATTACATTCAAAGAAGCCTAGGGGGCCGGCAGAGAATGCAGTCTTATGTTTATCCCCTTCTTTGATTCCAACCTGCCAGTAGCCAGACCTAAGATCAAGTTTGGAGAAATATTTCGAGCCAGACAATGTGTCAATGGTCTCTTCTATTCTTGGCAAGGCATAGGCATCCTTAATTGTCTTGTTGTTCAGTTTCCGGAAATCAATACAAAAGCGTAAGCTATTGTCTTTTTTCCGGACAAGAACAATGTTGGAAGAAAATGGGCTTTGAGAATCTCTAATAGCCCCTGCATCCAACATTTCCTTTAAATGTTGGCGTACCTCCTCAAACATTGCAGGAGGTATACGCCTGTAAGGATCCTTGAAAGGAGTAGGATCACTTAAGTTGATCTCGTGCTCCACCAGGTTGGTGAAACCAAGATCTGTAGGGCCAGTGGAAAAAATATGTTTCCATTGGCTAAGTAAATCAGAAGCCTGGGTATGCTGTTGAGGAGTTAAGTTCTCCGCTGACAAATCTACTTTGATTTCCTCAGCATGACTATCACTAGTGCTAGCCCGCTGAGAAAATGAAGTAGAAAACGGATTTACATTTTCAATAACTTTTACCTCATGTAAATCACATAATTGGCTTCTAGGTTTTATTGTAATAGGCCTGGCTGAAAGATTACATATTCTAACAGGGACTCTAGCTGTCTTTGCATTGGGCTTTACAGAAACCAAACGAGGACAAACATTAAAATCAGAAGTTAAAATATTGTTTTCTGTGACGGCATTTTCCATGGTGGAAGTATTTCTAACCAAACCCGTTAATGTTCGGGTTTCATTGGGTTTTAAAATAACTGGTGTTTTGTTGGTAGATTTAACAAACCTTGTTTGGGAATATGAAAGAGCGGAAAATGCAATATTCCATGCAGACGAAATATTTGGGTCCGATGCAACATCTTCCCTGAGTGAACCAATAATATTTGTACCAACTATCAGAGGAACTTGGCCAGAGTATCTGGTAGTCGGCACAACTAGAACTGGAACAACCAAAGGAATATGCTCTACCTCAGGAATTTTTATTTCCGCTTCAATATATCCCGAATAAGGTATTTTTGAGCCACTTGCTCCACTAATATTCAAATTAAAATCAGCAATGTCTTTCAGCTCAGGCCTTGGATCCATTTGTTGATAAAAATCATCACAAATTGTTGTGATCATGGATCCAGAATCAATAAGGGCTAAACAAGACTGACCATTAATAAAAATCTCTGATGTATTTGTTGAACCAACCATACGTGAAAATAAGGTTGGATCAGTGTTGGAGCTATCAGAGTTCAAAGGGGAGTCCTTATTTTGCTCCGCAATAAAGACCCCTTCTAGTTTGAATGATTCAAACCAGAGTCAGTCTGTGTATCAGCACTTTTAAAATTGTGCTGATTACCCCCTTGTTGTTGAAATTGGCCTCTGCCAAACGAGCCTCCACCTCTATGGTAAGAGCCACCTCTTCTCCTTGGAAAAGAAGAGCCCCTACCACGAGGAAAAGAACCCCGCTGGGCAGAGAACCCACGTTGAGAGAAGGAACCACGTTGGGCAGGAGGGGTAGGTGGTATACCTTGACTAGGTGAAAGAGTGGATGGGCCCGGCGAGTTAGAAGCAAGGCATTCCTCACTAAATTTCTTCTCAAGCCCATCCATCCTTTCTCTAAGCAGTTTCATCTGACTGGCAATATTGTCTAACTTCTGACCAGTAGTGTCAGAAGAAGACTGTGCCATCTGTTTAGACTGTTTGTCAACCTTGACATGCTGGCTGTCACTGACAGATGATGTCAAAGTTGACATCTGCTTTGTAATGGCAGATGTACTCAGATCTTGTTCTATTGATCTGATTGACTTCAGCAGGCTGTTGAAGTTTTTATCAGCTTCAAACTTAAACCTGCTGGAGTTCTTTAAAAGTGGGTCTTTCAGGCCATTCCAAAGTTTTGAACACAGCATTTCATTTTTGATATGCTGGTCAATAACTCTGTTTTGAGTGGCTTGCCTCAATAAATTTTCAATTCTAACACTGAAATCAGCAACTGATTCATTGGGCAGTTGTGATTCCAGGTAGAATTGTTGAAGTAAAACTTCACAGGAGGAAACATTGCCATATATCCCCTCAAGTTTGGTTAAAATATCTGTAGGTGAAGAAGTTTCACCAACTGTGAGTAAAATCTCTCTGGCTTTGCCTTTTAAAGATTTTCTCACAGCCTGTAAAATAAAAGAATCAGGGTACACTGATTCCCTGATCAGGCAGTTGAGTTCGAACTTCCAAACTTCAAAGGAAACATCCCCTTTCTGATTTTCACCAGAAAAGAATGGAAGTTGCGGAACCCGCATGCCTGATAACAAAGAATTATTGAGGGTACTATTAAAAGAATCTTGACCCTGTAATGAATAACTTGAGGGTGGCAAAGTATTTAAAGAAGGAACATAATTCTGGTTTGACAATGGTTCCTGTTTTATTTCCACAGGGGGAGGTCGTGTAACATAGTTACATTTTGTAGATTTTTCCTTTTTATTTAAATATTGAGTTTTTTCATGTTTAAATGTTTTTTCAACAGGAGGAGGAGAAATATTGTGTTCCTCTTCCACCACGTGTTGTTTAGGGGCATTATAATATGCTTCTCTTCTGGAGTGGTGGAAAGGAAGCTCAGGACTAAAAGTCACCCTGGGCCCCTGCTTTTCGAGATACCTGGGCTCATCTCGAAGAGGATTGGGAGGGGGCATGTTCAAACCATCATTATTGTCTGGCTGAACAGATGGGTCTAGCCTATCATGGAAATCCCCAAATTGGAGGTCAGGGTTGTACTCCTGTTTAATGTTAACAGGAGAACGAAGTATACCTGCAGGCTGTGGTCTGGGCAATAGGTGTTGGAACTCTTTAGGGTAAGGGGGTCTTGCAGGTGGGCTGGGAGAGCGTTTGCCAATAACAGGTCCTTGGTTTGACTCCTGATATTTAAGTGGGGATTCTTGGGGTAGGGCTGGGGTTACTGGGGTCATTGGTTTGGGTGTGGGTGGGACAACTAGGTTGATTTGTTTGGGTGGGGGAGGGAAAACAGAACTCCTTTGTCTGGTTGTGGGCGGGGCAACTGGAGACATTGGGTTGGGCTGAGGTGGGATATGGGACCTCCGTATGGGTGTGGGTTGGTGAACCACTCTAAATTGGGGCTGGGTGGTAAAAGCAGGCACCACAGGTGTGCTAGTAGCCCCTATGTATTCAAGCTCAGTAGCTTGAGTTTTATCTTCTTCTTCTTCCTCTTCTATCTCTTCTCCTTCCTCTTCTTCTTCTATTTCCTCTTCATGGCGAGGAATTATGTCAAAGCGGCCTGTACGCCTTAACATCTCGACCATGAAGTCTATGTCCTTTTCAGGCCATAAAGATTTAAAATTAATGCCTTCACCTCCTTCTGCCATGATTCACTATAAACAATTGAAGAAAATTGAACAAGTCAAAAAATAAAAAAAATCAGAAATAATTTATTTTTATATTGACAAAAGTTCAAAATATCAGGGTTTACCTGTATTCCATGGACATCACCATAGAAAGTCTTCGTCCAAAATGGCAGCAATGCAAAATAATTTCAAAATACCGAAAGTACATCTGGTACCCACAACATTCCATACAATATACCATGCAATATTCTATGGATTAATGCCCTATAGTTCACTGTGTGACAAAAATGTATATGTAACACAAAAAATGCACAAAAATTATCACAGGCAGTTATATATAGCTGTGCTATACTATTAACACATTACATGGACTTGTCCATATAATAAGTTGCCTGTCACACTATGTACCACTAACTATAAAAATATTCAAAAGTGAGAGGGTTCATCACTTACATCAATGTAACTTATTAAGTATACTCACAAATAAAGAAGATCTAACTGATGTGAAAATTTTCACAACAGCAAGAAATTCTATGTAGTATGTCACACAACTATAGAGCTGGGTACCAGAGTAAAGAGAAAACAATAATACATTCACCTAATTTGCACAAATGAATTAATTTTAAAACAACAACACTGCATCTGCACAATACATGATGATAGCATACAATAATAGTTGTTCGGTGAAGACGGAAACTTGAGTAAGTGAGGCTTGCATGGGCTTGCATGAATAAGCCAACTTTTTTTTTTTTTTTTTTTTTTTAATGGCGGAGACAACACGAGTACCCGAAGAAAAACACCAGACGGACTTTCATATCTGATTCAGGGGTGTGCTTTCCAAGACAATGACCATGACTAATGAATTGATGGGAACATGTACAATGATGCAAAAGAATGAATATAAAAATATGGTATAACTAGTCTTACCAGAAAGCAGTCTTCATGATCTTCTAAATGTGACATACAGCAAGAGAAAGTACCAGTGCAATGAAGGTGAGGTTAGGTGTTACCTTGACTTGTGCGAAGAAGATAAATCACCAACTGAAAAATGTATGATAAGTATTAGAAAAGTAGAAAACATCTAGGATACATGTACATAAATAGCAAAATGTCACACAAAAAGCTTAAATCTCAAGTAAAGGTATGCATTTTGCCTATGAATGGCTTTCTGATGTTCACGGCATCTTTTCAAAATACCTGATACAATAAAATAATAAATGACGCCTAATAGTCTGATCAGGGTCCACACGGCATGATCAGAGTCTTCACTGTTTGAAACAAAACTCTTCGGACAGATGCCTTGAAATGTGTCTCAGAAAGACGGAACGAGAGCAGCAAACAGACAGGGACACATGGACACTTGAACTTTTAGCTTTCCTTGATACTCACCAACCACATATTGTGGCTATTCAGGAAACAAAGATTGACAGTTCAATCATGACTTCGGAGCTTTTCCCTGAAACTTGCGAATACAGTGTCTACAGAAAAGATAGAAACACTCATGGCGGCGGGGTGATGTTGCTCGTTCACAGAGATATCCCTCATATGCCATTCATGGAACTGGAAAACGATTCAGAATCTGTTTGGGTTAAGGTTTTTGCAAACAAAACTTCCCACTTTATTGCAAGTTGGTATCGACCACCTAACGACACTGTCGAAAACTTCCACTTATTTAAAGATCAGCTTGATCGCATTAAGTCTCATAATAAGGGTAAAAAACTTCCTGCAGTACATGTCTTAGGCGACTTCAACTTCAGAGAGATTGTTTGGCCAGATAGGCTCAGCAAACAAGGCACGATGCTGAGTCCGTCAGAGGGACAGGTGTTGGTCGACATCATGAATGATCATGGCTTGGAACAGGTTGTTGACTTCCCTACTCGAGATAGAAACACTTTGGATTTGATTCTTACAACTTTGCCAGGACAGTTTGGGGATATTCAATCCCCGGACAAACTAAGTGATCATGATATTGTCTCTGGATTTTTGAAAATCTTCATACCACCTATAAAGAAACCTCGTAGAAAGGTGTACTTATATCAAAAGGGTGACTATGAAACTATGAGGAAGGATGCCCTAAAATTTGCAAGAGAGAAATACTTTAATGGTCATTCAGACGCTCGGTCTGTCCAGGAGAACTTTGATTTGATAAAGTCTTTCATTCAAGCTTCGTCCGAAAATCATATCCCCTCCAAAACTAGCAGGTCTGTATCTTCAATTCCTTGGATCACACCAGAAATAAGAAGAAAAATTCGGAGGAGAAATAAGATTCATGCTAAGGCAAAAAAGTCGGGAAGTGGTAAACTCAGAGCAAAATTTGAAAACTTGAGACGAGAAATTAAAAATGACATCAAAAATCAGCATGATCAGTATGTAAATAACTTGGTAGGTGATGTAAAGGCGAATCCCAGAGACTTCTACAGATATATCAATAGCCAGAAGAAAGATAGGCAAGGTATCCCACCCCTTAATAAAAGAGGAGGGAACGGGGTCGCTGAATCGGACTCTGAAAGGGCAGAGGAATTGGTTGGTCAATTCAATGATGCATTTAATAAAACTGAGTTCAACGAGGTTCCATTGACTGGAAGATCGGCCCCTTTCATGGAAAATATTGTTGTATCCTCTGCGGGAGTGATCAAATTACTTAAAGGCTTGAACCCTTCTAAAGCTTTAGGGCCTGATGAGCTTCATCCTAGAGTCCTGAAGGAACTAGCAAACGAGTTAGGTCCAGTTTTTGCTCATCTTTTTCAACAATCTCTCGATACGGGTGAAATTCCCAAAGAATGGCTCCTAGCGAACATCTGTCCACTTTTCAAAAAAGGGGACAGGGCTCTTGCTCGTAATTATCGCCCGGTGTCACTGACCTGTGTTCTATGTAAATTGCTTGAACACATAGTCTGCTCAAACATCATGGCCCACTTGGATGAACATAAACTTTTGTCAGACAGACAACATGCATTTAGGAAAAGGCATAGTTGCGAAACTCAGTTGAGCACGGTTATTAATGATTGGGCAAAAATCCTGGACAAAGGGGGGCAGGTGGACACATTTATTCTGGACTTTGAGAAGGCTTTTGACACCCCTCCTCATGAACTACTTAAATCCAAATTATTTGGTTATGGAATTGGTGGGAAGACTCTTAAATGGATAGATTCCTTCCTTTGCTACAGAAAACAGCGTGTTGTTGTTAATGGTGAATCTTCAGTATGGGCGCCAGTTTTGTCTGGAGTCCCACAAGGGACCGTTCTTGGTCCTCTATTGTTCTCCCTGTACATCAATGATATTTCCACTGATATTGACTCAGAAATAAGACTGTTCGCAGATGACTGTGTTTGTTACCGGGAAATTAGAGATACAGATGACTCACTGAAACTTCAGGCTGACATAGATAGATTAGGATGTTGGGCCAGAAAATGGGGCATGAGATTTCAACCAGTTAAATGCAATATTATGCAGATAACAAGGAAGAGATCTAATAAAGTTGAGGCTTCTTACACCTTAGAGGGAACGGTCCTCGAAAATGTGAATTCCATTAAATACCTTGGTGTGACAATCACTCACGATTTGAGATGGAATACACACATTAGCAATATGTGTACAAAGGCGAATAGAACACTTGGTTTCCTGAGGCGAAATCTTCATCAGTGTCCTCAGGATGTGAAAGAAACAGCATACAGGGGACTTGTTCGCCCAATCTTGGAATATGGTAGTTGCATCTGGGACCCAAGCGGAGTGGTCCTAAATGAAGAAATTGAAAAAGTTCAGAATAGAGCTGCTAGATTTGTAACTGGAAATTATTGCTTTGAAACTGGGAGCATGACTGGAATTCTAGGAAAATTAAGATGGGAGTCTCTAAAGAAAAGGAGAAGAGACAGTAGGCTCATACTCTTATACAAAGGTCTAAAGGGTGCTGCCAGCATTCCAACAGATGACCTTGTTCCCCCAGCTAGGCATTGTAGAAAACACCATTCAATGACGTTTCAGACCCTTACTGCAAGAACGGATATTTATAAAGAATCGTTTTTCCCCCGAACCATTAGAGATTGGAATGCCCTTCCCGATTCTATTATTTTGACGGCTGAAGGTGCTGAGGATTGTGTAGCTAAGTTTACATCTTTGGTTAGAGCTAGGGACTAACTTCCCATATCACAGGTCCTGGTGTATGAATGTCATTTGACGTGTCACCAGTAACAGTTCTGATTCTGATTCTGATTCTGATTCTGACATTGCAAAAGGGGTACACACTGTTTGCCTTTCCATTATATTGTAAAAGGGGTTCACACTGTTTGCCAAAGAAATTTTAACATAATGAAGCTACACAACACCGAAAATACTGCTTCTGCTGGTCAGTTTTAAGAATATATAGAGAGAGCTACATCAAATCAATTGGCAGGTCCACACTGCACAAGTCATGTAAGTTTATCCATTCTATGTACATGTAAACAAACTATACATGTAAACAACAGAGGCAATTTTTCAGATAAAGAAAGAAAGAGAGTCACTGAGCACTGTCACTATTTAAACATGTCTGTCTTATGTAAAGACAGAAAAGAGAGTCACTTTATATCAAGTTAAAGCAATGAAATGTAACTGAAAATTTTCCATAACATGTAAGTCAACACACACGCGAAAACGAAAGTAGAAAATACATGATGACCTAATTCGGTGTTACCGATAAACAGACAGCTAATGCACAGAATGTATGGATAAATCAAGAAAGAAGCACTAAATAAAAGTCACACTGGTACATACCATGATGTAAAGTCACATATATAAAAGAAAAATACTTATAAAAATTGAGTCCTGGCACACATGTTGACAACGAGATCTTGTGACGTCACCGAAAGTGGGTAGCTGGTACTCGGTCTTCAGGGGGTCACTTAAGAGGGTGAACCTATAGCTGGGCGCCAGTGTCACGGGAAGGATTTTTGCTGTCACGGGTTGGTTGTATCGAGTTGATGAATGGATTGATTGGATTAAGGTGGTTGTGGCCACATGCTGATAGTAGACGTTGATACAACGTTTCTAGACCTTCTCCCGCTTGCTCGAGGGGGTTCGGGGTTCAAGTAATGACAACTATAGACTGTTAGATGATGTTTCCATGTTTTTGAGATATCTTTATGATAGAACCTTCTCCCTCTCGACCTCCGTCATCCTGAATAATATTATATAAACATCCTTAGTAATAAGGAACAATATATAAATGGTGTCCGTCAGGTGGTCGTGAGACCTACCTTCGCCAGGGACAAAGAAAGACTGACCCCGAGGTCGAGAGAGCGAAATGGCAAGATACGAATATTCATGAAATAATGACAATTATGATAATTTACAAATGTTCAACAAGATAATGAAATAAAGTAAACGCATACCTGAATAATATTATATAAACATCCTTAGTAATAAGGAACAATATATAAATGGTGTCCGTCAGGTGGTCGTGAGACCTACCTTCGCCAGGGACAAAGAAAGACTGACAAAGGCTGAGGTAAGAATGTGCGCATGCGGTGTTAATCAGTGACGTGAAAAGCGCGCGAAACTTACATAAGGACACCGGAAATTGATATACGCTACTCAGGAATGCTTAATGCTTAATGAAATATGAAATATATGAGTATATGAAGTATGAAAACGACGATCAATAGGGGAAAATAACTGGAAACGACTAGAAAGTCCTAAGCGCAAGCGCTCCTCCAGTTTCCATAATTTCACTCTGTGACACTATCATTCTCAGAAATGTGAAATTCAGTTTTACAGACAAGCCATAGCTTTTCCAGAAATAGCTGCATTTTCTGTCCCGTGCTGGCATGGGTCAGTTTCTTTTTTCAGTAATAGTACTTGACATGTATATGTATCTTCCAGACCGTTGGTATAATAGCAACTCTAGGTATGCGGGCGATGATAGAGCGGGTCAGTGTTCTAGGTGCCAACATCACAGTTTGTGTCGCCCTACTTCTTGGTACTATAACTACAGGTACTAAACAAATTGAAGCCGATGAACCAAATATGCGTTTCAAATTATATGCGCCCAGCAACGACTCCGATCAGCATACCGCATAGGCTGATCACAGTCCTCACAGGCCTCTGTTTGGATAGGCATAATAGAAATCCTCTCAACACCTGACGAAGTGCATTCTTTCATAGCTCAAAACAGTTGTTTTTCTGATGAAAAGGTTTTCCAAACATAGGTTTTGACTGCTCGTTAGAACCGCCTCAAGAGTACTCACAAGCCATGTGTTGGAGCAGAAATAAGAAAATTAATGTTTACCCCCGTAAATATCAGTTCTCTCCACATACAGTTTGGTCTTCAGCGCAGTTCATTACATAGTCTTGTTAACTTGATGTTAAGGCATACAGAGAATGCAGAGCTCTGAATAGTCATGTAAGCAGACTTTTGTGAGTCTTCACTGTATGCACATCTAAGAAAACACAGTTGTTCTTCACATTTTCCAATCATCAAGTGAACAAGTCCGTGATAAACCCCACTTTATAAAGAGAAAACTTGGATTTATGGGGTATACATTATTTGTCGCCTTATTTATGCTCTAAGACATGGGTTTTGAGTACTCGTTAGAACCGCATCAATGAGGCGGTTCTAACGAGCTTATACAAGATATGTTTGTGGTGTAAAAAAGAAAAATGTCCCGGATTTCCATCCGAAAACTAGCCATTTTGAGGATTAGAAAAAAATGCGCTATATCGCGGAGTATGTTATTTTAATGTATTTAAATAATCATGACCTTTGGGAATGGCAATGTTTAAGATGCAGATAAAGATTTATTTCCCAAGTTCGTAAATATTGAAATAAAGATTATAAATTCAAAAGAATGCTTGGCAGCATAAATAGTTCTATACATTACGAAAACACGCCTATATAATTTTGACCCCCTTGAACCCCACTTTTGTATAGTAAAACTGGGCTTTCCGGGGGTATACTTATTTTTCTTATTTCTGCTCTAAAATATAGATTGTGGGTACTCGTTAGAACCGCCTCGATGAGGCGGTTCTAACGGGTGCCCACAATCTATATTTTGAGCAGAAATAAGAAAAATATCACAATTTTTCATCTTAAAATTTCTAATTTTTGGCCAAAAGATTGGCAATGTGTTTGTATAAGCGTGTTTTCGTAATGTCAGGATATAATATGCACTAATGACTGCAATGGACTACTAAGAAAAACTGTTTGGTGGTGGGTTGATTTTCGGTCCTATGTAACCACCCAATCCTAAAGCTTTTTCCCAATTTGTACCAGACAGCCCAATCGGGTACCCTTGCAAACAGTGCAGGTCCATATCAGGGTCTACACTATTTGCAAAAAGTTCAGCTGTTTTCAAAATACATTTAAAGGTATCGCAACCTTTCACCCCTAAAGTTTGAAATCGACCCCTGTCATATATAAGGAGGAAGGTTCCATTTGGTACAGAACTGGTTAAACCTTATGATTCTGAACAAGATTATCCCTAACTTTATCCCTTACCCTAACTTGTCATTCGACAAGGATCTACACTGTTTGCCCAGTTTGTGATTTTCGGTCATAACATTACCGTAACGTCACACCAATGCCGGTGTAATTTCATGACGCTTATGCAAAGTCACATATACGATGTTGCCTCTAACAACGTGTGCCTGATGGTTTTAGTTATGCCGTGTTTAACGCTTTCTCTTTTCTGCCGACTTTCTTTAAACCGAGGACGAGGTCCCGTCTCGATATGACCTAAGTTGTTGGTGTGAGGTAAAACTCAATCGTTCAATCATATTTTCTTGCATAAATACCTATGCGCATGACTGTTTGAAGCTATTGTCAAATGGACCAAAAGCCGTGCTCAAACAGCAAAAGCCATGTTCAAATCATGAAAATCGCGTGCTGTTTGAACATGGATTTTGAGCTTTAGATATCACAAGACGAGCATTGCTTTGTTTACGTTACGTTGAGCGACGTAACGTCATCGCCCTGAACGTAGCGTTTTAGGGTTCTATAATGGCGTCAGATGGTTACTGCGTAACAACGTCATTGTAAACAACACTCTTAACTGGCCGCCATGTTTGTTTGCCGGTCGCATTTGAAGAGTTTATATGGAGTTTATATGGACCTTTTGGGCGTTTTGTGAAAATTTGCGGTCGGAATCGTAAGTTATGCAAGAACAACGATCATCCATGGTTATTTCATTGCATTAACATTTGCCGGATCCCTCGGAAGATATTTGAACATTCGGCCTAGCGGACTCATGTTCAAACAGCTTCCTCGGGACCCGGCAAATGTTAATGCATGAAAAACCATGGTTGATCCCTATAGTAGAGTTCGATTGTTTAATTTGACATCACTGACACTGCGACAATATAACGTCCCAATAGTCAACATAGGGGTTTATTCTATGTAAATATGTAAATTCTATGTATATAGGAAAACTTAACCTCCAAAAATATAATTTCAGATACAAATTTTTGATATTTTTCAAAGGGCATATTTCATCTGTGCCCATGCATGTTTTTCTTTAAACTTTGTATATTAATAAAACACAGCATTTACAACCTATAGAATGTATTTATTAAATTATATAAATCAAAGAAGGACTCAGGAGGCCTCTGTGACTGACTCCCTCCATGGGCTGATGTCTGTGTCCAAATTAGTCTGTCTTAAATCTTACGTTTTATTTAATTTCAAGATTTGTGAACTGGATTGGATGCAGAACTCCATAGGCATTCTTTTGCTACTATAAAACTTTTTGAATTAATTAAAGTTTACATTTTCTAATAAATTAATTATCAAACATCTTATTTTTTAATTAAATTTTTAAAAAACTATCACAATCCAATTCCTAAGATGCCCGGGACTTTCGTGGAGTGTGGGCCATGTTTGCTGATGTTGGCTCGGTGGGGGACGCCTATTAGTCCTGATGTAGGCGTCTCTTGCCTGATGCCTCCAGTTGACCTGTCTCATGATCTGCGTCGGTCGGTGTGTGCTCGGAGTGGGGTGTGCTGTGTTTGCCGGGACTTGTCCATCATCCGTTTCGGTTTCAGAACTTTTGGGTTGAGACACACTGATGAAGATTAAATATCAGAAAGGCCCCTGTGTCACTAAATTTGGTATATTTACGCCTTAATAAATATGTTCTAGTCTTTGTCAAGATTGCATTTTACTAGGAAAACTTGCCATATGTATTTTCTGTAGCTATGCCAAAGTTCATGAAAATCCGAAGCCGGTAACCCTGTAGTTTTACACCTTTAATGGCTTTTAGTCGTTTCTGCAAAATTTACTGTTTTATTGAAATCATCCAAGAACCTTAAAAAAGGCATTGTCCTCAAAATACCTAACACTTACGTAATAAAAATGAGATTATACAAATCAAAATGAATACCTATTGAGCTGATCTAGCTTAGAAACCATTAAAATATCATGAGTTTCTGGCACTTGCCTTTCATTTATACACTATGATCTATCCAAAATAGTAGATAGTAAAACACTAAATCAAAAGTACTCTAATCAACAAATTAGGCTTAACAACATGTATTGCTTTTTTATTAGCAGCAAAATTATTGTGAACATGTGCAACTTTATTTAATGATTTTACAGATTGAAGTCATTCTACTAAAAATAGGTGTAAGGCAAAGAGATCGATTATATTCATTTGGATGCAAGGACGCAATGGTCAGTGGTTGGTTGTTATTAGTAACACTAGGCATTTGCCTTTCATTTATACACTATGATCTATCACAAATATTAGATAGTAAAACACTAAATCAAAAGTATTCTAATCAACAAATTAGGCTTAACAACATCTATTGCTTTTTTATTAGCAACAAAATTATTGTGAACATGTGCAACTTTATTTTATGATTTTACAGAAGTCATGCTACTTAAATTAGGTGTAAGGCAAGGAGGTCCATTATTTCCATTTGGATGCAAGGACGCAATGGTCAGTGGTTGGTTGTTATTAGTAAAAATAGTACCGTTTATAAACCCATGACCAGCATAAGCCTTAGATATACTATGTCTTTATGTACGCTGAATTCTTATGCTAACAAAAAACGTTACAGTAATTATTGGTCAGTATTTCCAAAAATCGAAACTGACACTGATATTGAGGTTCTGTTACAAAAGATATCATTGATAGATGAGGCACAGAATATTTGGTGTAAGCCAAGCTGTTCCATGACCTAGAGAATTTTGCTATTAGACAGGGAGAGAAACAGTACACATGCATAAAAATGTCTCTTTTCTGCATTGGTATTGTAATTGTTGACGGTTCTTTAGTGTCTTATTTTTTTCTATTTACTTTGTCAATATAGTGGTTAATTTATCGGAAGCAAGCTTTTAGTATTTTTTCTGGTTGTAAAACTTTTAACCACTTATTGAATGTTTCTGCTGAATGCAAGTTCATTGTTCTTTTTAAGCACGGTACTTGCTTGCTTTGTTCATTAATAATTACCGGTACATTTCTGTGCAATTTATCTCTCAGCTTAGAAAGAGCATTGCAGTGTTTGGACAGATAAAAGCATCACAGTGTATTTACTGAAAATAATTTAAAATCTTGTGGGTAATGAGATAACTACTCACAGATTGAATAAATATTATCACCAGTTAAAATGCTTCTTGATACCTTACATATGTGCTTTGTAATTACTGCAACAACTGCTGAGATAGGTAAATGAAGTAAAAAGCCTATACAAATATATAGACACCATAATCATGATCACATAAGTTTTGGAACACAGACAAATGTACGATCATGTGATTTCTAAAAGCAAAATTATTCAAATGGCCTTGGAACTTCAGGAAGCCGTTTGATTTCGTTCATAGGGGCTATACAAAACAGATTGATTGCTAGTGCCAAGCGCAGATACAAATACTGAAAACCGTTTAATGGGTCTTAATGTCAAGGAAATCAGTAAGAAACCTACTGCTGCATATTGTAACCCGACACCATAACTGGAGCTAATTTCAGCCTCGCTTTGACTGCAGTAACTGTGATAAACAATATGGTGGTTTATGTTTACATGTTTAGGTAAATTAAAGGAAATTGGTTTACATGCTATTTAGCTTTACATGCAGAAGTACCAATACATGCTTATCTGGCAGATCACAATTTATTTTAGAATATTTCAGCTTCCAGGAAAACAACATCTGAAAGTCTCTGTTTATTGTTTATGTCGTCTGCTTGCCTACTTGCAAATTTGCACACAGACAAACAGTGCACATCCTGATCAGACTGCTCATAGCAAAATGACTTTCAAAGTGACCAGCAAATGACAAAGCACATGACAATTATTGTGATTGGCATCCTAGGGGTTAAGATACCACCAAAGCCTGCATATGAAAATGTCCTGTTTATGTCGTCTGCTACATTTCTTACAAACATCTTATAAATATTTTTGCATGCAAGGCAAACAGTGTGGACCCAGATCAGACTGTCTGATCTGGGTCCACACTAATTGCAAAAATGATTTTTAAAGTGACAGGCGACAAAGCAGATGACAATTGTTGTGATTGGCATTGTATGGGTTAAAAATAATGTATCATAATTTCCCCCCATTTTGGCACTCTCAACTATATGTCCACCTCTAAGTTTCCCCGCCAAAACATTAACCCTTTTGGTACCAAATGGAACCTTCCTCCTTATATATAGCAGGAGTTTTTTTTTCCAAAATTTAGGGGTGTCAGGTTTCGTTTTCATCAAAATTTATTTGGAAAATGACTTAAATGTTAGGAAACAGTGGAGGCCCTGATCAGACGCCACATTCTGTGGTGTCTGATCTGGGCCTGCACTGTTTGCCAGGGTACTGGTTTGGGGGTTTCTGGTACTAAATGGGTTAAAAACAATAATGTATATATATATCCTAGTTCTATCAGCAAGTGATGACTCATGGGTTATTCCAATATTAAGTGAGACAGGAGCTTAAAAAGGGGTATTTTATTTTGGGTAATATCAATATCTAAAACTTAGTCTTGGAGAATAAAAAACTTTATTATTAAAGATATGTCTATTCTCTTACTGTACGTGAAGCTAAAATGTGGCTAGCAGCTCTGAGCCAGCCAGATCACTAATTAATTGTCAGGTACCCTGATTCTGTTCCCTAAGGGGCCCCATCAGAAACTGCTGTTTTTATCAAGAATAAAGGCTTGTCCTCGGCTAACCTGGCATACACTTCATATGCACATATGTAACTCATCTTGGTGTAAATTTCATTCATGTTGGCATTTCTATCTAGAGGTCAATTATGTCAAAAGGTGGTGCTAATGGACTTATTTCCTTCAATCACAGGCATTAGTTTTAGCTCTTTGTTTTCATGAACTCCAAGCAACACCCACAATGTGCCATATATGTATGGTTTCATACATATATACACTGTCATTCATTCATATAATCCCACCCTGACATGCTCTGAGCCAGATTGGATCATTAATGTTTATGTCAATTGGTACCAAAAATCCTGCAAAATATCAAACTAGGTCACAGTATTTTTCATGCTCATTATCATATTTTAGACATTTTTCATGCAATATTTCAGAATATGATAGAAAAGTATTATAAATATCTTTCACAATTAAAAAAGAGTGATTTAAAAATGTGATTTGGTTGCAATATGCATAATAAACTTGCAAATATCTCCTGGGAAATTTTGTATGGTGACGTCACTGCTAGGCTGTACCTTGTGTATTGCTAGAGGTCTCGGCAAGAGGAGATAAAATTCCAAAAATTTCATCAAAACTCATGAAGAATTAACATCAAAATATATGTTAAAATACTCATTATATTCCTCTCATTAAGATTATATTACCAGACAATCATGCATTCTATTATACATAGTTATAAAAAAAAATAATGCAATAAAACTCAAATGAGCTTGATCATTAATTTCGTCTGCTGTAGTATTTCATTTAATAGTACTGGGATTTGAAAACGAGGCTCTCCTTGAAGCAATTAATGTGAGAAAACCAGGCAGGTTGCAGACTGAATGTAATCTCAGGTGTTATTGATTGTCTCTAGAGTAAACCTTTCTTTTTTAAATGGACAGTTAGGGTTAAACAAACAAACAAACAACAGTTAGACTCATTTATCTCGAGTCCGATAACAAATCTCACAAAATCTGAAGCAACATCTAAAATGACTGGTATGTTGTTGATTTGAATGTTAAATCTAAACACCACCTTAGCACCAAATAAGACAAGACAGACAGAAAGAAAACTATGCACATGATTTCATGGGTGCGTTTGATGACGCTTGTCATCAAAAACTTTGCGCTATAGTTCTGTAGACAAAATAGTTTGCTTTGGCCATGGCGTTCAATAGGGGGCAAATTTACCGAACTGGATATTTTGAAATAATACTTGTAATTATGCTATGAACTACTTACACAAACCATACTATACTATAGCCATGTAAACTGAAAGCAATGGTAAAGTATTATTAAACAGTATGACCGAAACATGATAATCAAATAATTTCACATTTTGTTGAATCAGGACTATCAGTATTCAGTCTGTTAAAACACAATGTTACCGGTCCACAATTTCCATGAAATTTCATCTACATATTTCTAAGATATGTGGTTAGTATTTATACTAAAATGGTGTCTTGACCAAAAATTGGAACATGTCAAAATTGTATATAAAATTTTAATGAATACAAAACTTGGAGCTGAAATATGGGGATACCATCAGAGAAAACTGAATGCCTAACCACTATTACTAGACATATGAGGTCATTCATAGTATCAACTAACTCACCAATTATGACTTTAATTCTTAAAACATGGCAGCATTAGATATACTCTCTGTTGTTATAGAGACTTCATAAAAATGTAATTAATTTTCTACAGAAATAACGTTTAAAAGTGAATGCATCGTAATTATAACGGTTATACCCAAGTCAATTATTGTGCATAATTTCATCAAATTCCAAGCGTGGGCAGAAACCAATGTAAATTTCCTATACACTGAAAGACCCCCTTTCTGCACCACATATAGATTGTGGGAACTCGTTAGAACCGCCTCGCCGACACAAAACAAAGATTGCGGGAACTCGTTGGACCCTTCTCGGCCAGGCGGGTCTAACGAGTACCATTGTGGGAACTCATTAGAACCTCCTCGGCAAGGCGGTTTTGACGAGTACCATCAATCTATGTTTTTGAGCAGAAATGATAAAAATAATGTATGTCCCTGTAAACCCATGTTTTTATGCCCGCGCCAGTCGAAGAATGGTGGAAGGGCATATAGCGTTGCCCCTGTCCGTCCGTACGGCCGTTCGTCCGTCCGAAACTTAAACGCAGTCAATAACTTTCTTATTTCTGGATGGATTTTGAAATTACTTTTTTGAAATGTTAACCATCATAAGACGATGTGTCACGTGCAAAACCCAGGTCCGTACCTCCAAGGTCAAGTCATACTTAGAGGTCAAATGTAAAAAAAAGGGTCTGAACCTTAAACACAGTCAATAACTTTCTTATTTCTGGATGGAGTTTGAAATTACTTTGTAGAAATGTTAACCATCATGAGACACTATGTCACTTGCTAAATCCAGGTCCGTACCTCCAAGGTCAAGGTCATACTTAGAGGTCAAATGTCAAAAAGGGTCCGAAACTTAAACGCAGTCAATAACTTTCTTATTTCTGGATGGGTTTTGAAATTACTTTGTAGAAATGTTAACCATCATGAGACAATGTGTCGCTTGCCAAATCCAGGTCCGTACCTCCAAGGTCAAGGTCATAATTCATAATTAGAGGTCAAATGTCAAAAAGGGCCCGAAACTTAAACGCAGTCAATAACTTCCTTATTTCTGGATGGATTTTGAAATTAATTTTGTAGACATGTTAACCATCATGAGACGATGTGTCACGTGCAAAACCCAGGTCCGAACCTCCAAGGTCAAGGTCATACTTAGAGGTCAAATGTAAAAAAGGTCCGAAACTTAAACCCAGTCAATAACTTACTTATTTCTGGATAGATTTTGAAATTACTTTATAGAAATGTTAACCATCATGAGACAATGTGTCATGTGCATAACCCAGGTCCGTACCCCCAAGGTCAAGGTCATACTTATAGGTCATATGTGAAAAAAGCGTCCAAAACCTCAACACTGTCAAAAACTTTCTATAGATATATTTTCTGGCGGGGGCATCCGTGTCCTGTGGACGTATTTCCAGTACTATTTAAAAGTTGTGTTTAAGGGGTCCAAATTACACGATGACGTCAACAAGACGCAGAGGTTCTGGCGAGACTGCGAGTATGCGCATGCGTAGGCTCGCGAGAGCCTTTGATACTCGCCTTTGCGATAAGTACCTTTTTCTCTTGAACTGGCTTAAGGGGAATGGGAGCACCTAGCACATTTTCCGCCATTTTTGCAAAGGGAGACAACGTTCGGGACATCCTGTTTGCTTTTCCATAGGCTCAGTCCCGCTGAAAGAAGAGTCTACTCTTAAAGGAAAGAATTTGCTTTAAGAGTTCACCTCTATTGACATGGGAGACAAAAATACTTTTGCAGGAGTTGCCTCCCCTGAAGGTGTTCCCATTCCCCTTAATTGAGTTTATTTGTCATTCCAGCATTTATAAAAGCCGACTATCGTCGTCAAGCTGCTGGAAAATATGTAAGTATTACAGAAAAAAAATTGCCATTTTATTAGGAAAAAGAGCCCATTGTAATTTGCCATCCAGAAGCAAATAATTCCATCAGTTTTCCGACGGCTAAGGCTTTAGACAATTAACAAGATACCAATATCAAAAGAGGATTCCTTCTTCTTCTTTTTTTTTAAAAAAAAGAAAAGTTGCAAAATGTTTATATTTTAAGTTGTACAAAGTTTTTATTTGTTTAATTTGAGGTTTAACGTCCCCGTAAACACTGTATAGGTCATTTTGGAGACGTTGCTTCCAATTTTGTGTGCCTTTTACCCGATATGGAGATGAAATGGCATTTCAAGCTCTGTCGCCCAATGAAACCCAATAGGATTTATGAGCATGGACGGTCCAACTCGCATCGCTTTGCCGCAGGCTTAGATTCTCTAAGCGGTTTATCAGTACACGTGTGTGGTCGGTTTCAGCTCTGCGTGGAAGCATCATGCAGCCCATCGTTTTCTTCAAGCGTCGACGCTGTCCAAAGTACCGGTTTAAGAAATAGTGAACTATCTGCTGTCTTTGTGTATTAAATACTTTGCTGATTCACTGCTGATTGCTGCTTTTTGTTCAATACTTGCAGAAAATCTACAGTCCCGACAAAGACCCTTTAGAACATTGGAGAACAGAGATAGCTGTAGAACACAAAGAAAGTCATCCACTGTAATGTATTAAAAAAGCATCAGATTTCGGTATTCAGGTTAAACATATATGACAGTTCACCTGTAACAAGTTTCAACCCCTTTTGTACCAAATGTAATCTTCCTCCTTAATTACAGTAGGAGTCCATTTCAAAATTTAGGGGTGCCAGGTTGTGTTTTCTTCCAAATTTATTTGGAAAATGGCTGAACGTTTAGTAAACAGTGTAGGCCCTGATCAGACGCCACGTTCCGTGGCGTCTGATCTGGGCCTACACTGTTTGCTAAATACCCCTACTCGTTTAGGGGTTTCTAGTATAGTATGGGTTAAGTGTTAGGCTAACTCGTGCCAAAATCTAACAGTATGGCAGTCAACGACAATAAAGATGATGTGAACAGCAGGACTCTATAATTGTGAGCTAAGATGACTGAAAACTGTTTGTAAGCATTATCAAGACAGTTCATGAACCTTCTTTGTTTCCTTGGATTTACATAAGGCGGTGAAAATACAAAAAAAAACATTTCGACGGTGGAAAGCAATCATCATGTTAACATGCTGTGTAACGAGCGCCCATGTATACCCAACTTTATACAGAGAAAACTTGGGTTAACAGGGATAAACATTATTATATTTTATTTCTGCTCAAAGACGTTTGTTTTGTTTGTTTTTTTTTTATTTGAGGCTTAACGTCCCCGTCAACACTGTAAAGGTCATTTTGGAGACGTTGCTTCCAATTTTGTGGAACTTTTACCCGACATTGAGATGAAATGACTTCTTAAGCCCTGCCGCCCAATGAAACCAATAGGGTTTATAAGCATGGACGGGCCGACTCGCACCACTTTGCCTTGGCAGGCTTAGATCCTCTAAGCGGTTTACCAGTACTCGTGTGCGGGTCGGTTTCAACTCTGCGCGCCGCGAAGCATCATGCAGCCTATATATTTCTTCAAGCCCCGACGGGCGGGGGCCGTCGCAAAGACTTAGGTTGTGTTTTCTCATTGAGGCGGTTCTAACGGGTACCCACAAGCCTATGTTTAAAGTGTAAATACGAAAATACCACACATTTATTATTGTAGGGATATGAAAGAATGCACTATATCACATGGATGTGTTATGGTAATGTTCCACTTTATTTAATACTAATTTATTTTAGTTCGATTGCGATGAAAGCTACAATCTTATTTGAATCACCTAGCCTCATTCCGGATGTTATCACGCGCGAGATAAAGGCAGTGACGTTTACACCACTGCTACCCATTTATATGTGGGTTGAGTTGGGCAGCGGCAAAATGCAATGTTGGACTTAATTCTTTTCTGCAACAAGGTCTATCGGAACCTGAAGAATGTTTGCTTGCAATGATTTCAGTACCCAATTTAGTAAAATCATTCTTGGATATGAAAGGACTGCTGGGTACAACATAACTGCTTTGCGACAATACGACAGATTGCATGCATTGCTTAGTACTGTCATACCATTCATTACACATAGTTAACTTGGAGTCGGCTAGGAAAAGACTATCCTGACGTCAAAGATAACTAACAGTAAAACAGGAGTTAACTATATCCATCTACAGTTTCAATAAACAATAGTTTACTCCATAGTTAACCAGAAGATAACACATTGTCTGATTGCAGTTGGTCCCTATTTAAAAGGGCATCAAGTATGGTTTAACCAGTACTGTAGATGACCCAATCATTGTTGATAACTTTGCTTTCATCTTTCATTGCACGCCGGTGGTTCGGACTTCAGATTCTATGATGGCTCCAGTCTAAAGACCTACTTACATTTAAGTAATGTCTGATGGTACCTGATGTTCAGTCTATGGCTGGGCCCACCGGAGTCTAACTGTTGGTTTTCATTTGCTCCAGCATTTCAGTTATTCCATGCTGTTGGGTCCTCGTCGTTGATTCATATCTTTAGTCGTTTCGTTTTTATGTTCTCTGCGATTTTGCAATGATGAGTTAGAAATTATTCATGTGGACTGAACAAATTATTTGTCTAAACCATGAGAGGATTGTGGCCACGTAATATCGATTTACTCCCCCCCCCCCACCTCACCCCAACCCACACACCGTTCTAAGGCGCTCTGTCTGTCGTGTAGTAGGCGGTTCTTCTGTCGCGGTTTATTTTTGTTATGGTTTCTCTTTTGGTGTCTGTGTCGCTTATATTATTTTATTTTGGATAGCCTATTGGTCATTTTGTAGGAAAGTAACTGTCCGTTTGACTTTCTACTGTTGATTTTTCCATTAAGGTATGTTGTTTCGTGTTTGTGTTTCTTTTCCTTTGGTGTCTCTGATGGGAGCTGTAGGTCAATTGTATCGATTCCTGATCACTGCCTCCACTTCTATTTAGGGGGTCTTCAGATTCCACCTTGGCAACCACTGATTTTAGTTTTTCATTTTATATATGAAAGGCATTGGATTGTGGAAACAACAAATAGTGTAGTTAAAGAATTTAGATAAACTTGAAACTGTTGAAAACTGAATTTTGCTCTTCAGCAGTCTGTGTAAGTTAGAGAATTAATCCTTCTTAAAGTCTGTACAAATATTTGTCCTTTCCTTGTGTTTTTGTATAAGAATACCAGAGGAACTCCATCCCAATCATTGTCCAGCAAATATTGAATTTCTTTTTAATAGGATAATTTTAGTGTTAACTAGAATGTGTTTTTCTACAAAAACACAGATGTCACACCCCTTTTTGACCTCTAAGTATGACCTTGACATTGAAGGTATTGACCTGGGTCTTGTGTGCAACACATCATGTAATGACGGTGAACATTTCTGTAAAGTAACTTTAAAATGTTCATCGAGAAATAAGCGATATATTGACTGTACACGGAAAAGCCCTTTTTACCTTTGACCTCAAAGTATGGCATTGAACTTGGAGGTACTGACTTGTCTCTTGGGCACAACACCTCATCTCATGATGGTTAACATTTCTGCCAAGCAATTTCATAATCCATCAAAGAAGAAAAAAGGAATTGACAATACATGAAAAGGCCCATTTTTGACCTTTGACCTCTAAGTATGACCTTGGCATTGGAGGTACCGACCTCGGTCTTGCACACGACACATCGTCTAATGAAGGTGCACATTTCTGCAAGGTTACTTTAAAAAGTCCATCAAGAAATAATTAAGTTATTGACTGGACACGAAACAAAATACTCTTCTTTGACGTTTGACCTCTAAGTATGACCTTGATATTGGAGGTACCGACCTGGATATTGCGCGCAACACATCGTCTCATGATGGTTTTACATTTCTACCAAGTAATTTCACAATAAATCCAAGAATAAGAATTTCAAAGTTATTGACTAAACACACAAAAAACTTTTTTGACCTTTGACCCCTAAGTATGACCTTGACCTTTGAGGTACCAACCTGGGTTATGCGCGCGACACATCGTCTCACGGCGGTTAACATTTCTGCCAAGTAATTTCAAAATCCATCTAAAAATAAGAAAGTTATTGACCGGACACGATTTGCCCATACATACATACCGACAAACTTCCAAGGGAGATAATCAAAAAGTATAAATGCGAGAGCTATAGTTCTTGCGCTCTGCACGTCGACTAATGTTGATAAATATTAATATGAAGTTTCATGAAGATAGCTTGAACGGTTTTCAAGTTATAGAGCGGACACGATTTTGTGACAGATGGACAGACGGGCAGACGGACAGACAGACAGACGCCCGGGGGAAAACAATATGTCGCCCCGAAAAGGGGGTAGACATAATTACCTTCTTACCACTAGCCATGGCTAAGGGAACGCAGGGTGCTTATGTGCCAGTGAAACGTAACACTAAGCATGGGTACAACTTTGACCATTTAATAAGGCAAGGCAAGCCCATAAAAGTCATATGTATATATGACAGCTGTCAGATTCCTAACCATCGGCTTACATAGCTAAATGATCCCCAAAGACCCAACCAGGAGGGCGTAGGCTACCTAGTAGCGGGACGGCGGCTGTTAAAGGTTCTGTATGGATGTTGTTTTACAGGTTTAGAACCACAGGTGTCCACATCGGTGAATATTTTCTCCATCCGAGTTGAGATATCTGGAAATAAAAGCTCCTGTTCAGAAATCAACTGTTTCTGTTCGGTTTGTTGATCTGGCTGTAGATGTGACAGTTTCTGGTCATGATTCCTCAGAATGTCCGAGTTCTGTAGTTTAGATGGATAATGTCCCCACAGTCAGTCATTTTCACATGTTTCAAGAGGAACAGAGCTAACAAGTTTGACTGATGTTAAAGATGGCTTATCCCTATCTATGTATTCATGTTAATATGGCACAACTGTTTAGGCTTGCGCCTTCAAGGAGTGTTAGTTATGTAATTTACGTCACTGGTCTTTTTGTCTACGTTTATGTACCATAATATCTAGCCCTCAAAGACATTTCATGAATAGGCAAAAGGGCAAGTACCTTATCGCCTGGTTTGAAATTCCATTCCGTTGTGCCTATGTCATACAGTTGTTTCATTTTTCTTTGGGCTGACTGAATATTGGTCCGAGCAGCTTTACAAGCTTTCAAAAGTATAGTTTTGAAAGTCAGGCACATACTGAAGTAAAATTAAGGAAGTGCGGAAGTGCCATCATTGGAGAGAACTTTTCAAAGGGCCACGGACAGTATTGCCAAATACTAATTCAAATGGACTTAAGCACAGCCTCTCCAACAGCAATTGAAAGCAAATACATGCATTCATTCCCATCTTTCTGTGTGTCAAAGCAATAAGATTTCATCATGTTTTGCATTGTTGGATGGAATGCTTCAAGGGCACCTTGACTTTCAGGGTGATATGGCGATGACTTATACTGAATTATGCCTAGTTCATGCATAACTTCCTGAAAAATTCCACAAATAAAGTCTGAACCTTGATTTGACTGCATAGATTTGGGAAGTCCAACAAATGTGAAAAACTTCACTAAAGCCTTAACAGAAACTACTGGGCCAATTGAAGTCATATTTGAGCCAGCGCACGACAAAACCTACAATAAGACGTGCGCCCAGCGAAGACTCAGATCAGTCTGATCAGAGTTTTCGCTGTGCGCTCTAAGGATAGCGTAGGGCCCAATGTTCCTTCATGCAGCAAGAGACGTCTCTGATTAGACTATATGGGTGCGCAGGCTGATCTTATTCTTCACAGGGCGCACATTTAAATTATAGGAAATGCTGTGCCCCGGCTCATTTTATATAGTAGAACATCTATGCATCACGGGAACTAAAGTTTTTATAACTGGTCCTGTTCACATGACCAAGATGGCAACTACGCGCTGTGGTGCAGTGGTAAAGCATCGGATTTGAGATCAAGAGGTAGCCGGTTTGATCCCCACAAGCGCCAAGTGTTGTTTCCTTGAGCAAGAGACTTTATCCAAATTGCTTTTTCCTGGTCCCAGGAAAAGAGGGCCACATGGAAGATTAGTACTAGTACTATATGTGTTACCCTCTATATAGTTTATCAACGACCTTTGAGAGTTCAACGTTCAAGCGTGACAAGACTAATCCATGTTTTAGGGGAAGCAGGTTTCGGATTATTTTTTCTACGGGATTTTAAAATTAATAATTAAGTTTTTGATATTGCCATTATGTAAAATTCGTGACCAAGTGGTAAATATGATGCATTACGAATCTCAGTAAAACTATACGACCCAATGTAAAATCCCAACTGAAGGCGACTTACCTAAAACACGGACCAGTCCAAAATTAAAAGTGCAGTCAAGTCTCACTGCGTTTTGAAAGACTATAAATAAGGTCGATTATTATTATTATTATTATTATTATTATTACGCCCATACATGATTTTGGTTGTTTTTATTCGAGTTTAACGGCCCAGTGAACACTATTTTAGGTCAGTTTTGAGCCAGTAAGTTTACCTATCCACACTTTTCCTAAGCAAGCTAATACGTAAGCGGTTAACCAGTACAGTGCACATTCTTTGGCCAGAAACTGACAATTGTCCTTCTTGAATCAGCGGAAGGGAGATAATTACCGTTAAAAAGATTTCATGATCAATCTCCACGAAAAAATGTTGCCGACCCCGGCAGGTATCGAACCCGCGTTCTCCTGATCACCAGTCAGACGTGCATTTGACTGAGCTGCCGAGGCCGGCTGCCCATAAATGGTAAAATCCCTTTAAACGTTCTCCTCCAGAACCGCAAGTCAGACGATCTTGAAATTTAACAGATAGCAAAAGGGACTTGAGCACTTCAAATGGATGTGTGTTGAGTGAGTGAGTGAGTGTTTCAGTTTTACGTCCCACCAACAGCTAAGGTCATACGGAGACGGGACCTCGGTTTAAAGACTCATCCGAAAGTCTGGAGAAGCCCGGGATCGAACCTGCGACCCCTGGTTTACAAGGCGAGTAGCGTAACCACTCGACCACGGAGGCTTCTGGATGTGTGTTGACTTTGACCTTTTTACGGCAAGTTAAAATTTGGGCCCAAAGGCGTTTGAATGAGAAAATGGTAAAATGGTGCTTTCCATCACGAAAACATGTCTATATAATTTTGACCCCCTTTAACCCCACTCTTATAAAGTAAAACTGGGGTTTGTAGGGGTATACACTATTTTTCTTACTTCTGCCCCAAGACATAGATTGTGGTACTCGTTGAAACCGCCTCACCGAGGCTGTTCTAACGAGTATCCACAATCTATGTTTTGAGCAGAAATAAGAAAACTATCACAGTTTTTCATCCGAAAACTTTCATTTTTCGGTGGTAAAATTTACATTGTATTTGTATAGGCGTGTTTTCGTAATGCATTAAAAACAATTGTAGTTTATGAAAAGAAATTAGGTCTTATAAGAACCTCTATAAATATAAAAGTTCAAGGTCATTCAGTGACCTTTGCTCAAGGCCACAAGGACTGAATGACCATCAGGATTTCAAACATATCCTCAGACACCATAGGGCAACTGGAGTAAAAAAACTTAGGAAAATAGAAGTGAAGGCAATGACCAGGAATCGATGCAGCTAACCCACAGCTCTCATCAGAGACAGCAAGGGAAAGAAACACAAACACGAAATTACTAGACCCTAATGGAAACGTCAATAGCGGATACCCAAAAGGACAGTTACTTTCCCACAAATTGGTCAATTAGCTATCGAAAACAAAATAATATAAGGATACACAATAAAAGACAAGCCACAACAAAAATAAACCGCGACAGAAGAACCGCCTTTGAATGGTTAGTGAAACGAATTCTACTTGGGGGCTTAAATCGATTTTACGTGACCACAATCCTCGCCCTTACTTTCGTCGCGGTTTAGACAAATAATTTGTTCAGTCCGCATGAAAGCTTTCTAACCCATCAGTGCAACATCTCCGTGAACATAAAAATCAAAAGCATTTTCTAAATTTTATCGACGACACTATGGACAAATACAAAGTTGATTTAAAGACACTTCTGCAGCCCTACATATCAGAACAAGCATTTCATTGATATTTGGTTAATAAATTTCGAATGAGTTACTTACTGTCATGGGGACCAACGATTTTGTGTAATGTAAATAATAAAGAAACTAGAGTGAAGGCTTGGTTCATAGAATCGACTTTAACTCCCAAGTGGTACTCACTACTGACCGTCCTAAAGGGGTGGTTCTAATATTGTTTTTTTTAATGTAACGTTTTCCGATTTTCTGACGTGGCTCTTCGTGTTGTATATGCTTATGGTTGTATATTAATAGTATTATTATGATTACGATTATTATTATTATTATTATTATTATTATTATTATTATTATTATTATTATTATTATTATTATTATGTACTTAATTGTCATTAATTATACCTCTTTTTTGTCCTTAAAACGTCAAGACTGTGACCCAAGTTCTTTCTGTCTTTCTTTTTTTTTTTATTTAATTTTAAACATTTAGAGATCAAATGATCTGTATGATTACACTTATTACACATTACTTGAGAGTGACAAAAGGGATTTTGACTTTTGTTTTCACCATACGGTTTGGGTATATGAGTAAGTATATGGTTATAACTGCCAAATGGATTACTTGGATAGAATCTGGGATCTGGTTGTGGGTTATCGTGTTTCTAGGATAAGTTCACAAATGAAACTTTAGGCGAATGGGAACGCATGGCAGTTTTTTGTTTCCGTCGTTTTTTTTTCAAAGGGAGACAACTTTCGGGACTTCCTGTTCACTTTTCTATAAGCCTTGTCATACTGAAAAGTGGTCTACTCTTGCTCTTCAGGAGTAAATTCTTTCCTTTAAGACTTGATCCCTATTGGTATGGGAGGCGAAAATACTTTTGCAGAGTTGCCTCCCATGAAGGTGTTCATATCCCCCTGAATGAATCAAAGCATAATCGTCAGCTAAATGAGAAGCTTCTTCCAAAGTTTTATCTGTTTTTCATCGAGAAAAGACTTATTGTCTGAATTTAATATGTTTAAACACTTAAACAAGGACAAGCTGTCTCAGTTTTTCATGACCAGATCCTACTCTTTAGATGAACACTACACAGATCAGATACTGTGTAACTGTTCTTTTGTTCTGGGAAATTTCATTTTTTTCATTTTTTTTTTTTTTTTTTTTTTTTTTCAAATTCCTATTTTTGTGCCCATAAACTTCAGGAACCAACTCATATGTCTTTTGAACAAGTCTTTTTTTTTACCAAATCATAGTCTGAGTTTGTTCAACTTTCAGCTGGGAGAAACTGTCTCGAGCTTTCCAACTACAACGCTTTGCAAAAGCAAGGTCCCTTTACAAAAACACGCCTTTACAAATACCATTACGATAACTCGCCAGCCCCCGCCCATAGGGGCTTGAGGAAATATATGGGCTGCATGATGCTTTCACGCAGAGCGGAATCCGGCCCGCACACTAGTAGTGGTAAACCGCTTAGAGGATCTAAGCATGTCCAGAATCCGCGGTGCGAGGCGGACCGTCCATGCTAATAAACCCTATTGGTTTCATTGGGCAACAGGGCTTGAGATGTCATTTCATCTCAATGTCGGGTAAAAGTCCCACAAAATTGGAAGCAACATCTCTAAAATGACCTTTACAGTGTTGACGGGGACGTTAAACCTCAAATCAAACAAACAAACGATAACTCGCCCGTGCGATATAGTGCATTTTTCACATCTCCAAAATGGCTACTTTTCTGATGAAAATCCTTGATATTTTTCTTATAAATGCTCAAAACATAGGATGAGGGTGCTCTGTAGAACCACCTCATTGAGGCGGTTCTAATGAGTACCCACAACCTGCCCTGGGAGCAGAAATAAGAAAAATAATGCATATCCCCGTAAACCCAGTTTTCTCTATATAAAGTGGGGTTTAGAGGGGTCTTCTTTTCACGGACTTGTTCACGTGATGATTGTAAATTTTAGCGCCGGGAAAAAAATGAAAAAATTGTGATATTTTACTTTTGCTCAAACCATAGATTGCGAGAGCTCAACAGAACCGCCTCGACGAGGCGATTTTATCGATTACCCACAATCTATATTTTAGAGCAGAAATAAGAAAAATAATGTTTACCTCTGAAAAAAACCAGTTTTACTGTATAAAAATGGGGTAGAATTGGGTCAAAGTTATATAGGCGTGTTTTCGTGACGAATGCTCTTTCGGCCATTTTAAATTTACAGCACCTTTCTCAAAATGCAAAACGTACTTATTCACCTTTTTTTTTCTTGAAATGGGGGTACTTGTCTGATGTGCTTTATAGCATCAAAGTAGCCCAAGAGTCAAAACCAGATGTTTCACCGTGTATTGACTCTGGAGGTCGATTTACTTCATCCTTAACCCTTATCTTGCTGTTCACGACAAAGCCTATCTTTGTAAACCGTGTAGATCCAGATCAGATGGCTTCTGAAGAAGTCACGGCCCCCGCCCATATGGGCTTGAAGAAATATATGGGCTGCATGATGCTTCCCCGCAGAGCTGAATCCGACCTGCACACTAGTACTGGTAAACCGCTTAGAGGATCTAAGCCTGTCCAGGAACCGCGGTGCGAGGCGGACCGTCCATGCTAATAAACCCTATTGGTTTCATTGGGCGACAGGGCTTGAGATGTCATTTCATCTCAATGTCGGGTAAAAGTCCCACAAAATTGGAAGCAACGTCTCCAAAATGACCTATACAGTGTTGACGGGGACGTTAAACCTCAAATCAAACAAACAAACAAATTCTGAAGAAGTCTTAGCTTGCTGTTCATGACAACCCATATCTTTGTAAACAGTGTAGATCCAGATCAGATGGCTTCTGAAGAAGTCTTATCTTGCTGTTCACGACAACCCCTATCTTTGTAAACAGTGTAGATCCAGATCAGATGGCTTCTGAAGAAGTCTTATCTTGCTGTTCACGACAACCCCTATCTTTGTAAACAGTGTAGATCCAGATCAGGTGGCTTCTGAAGAAGTCTTATCTTGCTGTTCACGACAACCCCTACTTTGTAAATAGTGTACATCCAGATCAGATGGCTTCTGAAGAAGCCATCTAATCAGGATCTACACTGTTTGGCATTCAGTTAATGAATTTGTAGCAATAAATTACATCAATTAATTTGATTGGCTGATAGGCAGAAATGGATGTTCCTTTAAGTGTTGACCCCTATCGACATGGGAGACAAAAATACTCTTGCATGAGTTACCTCCCCTGAAGGTGTTCCCATTCCCCTTAAAACTGCCAAACTGAACTAGAGGAAAATCCTTCTCCTTATATAGAACCAGTGGAGATTCTTGAATCCTACAGAAAGAAGTTTGCTTATATGCTAAAATAGTGTGATCCTAGAATTTCTGGGCTATTGTTAAACCTCTTTCTTGTAAGCAACAGTTGTTTACAAACTATTATTATTCTCGGACTCATATTCTATATCTTTCCTTTTAAATTAAGGGGAATGGGAACACCTGGCAGAATATTCCGCCATTTTTCAAAAGGACTTCCTGTTCGCTTTTCAATTAGCCCTGTCTTCTCAGAAACAAATTCTTTCCGTTAAGAGTTGACCCCCTATCGACATGGGAGACAAAGATACTTTTGCAGGAGTTGCCTCCCCTGAAGGTGTTCCCATTCCACTGAATGAGTCAAAGCATAAGCGTGAGCCAAACGAGAAGCTTCTTCCAAAGTTTTAACCTGTTTTTCACCGAGAAAAGAGATAATGCCTGATTTTAAGCATGTTTAAACACTTCAACAAGAACAAGCTGTCCAAGTTTTTCATGACCAGCACCTACTTTTTAGAAGAACACCCCACACCACTCATATATCAAATCTTTGGGTTGAGCAAATGCTATATAAGTCTGGGAAATTTCGTATTTGCAATTCTTATTTTGTATCCGTAAACGTCAAGGACCAACTCATATGCCTTAAGAATATTTTTTTTTTTTTACCAAATCATAGTCTGAGTTTGTCCAACTGTCAGCTGGATGTAACTGTCTCTAGCTTTCCCAACTACAACGCTTTGCAAAAGCAATGTCCGGAATTTACAGCAACTTTCTCAAAATGCAGACCGTACTTATTCACATCTTTTTCTTGAAATGGGCCATCAAAAAAGCCCCAGTGTCAAAACCAGATGTTTCACCGTGTTTTGACTCTGAAGGTCGATTTACTTCATCCTTAACCCTTATCTTGCTGTTCACGACAACCCATATCTTTGTAAATAGTGTACATCCAGATCAGATGGCTTCTTCAGAGCCATCTGATCAGGATCTACACTGTTTGGCATTCAGTTAATGAATTTGTAGAAATAAATTACATCAAGTAATTTGATTGGTTGATAGACAGAAATGGGTGTGGCTTAAATGAATATTCAGCAAGATAAGGGTTAATTGATCATTACGAAAACACGCCTATACAAATACATTGTCAAGTTAACTGCCGAAAGTACGAAAATTTTAAGATGAAAAATTGTGATATTTTTATTATATATGCTCAAAATATAGATTGTGAACACACTTTAGAACCGCTTCGACGAGGCGGTTCTAACGAATACCCACGATTTATATTTTTGAGTAGAATAAAAAAGATTTACCCCTCTAAACCCCAGTTTTACTATATAAAAGTGGGATTCAAGGGGGTCAGAATTATATAGGCACGTTTTCATGATTATTGCGTTTCCCTTTCTTTTTCTCCCATTTGCCTTTGTTTTCCCGTCTTTCTTCTGTTTCTAATTATTCCCTCCGCATTTCTTTTTCTTTATCCTTCTCTCTTTCTTCTTTTTCTAAATTTAACGTCTCTACATATAATTCAAATTGCGTTTCAATTTCAGTCTGTCTCATTTGCATTTCACAATGAGAAACCGTTATAAGAGACAATACTGATGAATAAATCATTTCTTCAACAACCAAAGATTATATCAAAATTACGGAACCCGGGAAGGAACATAAACTTTTTTTTAATTTGTTGTGCGAACAAGATATTAAGTTGTGCGAACAACATATTATCTTATGCACACAAGATAATATGTTGTGGGGACAAGATATTATCTTGTGCGGACAACGTAATTTATGTTGTGCGGACAACATATAATCCTGTGCAGATAAGATAATATCTTGTTTGAAGTGTATGAAGCTGGCTTGGAGTCTGGAGAATGGAGTTTGGAATTCAATTTATTGCGTAGTAGTAAAGTGTAGTAAAATATTAGCGAATGATAGGCAAAGTCGATATTCCAAGCTGCGAATCCCAAGCCAAGTTCACACACTCTCTTGTTTGCACAACTTTATTCTTGTGCGGACAAGATATTATCTTGTTCGCACAACATAATAAAAATAAAAAAAAACATGTCCCTTCCCGGGTTCCGTACAAAATACTCTTAATTTCATCCTTTTTTTCAGGCTTGTTTTGATATTTTGACGGCAGTGATGGGAAGCAATATCTAGCAAATAAGTTCTTTTGGCCAATTCAAGGGGAATGGATACAGCTGACAGATTTTCCGATTTTTTTCACAGAGAGACAACTTTCGGGACTTCCTGTTTCCTTTTCTACAAACACTGTTCCACTACATCATGAAAACACGCCTATATAATTTTGACCCCCTTGATACCTACTTTTATATAGTAAAACTGGGGTTTCCGGGGGTATACCTTATTTTTCTTATTTCTGCTCTAAAATATAGATTGTGGGTACTCGTTAGAACCGCCTCGATGAGGCGGTTCTAACGAGTGCCCACAATCTATATTTTGAGCAGAAATAAGAAAAATATCACAATTTTTCATCTTAAAATTTTTATTTTTTTTCGGCGATAAAGGGGGCAATGTTTTTGTATAGGAGTGTTTGCGTAATGTATACAATATGTCTACTTTTAAAGGAAAGCATTTGCTCCTCAAGAGCAAATCCTTTCCTTTAAGAGTTGACACATATTGACATGGGAGACAAAATACTTTTGCAGGAGTTGCCTCCCATGAAAATGTATCCATTCCCCGTAAACAACTTTAGGGAAGGGATTGCCAAAAAACTATTCAAATCACGTGTCAAGTTTACTTCTTGCTTGTTTTTGTGTCATTGCGAAAACATGCCTATGCAAATACATTGTAAATTTTATCGCGGAAAAATATGAAAATTTTCAGATGAGAAATTGTGATATTTTTCTTGTTTCTGCTCAAAATATGGATTGTGTGTACTCCTTAGAACCGCCCAAAATCTATATTTTAGAGCAGCAATAAGAAAAATAATGTTTACCCATGCAAACCCCAGTTTTACTGTATAAAAGTGGGGTTCAAGGGGGTCAAAGTTATATAGGCCTGTTTTAGTGATGTGAGGTAAAATGTTATTTCAGGCATAATTTGACAATTTGTGAAGAAATGTCAATCCCCTGTAGATGTGCCAATCTGTTGTTCACATGAAATTATAATCCTCTATTACATAAAATGTCAATCCCCTAGATGCGTATTAGGAAATGTCAATCTTTAAGCACATGCCAATTCTATATTTGAATAGAAAAGACAACTACTCGTACTTCATTACGAAAACACGCCTATATAATTTTGACCCCCTCGAACCCCACTTTTATATAGTAAAACTGGGGTTTGCAGGGGTTAACTTTATTTTTCTTATTTCTGCTCTAAAATATAAATTGTGGGTACTCGTTAGAACCGCCTCGATGAGGCGGTTCTAACCAGTACCCACAATCTATATTTTGATGATGATGATTTCGTGTTTAACGACGCGTCAACCCTCCTGGTGGGTCATAAGCGTCAGTTATCTATATTTTGAACAAAAATTAGAAAAATATCACATTTTTTCATCTTAAAATTTTCATTTATTCGGCGATAAAGATTACAATGTATTTGTATAGGCGTGTTTTCGTAATGTGCCTACAGATAAAATGCAGTTCCTTAAAAGTTTCCACTAAATGCTCAAAAATGTTTTTTCCCCAATTTCTGTTGCGAACTAAGCATAGCAGGAAAGAATCGAAAGCGTCTTTTTAAATACAATAACAATTTATTTACTGTATGAAAATATCTACGGTCGGCCCCCGCCCATAGAGGCTTGAAGAAATATAGTGACTGCATGATGCTTTTACACAGAGCAGAATCCGGCCCGCACACTAGTACTGGTAAACCGCTTAGAGGATCTAAGCCTGTCCAGGAACCGCGGTGCGAGGCGGACCGTCAATGCTAATAAACCTTATTGGTTTCATTGGGCGACAGGGCTTGAGATGTCATTTCATCTCAATGTCGGGTAAAAGTCCCACAAAATTGGAAGCAACGTCTCCAAAATGACCTTTACAGTGTTGACGGGGACGTTAAACCGCAAATCAAACAAACAAACAAAATATCTACCGCACTAGACTGGTATCGTATAATTAACTGTCAGCAAAACCGATAATTATTAACAGTTGGTTCGGGATCTAAAAATCTCGTATGTATTATGCAAAATAAATACGGGTTATCAGTCTGATACTAGGTTATCAGTCTAGAGTGGTATCGGAAAATTAACTGTCAGCAAAACCGATAATTATTACCAGGTGGTTCGGGATCTAAAAATCTCGAATGTATTATGCACAATAAATACGGAAACTAGGGTATCAGTCTAAATTAGTGTTGATATCTTTTCTTTTGTCATCAAGGGTATCATATGAGACAAGTCAACACTTTTTAGGTGATTTTGGACACGTTGCTTCCAATTTTGTGGGACATTTACCCGACATTGAGATGAAATGACATCTCAAGTCCTGTGGCCCAATGAAACCAAAAGGCTTATAAGCATTGGACGGTCTGACTCACTCCACTTTGCCTGGGCAGGCATAGTCCTTCTAAGCGGTTTACCAGTACTCATTTGTGGTCAGTTTCGGCTCTACGAAGAAGAACCATGCAGCCGAGTCTATTTACTCAAGCCCTTAGGAGCGGCGGCGAATGACAAGAGTTAACAAATTTACCCAGACTGACATGATTTCTGATGTTAACTACGAGTGGTGTGCCCACGTCAAAGGGGGTCGTTCCATGATATCGTGGTTTCATGCGAATCCGAAACGGGTTTTAATGAACTCTCTTGGCTGACAAAATGTGTAGTATAGTACCGATTGTCATCACAATAACAAGTCCGTGAAACGAAGACCCCCCTAAACCCCACTTTATATAGGGAAAAGTGGGGTTTACGGGGGTATACGTTAGCCGCCTTATTTTTGCTCAAAAAACATAGATTGTGGGTATTCGTTATAACCGCCCCATTGAGGCGGTTCTAACGAGCACCCACAAAACAGATTGTGGGTACTCGTTATAACCGCCTCATTGAGTATCAAGTTTCTAAAAATCATTCTTCCATATAAAAAGACTGAGTACAACACAAATGTATGCCCAGGCTGAATGCATGGTAGTTAACCCAATCACGGTTGATAACGTTGCTTCCCTCTTTAATGGCACGCCGGTGGGTCAGGCCTCAGATTCTATGATGGTTCCAGCATAAAGGCTAACTAACGTATTGTTGGTTGGTACCTGATGCGCTGGTTGAGCCCATCGTTGTCTAACTGTTGGTTTTCTTTTGCTCCAGCATTTCAGTGGTTTCTTGCTGTCGAGTCCTCTCCGTTCCAAGGCGGTACTTCTGTCGCGGTTTATTTTTGTTATGGTGTGTGTGTGTGTGTGTGTGTGTGTGTGTGTGTGTGTGTGTGTGTGTGTGCGTGTGTGCGTACGTGTGTGTGTACGTGCGCGTGTGTATGTGTGATGCTTATATCTTTATGTTTTGGATAGCCATTTTGTAGGAAAATAGCTGTCGTTTTGGCTTTCCGCTATTGATATTTCCATTAGGGTCTAGTTATTTCATGTTTTTGTTTCCTTCCCGTTGATGTCTCTGATGGGAGATGTGGGTTAATTGTATCGATTCCTGATCATTGCCTTCACTTCTATTTTAGACCTGCTAAGCGGTTAAGTAATCATGTGCATTCGGTTTCAGTTCTCTGAGTGGAAGCATTATGCAGCCCAATCTATTTCGTCCAGCACCTATGGCGGGGGCAGTACCACTGAATGGTCAAAGTATTACCCGCAGCACCAGAAATATTGTGTCATGATGAAATTTACATCATTTTAAGGTCACAGTTGCAAAGTTGGCACACTTTGACTGTCAAGTATGATTGACTTGTCGTGACAAATGGAGTACATACATAAAAGTAAATCAAAACCTTTTGATCTGACAATTCGGAAATGAGCCAGCGCATGATAAAACCTACAATAAGACATGTGCGCCCAACGAAGACTCAGATCAGCCTGCGCGGATGCGCAGGCTGATCAGAGTCTTTGTTGTGCGCTCTAAGGATAGCTAAGGGCCCAAGGCTCCTCCATGCGGCAAGAGAAGTCTCTGGTTAGACTATATGGATGTGCAGGCTGATCTGAGTCTTCGATGGGCGCACTTTTCTTGTTGTAGGTTTTGTCGTGCGATGGCTCAAATAATACTTATGGGAATGAGGAGTATGTTGCAGCTGAAACCATCACGAAAACACGCCTATATAATTATAACCCCTTCGAACCCCACTTTTATATAGTAAAACTGGGGTTTACAGGGGTAAAGCTTATTTTTCTTATTTCTGCTCAAAAATATAGATTGTGGTTACTCGTTAGAACCGCCTCGATGAGGCGGTTCTAACGAGTACCTACAATCTATATTTTGAGCAGAAATAAGAAAAATATCAAAATTTTTCATTGCAATATTTTCGTTTTTTCGTTGGTAAAGTTTACAATGTGTTTGTATAGGCAGGTTTTCCTAATGAAAATGATCATAAACAAGTACACGTACAGTAAAACTCCTTTATAAAGACCACCTTTGGGACTGTTCAAAAGTGGTCTTTAAGACCACTTTTGAACAGTCCCAAAGGTGGTCCCTGATCAGGGGACACTGTGTGAACAGAAAACACAAAGCAAGAATAATTGCACCTTTCTGAATAAGCTATCTAAAGCAGATATAATCTTAATTTTAGGTGGTCTTAATTGCGGAATTTCACTATATAACATTCATCACATTAAGAATTGTGTGTGTGTGTGTGTGTGTGTGTGTGTGTGTGTGTGTGTGTGTGTGTGTGTGTGTGTGTGTGTGTGTGTGTGTGTGTGTGTGTGTGTGTGTGTGTGTGTGAATTCGGGTTTAACGTCGCTTTCAACAATTTTTCAGTCATATCACGACGGTGTCTGGTTGCGACAGGGAGCTCAATGCTCACTTTTATAGTGCTGCCTCACTGAAGTATCATGTCCCAGGCACATAACATGATACAACACCCAGTCACATTATCCTGACACTGCGTCGACCAGTCCTAGCTCTTCCCCGTAAATCTGAGTGCCAAGCGAAGAGCAGCTAGTACCATTTTTAACGCATTTGGTATGTCGCGGCCCGGGATCGAACCCGAGACCTCCCGTTCCCCTGAGCGGACACTCTACCAACAGGGCTATCGGGGCCGGTATCACATTATGAAGTCTATGTAACAAACACCCCTTTTAAACCCCCACTTTATGTATAATGGAAACTGGGTTTACACAGGTATGCATTCCGTTTCTCTTTGCTGCTCCAAGAACTTGTTAGATCCATCATAATGAGCTGGTTATAGGGAGCCAAGTCAACGGATAACTTCATGTCGGGCGGGTCTGTGACCTTAACTACATTGTTCCTGGATAGACATAAGACTTAGACTCCCTGAGCGGTTTGTCAGTACTTAGTGACATTAACTGACATCAGCAAGTGAGTCAACGACCCTGTCTTTATATTACGATAACACAACCGTGTGAAAAAGGCATTTTTTTCACATCTCCAAAATAGCTCATTTTCTGATGAAAATCCTCCATATTTTTCTTATTTATGCTGCAAACATAGGTTGTGGGTGCTCGTTAGAACCGCCTCGTGTAGGCGGTTCTAACGAGTACCCACAACCTATGTCTTCGAGCAGGAATAAGAAAAATAATGTCTACCCTCGTAAGCCCCAGTTTTCTCTATATAAAAGGGGGTTTAGGGGGTGTTCATTTCACGGACTTGTTCACGTGATGAGCATCCGTCGACCTCAAACAGTCTCTCATTAGATGGGCATTAGTAAAAGATATAATAAGATAAGACAGAAGACCCCCAATACAACCCGCCCTTGCCCTACGTAGGATAAAGCAGAAGAACGCCCAGGCCCTGAAAGCTACACGGAATCTTTGCACCGACACAACATCTCTTAAACTTAGGTAATTTAGCAAGCGACTAAGCTTGCATTTTCCGACCAGAATGCTATTTTATCCCTGGGTATCCGAGGCAGTCTAGAATCAAATGAACTACTAATGGCTGCCTGTAAGCAATCATCATGTGAACAAGTCGGTGAAATGAACAACCCTCTAAAACCTACTTTATATGGAGAAACCTGCGGCCCCGCCCAACGGGGCTTGATGAAATAGATGGGCTGCATGATGCTTCCACGCAGAGCTGAAATCCGACCGCACACGAATACTAGTAAACCGCTTAGAGGATCTAAGCCTGCCCAGGCAGAGCGGCACGAGTCGGACCGTACATACTTATAAACCCTGTTGGTTTCATTGTGGGACAGAGATTGAGATGTCCTTTCACCTCAATGTCGGGTAAAAGTCCCACAAAATTGGAAGCAACGTCTCCAAAATGACATATACAGTGTTGACGGGGACGTTAAACCTCAAATCAAACAAACAATATGGGGAAACCTGGGGTTTACAGGGGTTTACATTTTTATGCTTATTTTTACTCCAAGACATAGGTTGTGGGCACTCGTTAGAACCGCCTCAACGAGGCGGTTCTAACGAGCACCCACAAATAAATGTTTGGAGAATACATAAGTAAAATATCACAACTATTCATCAGAGACATTACTGATTTGGAGGTGTGCAAAAATTCACCATGACACACGGATGTGTTACTGTAATCATATTGTCTAATGTGTTTGACTTTTAAGTCCCATCAACAGCTAAGGTCATACGGAGACGGGGCCTCTGTTTATAGACTCATCCGAAAGTCTTGAGAAGCCCGGGATCGATCCGGCGAACCCTGGTTTACAAGACGAGTAGCGTAACCACTACACCACGGAGGCTTCTAGGGTGTTGATAAATATTTCGTGCTATTTCTCATGGAGCTTCCTGACCTTTCCTGCCAGTTTGGATAAGTGGTATCTCTGCTAAACACTTACTCTGCTGAATAGATAAACTTTCCATCCCCATTTCTGAATATCGACCCTTCAAATTGCTTGAAATAATATTTTTATTCAATATCGCAAACAGAATGGCAATTTAGATCCTGATCAGAGAGCTTCTACAGAATACATCTGATCTGGATCTACACTTGTTGCGACGGCAGGGGTGTCATTAGCAGCAGGATAAATGTTAAACAGAATTGTACTGAAGATTAGCTTCATTTGATGCAGGCGTATGTTTAAGGAACTCAGATCCAGAGTAGACCCTTATGTCAGAAAAATCCCAAAGCTTGTCCCACCCTGTTAACGATGATGGAGCAGGGATTCATGCTCACCAGATAAGGAAATTTGTGTGTGTCGGGGGTCGGGCGGGGGTGAATTCTGTTTTAGATATTACCCTGGTGTTCGTATCCAAAATCGAATATTCTCGCATGTTTGGTAAATGGACTGGTTGAATATGATGTCATATGCGCCGTTGTTAAGGTTACGTGAAGTCACTAAACATCACCACTGTCGTGTCATCGCAATATGGCGGACGTCCGCAACCGAAGTGACTGCAGTATTCAAACTCCACACTCAGAAATGCAAGAAAAAGAATCCTACATGCATGGGTGTGAGGAGTGGATAGAACAAGAGCCCCGCATGCGGGTGCCAACGCTCGGCTGCAGTTTCCTTTAGATTACAAACATTCTAAGTCGAAAAAGGGGCATAACTGTGCCAATTTTTTTTTTTAGGGTTACCTAACCTATTGGTATGAGTTCCCCTTTTCATAATGAACAACTAGTCCAAATTTCAGGTAAATATGTTCAGTAATGAGATATTACAAAATGTCCAAGTTTTTGCACGACGACGCAGACGCAGACGACGACGACGACGACGCAGACGACGACGCAGACGACGATGCAGAGGACGCCAGAGCTATGACAATAACTCGTCGATTTCTTCGAAAACAGCCGAGCTAAAAATCCGTCCCTCGGGATCACTGTCCGGCAACACTCGGCAAGCCTCGTGATGCCGGACCCTTGGGACGGATTTTTCTTTCCACCCCTCACCCCCATGAAAGATTCAGAAATGGAATGATTACAAGAAAAAGAATCATACATGGGTGTTGGGAGGGGGTGGTGAATAGAAAAACCCGTCCCTCGGGATCACTGTCCGACATTACTCGAACAGCGAGCCTCGGGACGGATTTTTCTATCCACCGCTCACACAGACAGCGAGCCTCGGGACAGATTTTTCTATCTACCCTTCACACCCATGTAAGATTCTTATTGAGACTTAGACTGTTTTATTTAACACTTAAATTCCAGTATTTAAAGCAAACCGTACAGACCTGATCGGACTCTGCGTTCTGCGACGTCCGTTCTGGATCTACACCGTTTGCCGAACCTAACCATATTCAACAGATAACCTCTCGTAGCGATAAGACTCACAACGATAAGAATAGTGCAGCTTTTTTCTATAACATCACGAAAATACGCCCATATAACTCTGACCCCCTTGAACCCCACTTTTATATAGGAAAACCTTATTTTTCATATTTCTGCTCTAAAATATAGATTATGGGTACTCGTTAGAACCGCCTCAATCTATATTTTGAGCAGAAATAAGAACAATTTTTCATCTTAAAATTTTCATTTTTTCGGCGATAAAGGTTACAGTGTATTTGTATAGGCGTGTTTTCGTAATGGACAACCGTTAGCAAGGACTTATAAAATACCAGAATTAGCAGCTTAGCTGAAATCTCGCAATCTCTCGTGAGTCACTGTGCAGGTGAAGTTGTAACACTAATTCCTCATACAATTTTTCAAGCAATTGTTTTACATTTTGGCTCCATATCAAAGAGAATTTCGATTTTTAAGTTGGTGAAAAATGCGATTTAAAGAACTATTTCACAATGATTTTATTACGATAAAACAGAATTTTCTCCATTTGCATCATCTTAAAACGTCGTCTACAGAGCACTACAAATCCTATTTTGAAATGAAATTTATGTCTAACACCATATATCATACCATTTACAAGTTCTACAGGCTAGTAACAGGCTACGTGTACTAGGTGTTTGCAAGACTTCGGCTTTAATATAACATTGAAAAGGTCTTTGCCGTTGTCTAGATTTCCTACAAGTCAGTGACAGTCAAATGGACTTCAGCAGCGAAACACAAACAGTCGACCAAAACACATCATGTGAACACTCCGACATAGCGAAACCGGGGTTTCAAAGAGCTCGAACCAGTTACCCTCAGCGCCAAGTTCAAACGATCAGAAATAAATGACGAGGTCAGACATTTCTCACCAACGTTTTTGATATTTTTCCTTATTTCTGGGTCACAGACGCGGTTCTAACGAGTACCAACAGTCTCTAATTTTGAGCAAAATGCAGGAACACTGTGTATATGAGCCCCGCCAAGCGATTTTGTGTCTTCGAGCATTCCGTCATGACAAATTTTAACTGCGCATGCCCAGCCATTCAGAGGGGCCAGGGATATGGCTTTCTGTCTGAAGGTTCTTCTTAATTCACTGCTTGTATGAGCGAGCAGCGATGGTTCTTGCGAGACTGCGCGGATGCGCAGGCTCGCCTGAACCTTCTCTGCTCGCATAGGCGATAAGTACCAAAATCGCTTGGCGGGGCCATATACAGTGAAATTCCGCTGTTAAGACCCCCTAAATTTAAGAGATAATTCTGCTTTAAAAAGCTTATTTAGTAGGTTCCAGTTATATCTTTCTTTTTGTTTTCTGCATACAGTGTCCTCTGTTTAGAGACCACCTTTGGGACTGTTCAAAAGTGATCTTTACCCTTTTTTGTAGCAAATGGAATCTTCCTCCTTATATATACAGCGACGTCCGGTGTTCTTGCGCGTCCGGTGATCTTGCGCATCGCGTAGTTTCGTTTGCGAGGAAACTCCCGGCAGTTTGTCAACATACACTGACAAGAAGATTTCAGATACAGAAGAATATTCAGATATCAAGAGAGGTATTTAATGTGAAAAACTCACCTATGAAGATGTTTTTTTTTTTTTTTTTTTTTTCACCCACCTAATTAATTATTCATGAACTCCGCCCATTGACCCATTAACAGATAAAATCCATCACGCACGAAGAATATACCGAATAAAACACATTTTTCGATAAAAACATGAAGAGTAGCATGTTAAACACTATTTCCAACAGTTTCTCTGGTCATAAAGTGCAGTTTTCTTTCCATTTTATTTGTCCTAAAAAGCGATGTCTCAGACGACTTTTCCCGCAAGTCTGTCAAATCTATGAATGAAAATAATGAATGAAACGGAGCTGTCAAATTTTTTTCTACGAAGGCCTATATGTGCCATACTATTATTATTATTGTTTACAATTTTTCAAAGCAAAGCCGACGAATATGAATAAATAAATATACAAACAAATAAATAATTGATAAATATAAATAGATAAATAAAGAAATAGCCCATACATCACAGAATGTCGGGCCAACATTGAGCCGACAATGTATCGCTGTCTGCATAACGCTGGACCGCTGTTTTGTGCTAGATCGAAAATATAATCTACATCATAGTGTAGATTATATTTTCTTGTCCTTTGGGATCATTGATTCCATTGTGGAATTTTGTAAATATCTGAGGGTCACTGATGAGGCCTAATTGGCCGAAACTAGCTAGTCTGGCCCAGAAAACATGTACACTCCATATTGTTCACTTCTGTGGTGTATTCCTTGCTTCCAAAGGATAACCCTATCATAGAACATATTTAACTTCACTACAGCTGGTGTGTGGGAATGTGTGGCGGCGGTAAAACGTCTCCCTGCCCTACATCATAGTGTAGATTATATTTTCTTGTCCTTTGGGATCATTGATTCCATTGTGGAATTTGAAAATATCTGAGGGTCACTGATGAGGCCTAATTGGCCGAAACTAGCTAGTCTGGCCCAGAAAACATGTACACTCCATATTTTTCACTTCTGTGGTGTATTCCTTGCTTCCAAAGGATAACCCTATCATAGAACATATTAAACAATCCCTTTTTATTGCCCCATTTCTTTTCAGCATGTCTACACCAAAAAAGCACGGATATGGATACCTTATGCTGCATGAAGCCTACCAAGATGTAAGACAAAAGAGCATGGCGATCAGGAGAGCTGCTAGACAACATGGTCTTCCAGAATCAACTCTTCTGTGGCGTCTGGCTAATGACAGTGAGTGAGTGTTTGAGTTTTACGTCCCACCAACAGCTCGGAGACGGGACCTCGGTTTAAAGACTCATCCGAAAGTCTGGAGAAGCCGTCTGGCTAATGACATGGGTGGGGATGTGAAACGTGGTGGACCAACATTTTTCACACGAGCACAAGAGGAGATGCTGGCGGAACACTGTGTATCAATGGCCCATCTTGGATATGGTTTTACCAGGTGGCAAATACTTGATATGGCTACGAATTTGTGTGAAATAATAGGAAAGGACAGCGAGCCCACTAAACACTGGTTTTATGGATTCTTGGCCAGATTTCCAGATTTGAAGATGACCCAACCAAAAAGAGGGAAAAGGCGAGAGACGATGCTGTTAATGAGGAAATGCTGTGCAATTATTTTGAAGAATTAGGGAACACTTTGGATAAGTATGACTTGAAAAACAAACCACAACATATTTGGAATGTTGACGAAACTGGAATTTCGCTTGACCATAATCCTCCAAAGATTCTAGCCAAGGCAGGGAGTAACCCCCGTTGTATTACATCTGGGAAGTCAGCAACTACGACTGTCATCGCTGCTGTCAGTGCTCTTGGGGAAACCATTCCACCTTACATCATATTCAAAGGTGAGCGCATGTCAAAGGATGTGAGGTCTGATGTAGTTCCTGGCACCGAGTATCGGTCCTCTCATTCTGGATGGTCAAATTCGAAGTTGTTCCTGGATTTCTTCAGCAACCATTCCATGCGCCATGTAACAACAAGACCCTGTTTACTACTTTATGATGGACACTCCACACACGTGACATTTGACATTATTGAAACTGCAAGAAAAGGCAATATTCATTTATTTGTACTCCCTCCACACAGTAGCCATTGTCTTCAGCCTCTGGATGTTTCAGTATTTAGTCCGTTCAAAAAGAGCCTTAGCACAGAGTGTCACAAGTTTTTACATTTAAACCCTAACCGTGTAATTGTGAAGGAAGATCTGCCATATATAATAGGGACAGCATTTCAAAATTCACTTACCGTCAGTACCATAATGTCAGGCTATAGGAAGATAGAAATATTTCCCTTTGACCCGTCCGCTCCTATTGTTTCCCCTCCCGTAGTTGACAAACGGAACCAACATTCAGACGTAACCAGAAAAGAACGTAAGGATAACAGAAACGTTAAGATACTGTTCCAAGATAAATCAAATAATTTCAACCAACTGAAAGAAAGTACAGAACCCAAGAAAAAGAAGACTACCTTTGTACCCCCATATGGCGCGACAATTACCGAGGAATACTGTTATGAGCAAAAGAAATGAAAGGAAGAGGAGAAAAAAGAACAACAAGAGAAAGCGAAGGTGAAACCAAAATCATGCAAACGGAAAATTGTCTTCACGCCACCATTTTCACAAAGTGAAAAAAGTTCAAATGACTTAGGAAGTCAAGAAAAAGCGAGAGACAAAACAGGTGGAAAACATGAAAATAAGAAAATGAAAAAAGACAACAAGGTCATTGAGAAAAACATAAATGAAATGAAAAAGAAAGGAAAAGGCCCGTTGTCACAACCAACAAGAGGAAAAGACCCAGCCAAGAGAACGAATGCCATTGAAGTTGCACACAATTCAGAGTCCCAGGATCAAATGGGTGATTCTGAATGTTGCAAAGTATGTGGGAAATTCCAGCCAGATGCATTAAATCTTAATTTAGCCATCCGTTTTGTAGACTGGGGATGTTGATGTTGCAATTCATGTGGTAAATGGGTACACCTGAAATTTTGCTGTGATGTTGAAAAACTCAGTGGCAGTGATGAGTTTATGTGCCCTATGTGTTGTAATGAGCAATAATCTTTCATAAACCCATCCATCCCCATTATTGTATATACGTTAATTTTACATTTTAAGAAAGTGTTCAGTGTTTCAATTTACTTTTGCTGAATTGGAAAGTGTGTTATTTTAAATTTTATTGTTCGTACGGGCCACCATACCTTAAAACTCGACAGCAAGGACGTCATTTCTTTCAACTGCGCAACAACACCGGACAGAGCATGCTGGGAAACTGACATGGCGGTGAGTGTTTACATTTCTAAATTTCGATTTTGATATTGATTTCTCAGTTTCGATTAAAGGTATGTCAACAAAAGTTTGAAAGATCGTAGTTTGCAAGTAAAAAAGAAAAAAGATTTTGCATACTTTCGGGTTTTATTAAATAGACCAATCGTTGCTTAGGTGCGCAAGAAGACCGGACAGCATCGTAGCATTAGTTCATTTCAAAATTTAGGGGTGTCAGGTTGTGTTTTCTTCAAAATTTATTAGGAAAATGGCAGAACTTTTTGCAAACAGTGCATGCCCTGATCAGACGCCGCGTTCTGCTTCGTCTAATCTTGGTCTGCACTGTTTGCCAAACACCCTTTTGGGGTTTCTGGTATTAAAATACTGTATAGAAAACATAACATATGACCTAACATGATATTCAAAAATATTTTTTTTCAGTACGCTGCATTAATCAAATCGACAATTCTGTACAACGAAGTCAGTGCCATACTGACCAATTTGTATCTTGCATCCTCTGTGTTCCACTAAGGCCGCCAAGAGGAGGTTTATTTTTTAAATCTTTGTTTTCTGACCAAATATATGTACATCTTCGTTGGTTTACTATAGCAAAGCGGGAATATTGACGTCACTACACCACGTGATTCAGCAGCTGATTAATTATCGGGATTTTCTCACGCACATTACACTATAGTTTATCAACGACCTTTGAGAGTTCAACGTTCAAGCGTGGCAAGACTATTCCATGTTTTAGGATAAGCAGGTTCCGGATTCCTTTTTTCAAAGATTTTTAAAATTATAAATGAGTTTTTAATGCCGTTGTGTAGAAGTCGTGGCCAAGTGGTTTGTATGATGCAGTACGAATCTTAGTAAAACTACATATATCTCCTAATGTAAAATCCCAACTGAATGCGATTTACCTAAAACACGGACGAGTCTAAAATTAAAAGTGCAGACACGTCACACTGCGATTTGAAAGACTATAGCAAACAAATGCAGATGTTTACCTGGCTACTGTTTATTTATTACGCTGTGTATAAATCTCGGAAATTCAGCATCAGGGTGTGTTAACTGGCGATTTTAAGATGTTATTTATTTGAGAATGATTTCCCGTGTCCTTTAAAGATCACTTTTGAACAGTCCCAAAGATGGTCTTAATATAGGAATTTTACTGTACCTGTAAAACCCACTTTCTGTAGATAAAGTGGAGTACACAGAGGTATTCATTTCACGTGATGCGGTTCAAACTTAACTTTCACTGTTGTCAGAAGACAAGTTGAAAGTGACGTCAGCGAATGCTTGTGTTGTTGAGCATTGTCCACTGTTGTCAAAAGGTACTGTACTAAGAAGATAAGTTGAAAGATAAGTTGAAAGTGACGTCAGCGAATGTTTTAATCGTGGAGAATTGTCCACTGTTGTCAAAAGGTACTGTTGTAGCAGATAAGGTGAAAGTGACGCCAGCGAATGTTTTTGTTGTTGAGCATTGTCCGTTGTTGTCAAAAGATACTGTTGTCGGAGGATAAGTAGACAGTGACGTAAAATATAATACCACCACAGGCAGGTTTGACAGATTGTACCGTTATCTTTATCATACCCATTATTGGTTGGCAAGACAGATTATACGGTTATAATTATCATTATCGGAGAGTCGCTTTACTTTGATTGCAGTGGACAATGCTCAAAAACAAAAACATTCGCTGACGTCACTTTCAACTTATCCTCTGACCAGGCAAAGCGGTGCGAGTCGGCCCGTCCATGCTTATAAACCCTATTGGTTTCATTAGGCGACAGGGCTTGAGATGTCATTTCATCTCGATGTCGGGTAAAAGGCCCACAAAATTGGAAGCAATGTCTCCAAAATGACCTTTACAGTGTTGACTTGGACGTTAAACTTCATATCAAACAAACGACGCACATGGCAGAGCAAAGTGGCGAGGTCTCATCGAAAGGGGTGCCAATGAATATGAGGCTTAAAAAATCAGTGAAGCTGAGCCGAAACGTGCACAGCGCAAAGCCAGAGCTAAGGCATCACCAACATAGCCTCTTTTGCTCTATTTGCAACAGACAGTTCAGAGCTAGAATCAGTCTCATCAGCCATCTTAGAACACACAAATAGTAACATTTATGAAATGTGATTAAGATTGGTCATTGTCAGTAATGACAAACAAACTATTATTATTCTCGGACAACAATACATTGGAAATCAAAGTTGGTCTGATTTGCGTGTCTACCAGACTCTACGACACTTGTAAAAACTGCGGTGAAGCTCTCCTATTACTTTTCGACTTCAGCATGTTATTGTTGGTCAACATGTATTTGGGCCCCCGCCCACAGGGGCTTGAAGAAATATATGGGCTGCATGATGCTTCCACGCAGAGCTGAATCCGGCCCGCACACTAGTACTGGTAAACCGCTTAGCGGATTTAAGCCTGTCCAGGAACCGCGGTGCGAGGCGGACCGTCCATGCTAATAAACCCTTTGGTTTCATGGGCGACAGGGCTTGAGATGTCATTTCATCTCAATGTCAGGTAAAAGTCCCACAAAATTGGAAGCAACGTCTCCAAAATGGCCTTTACAGTGTTGACGGGGACGTTCAACCTCAAATCAAGCAAACAAAACCGACATGTATTTGAAGAGCCATATAATTTTAAAGAAACCTGATCAATAAAAGTTATCAGCTGGAAACAAAAATTACCACTTTCGGCTTATAAGGGACTATTACTTAAAATCAACATGAACTCGATCTGCGTCTGACGGTAGGCCAATTATTAAAGATAAAAATATGCTTGACAGCATGGAGAAAAGAAAAATCTGTTTTCATAGTTGGCACGTGCTGTCTGTGAGTGAGTGAGTGTTTGAGTTTTACGTCTGACCATCAGCTAAGGTCATACGGAGACCTCGGTTTTAAGACTCGTACGAAAGTCTGGAGAAGCCCGGAATCAATTCCTGCGATCCCTGGTTTATAAGGCGAGAAGCATAACCACCACACCATGGAGGCTTCTAAACGCATGCTGTTTGTATGGTGTGGTATTTTAAACGACAAGCCATCCTTAGCCACGGAAACAAATTTAAAAGTGACATAAATACAAACACACAAACCGAGAAAAACATGTATAAAACAACAAGAACAAAAGAAAAGAAAGACTTAGCGACAATTAGTCCTGTACAAAAACATAACATCACGTGCAACAACATATAAGTTGGCATCATTTGTGAAATCATCACGGCAACACGCCTATATAATTTTGACCACCTTGAAATCCACTTTTAAATAGTGGGGTTTACAGGGGTATACATTACTTTTTCTCATTTTTGCTCCAATACATAGGTTGTGGCTACTCGTTAGAACCGCCTCGATGAGGCGGTTCTAACGAGTGCCCACAATCTATAATTTGAGCAGTCACAATATTTATCGTAAAATGTTCTTTCTTCCGGCGGTAAAGATTACAATGCAATTGTATAGGCGTGTTTTCGTAATATTCTTGCACACCAGACAAGGAAATCCGCGATTTTACCCTGGGATAGAATGTTATGTTCTGACCCTGGTGTCCTGTCGCAACCAGACACCGTCGTGATATGACTGAAAAATTGTTGAAAGCGACGTTAAACCCGAATTCACACACACACACACACACTGACCCTGGTGTTCCGACCCCAAATCGAATATAATCGCGCGTTTGATAAATGCACTGGTTGATTACGACCTTGTGTGTGCCGTCGTTAAGGTTGGAGTCATGCACGTTAAGCCTCGGCAAGCCTCGTGATGCCGGACAGTGTCCCTCGGGACGGATTTTTCCATCCACCCCTCACACCCATATAAGATTCTTATATTCTATCAGACTTTCGGATGAGTCTTTAAACCGAGGTCCCGTCTCCGTATGACCTTAGCTGTTGGTGGGACGTAAAAACTGAAACACTCACTCACTTATATTCTACTGTTTACGTGTTCTGTGATGGTTGATAAGAGCGATCTGAATGTCGCAGTACTGATGGAATAAGGTTGTTGATGCCTTAGCTTTCCGCTGAGCACACATTACGATAACACAACCGTCGGCCCCCGCCCAAAGGGGCTTAAAGAAATATATGGGCTGCATGATGCTTCCACGCAGAGCTGAATCCGGCCCGCACACTAGTACTGGTAAACCGCTAAGAGGATCTAAGCCTGTCCAGGAACCGCGTTGCGAGGCGGACCGTCCATGCTAATAAACCCTATTGGTTTCATTGGGCGACAGGGCTTGAGATGTCATTTCATCTCAATGTCGGGTAAAAGTCCCACAAAATTGGAATCAACATCTCCAAAATGGCCTTTACAGTGTTGAAGGGGACCTTAAACCTCAAAACAAACAGAATTAAAAATAACACAACCGTGCGACATAGTGCATATTTTCAAATCTCCAAAATGGCAACTTTTCGGATGAAAATCCATGTTTTTTTTCTTATTATACTGCAAACATAGGTTATGGGTGCTCGTTAGAACCGCCTCATTGAGGCGGTTCTAACGAGTACCCACAACCTATGTCTTGGAGTAAAAATAAGAAAAATAATATTTACCCCCGTAAACCCCAGTTTTCTCTATACACAGTGGGGTGTAAGGGGGTGTTCATTTCACGGACCTGTTCACGTGATGTTTGTGTTCAGCTTCACTGATTCGTTTATTATGCCTTGCCACTTTGCCCCGTCCTGAGCAGTTCGTTCCTTCGACTAAGTTGGTATTCTGAATTCCTTGAAGGTTGTCTTTGATGTTGTTCTTGTATCCACTACGAAAACACGCCTATACTAATAGTGTAATTTTTCTCGCCGAAAAAAAAAAATTTTAGGATGAAAAACTATGATATTTTCCTTATTTCTGCTCAAAATATAGATTGCGGGCACTTGTTAGAACCGCCTGTTCTAACGAGTACCCACAATCTATATTTTAGAGCAGAAATAAGAAAAATAAGGTTTAACCCTGTAAAACCCAGTTTTACTATATAAAAGTAGGGTTCAATGGGGTCAAAATTATATGGGCCGCGTCAAGCGATTTTGGTACTTATCGCCTATGCGAGCAGCGAAGGTTCAGGCGAGCCTGCGCATCCGCGCAGTCTCGCCAGAACCTTCGCTGCTCGCTCATACAAACAGTGAATCTAGAGGAACCTTCAGAAGAAAGCCATATCCCTGGCCCCTCTGAATGGCAGGGCATGCACAGTTAAAATTTGTCATGACGGAATGCTCGAAGACACAAATTCGCTTGGCGGGGCTCATATAGGCGTGTTTTCGTGATGGCTTCATCTGACTACCCTAGGGGCGTTTTTTACACATGTAGTTCTCCATAGAGGATTGGTCGGCCACATGCTGCGCTAGGTTTCGCAGTCATGGCTTTGATTTCATCATCAATGTGCACAACTCTTTGACAATGTGCTCCTTGTCTACAACTTGCAGCCGCTGACATTTCAGTGTGATGGTAGTCTCCTTACATTACGATAACACACCCGTGCGCCATAGTGCATTTTTTTACATCTCCAAAACGGTCATTTTGCCGCAGAAAATATGTGATATTTTTCTTATTTATACTCAAAACATAGGTTTTGGGTACTCGTTAGAACCGCCTCATTGAGGCGGTTCTAACGAGTAGCCACAACCTATGTCTAGGAGCAGAAATAAGGAAAATGATGTATACCCCCGTAAACCCCAGTTTTCTCTATATAAAGTGGGGTGTAAAGGGGTGTTTATTTCACGGACTTGTTAACATGATGTAGGGCTTTCCAGTTGTTGGCTGATATACCACCTCAGACTTTTTATGCTGCCTGTGGGATCACAACTGTCACTCAATTAGGTATACTTGATCCAACTTTTCTTTGCCTCTTTTCTGCTGGAACACCCTTTGCCTTTTCATCAGCAAAGGGGAAGTCGTCTAAAACCTCTGCCTGAACCGAACCCTTTTAGGTTGAAAAGCTGCCTATCAAAGCGTACCTTATAGGTAAACTATTGGTAACCATCGTTGAAAACATCTCTGAGCATGACAAAATATAAGAATCTTATATGGGTGTGAGGGGTGGATGGAAAATATAAAAAATTGGTCATCCAGGACCCGGGCAAGTATACCATGGTGGAAATCCGCATCATTTTTATGAACTTGGCCGGACAAACAAACGTTGTTATAAATTTCCAAAGTCCCTTTCGACTGACTGTGTCAAATGCTTTGCAAAGGTCGACAAAGATTATGTAGAAGTTCACATTCTGTAGTTGTATGTTTGCTGCGAATATAGTGTCATTTGTTACCGATAGAAGCCCCTAACTGACCAAGACGTTCTGTCAATCGGTGTAGTAGGCAATCGACCGTAGTGAACATTTTCTTTCGTTAAAATCTGAAAACTGACCTTCTTGAATGTATTGAGCTCATTGATAGACATCCTAGTGGCCTTAAGGTCGAGATCATGGACATATAAATTTTATCTATCAAGTTTTGCGCTATCTATCTATCTATCTATCTATCTATCTATCTATCTATCTATCTATCTATCTATCTATCTATCTATCTATCTATCTATCTCTCTCTCTCTCTCTCTCTCCCTCTCTCTCTCTCTCTCTCTTTCCATCCATCCATCCATCCATCCATCCATCCATCCATCTATCTATCTATCTATCTATCTATCTATCTATCTATCTATCTATCTATCTATCTATCTATCTATCTATCTATCTATCTATCTATCTATCTATCTATCTATCTATCTATCTATCTATCTATCTATCTATCTACTAAAAGGCACACCTATGAGTCCCAATCTACACCATTCTGGCTTTGAACTCCTCTGCAGTTTTGACATCTACCACAGAGGAGGGAAGACTATTCCACTGAGGAATAGTTCTATGGAAGAAGGAGTTCTTCAAGGCATCACTGTAGGCCTGTTATCTACGATATTGACTGTTGTTTAACTTTGATGCCCTCGTTTGGGTTGAACCAGTCATGGGTGTCAAGTATTATCTTTATTAAGGGATGCTGCATCAGAGTGTGTCTTATAAAAGAAGGATAAAGAGGACTGGTCACGACGAGGCCTCCTGAGATGGCCATTCCGGTTAATCAAGCATATAGCCCATACTACTTTTGTTATGCCATCGCCGACAGGTCCATCGAGCAGCCGTCCTGTGGACCTGCTCATGTTGAATCTGAGTTTTAACATGTGGATGCCAAATAGGTGATGCATACTCAAGCTGAGTTCGGAACAATGTTTTGTATGCAACCAACATTATTTGTCTACTTAGAAGCAAAAGCCAGAAAACGTATAAGAAATCCTATTGACCTAGCGGCTCTATATATAATCTCAGAAACGTGCTGACGCCAATCGAGATCTTCACTGATGGTGATGCCAAGATATTTAGCGGATTAAACCTGCTCCAATGTATGCTGGTGTAATAAGTAGTTGAATTTATCTGCTTGTCTGGAAGGTGTCGTGACACCCACATTTGGCCACACTGAACTTCATCTGCCAATCGGCCTCCCAACATGCTAGGCTATCCAGGTCATCTTGTATGATAAGACAGTCAGTAGGAGTATATTCCTATACAAAAAACAAACATTAGCAAACAAACCAACAGATGACCTGATGTTATCCGGGGGATTGTTTATAAACACCAAGAAAAGGACCGGTCCAAGTACCTAACCTTGGGGGACACCAGATAAAACAGGGACTGGATCGGGCGCTTGGCCATCAAGTTCCACTTGTTGTGAGCGCCCAGACATCTATGAGCTAATCAACCTGGGTTTGGATCGTCTGATCCCATAATAATCCAATTTATACAATAGCCTCCTGTGAGGTATCTTGTCGAAGGACTTCGCGAAGTCAATGATAATTAGATCAGTCTGTTTGTGACCACGGTTCATCTCATCCAGATTTCTCACTATGTCATGGTAGCATTGGACACGTTGGGTTTCACAAGACCTTCTACTTCGGAAACTCCGATGACCGTCAGCAAGAATGCTTTCAATGGCTAAGTGGTTGTTTATGTTGCTAACTAATATATCCTCTAGGGTTTTGCAACAGATGCACATGAGCGACATCGTACTGTAATTAGCGGCATCATATTTTTCTCCTTTCGTAAAGACCGGAGTAACTTTTGCCACCAGTCATCTGGTACAGTGCCCTGAGCAAGTGATTCATTGAAGATGAAGTCCAGCAGAGGAGATATTTCAGCACTACATTCCTGAAGCACCCTGACATTCAGGCCATCAGGTCCAGATACCTTATGTATGTTCAGCTTATCCAACAGTTTTACGACCCCCCTACCTTGGAATCAACTATAAAGTCCCCCATAGAAGGAAAGATTTTTTTTTACGTTTAGATAGTAGCTCACCATCAGCTTCAGACGGAAACTGTTTATTACATATATTTGCCTTATCGCGACATTCCGTTTTCAAAATTCCATCTTATCTCAAATGCTTCTTTATGGGGACTTTGCAAATGACCATTTTTTTTAAAACTTTTCCATTCTTTTTTCTTCTTGTCTTCACTCTGATACAAAGGTCACCGCTTCGTAATTTTTATTTTCAAGATTTTTGGATCTTTTGTAACAAAAAAAAAAAAAAAAAAAAAAACATTTAGTGGATAAAGTTACAACATAACTCAGACCGACGAGACCAAACCTATTTGATCCTTTTTAAAAGCAGCGAACTTGTTCATTCAAAGCAGTATTGGACCACAGCCCCATCAACAAACTGAATTTTCCATTTAACGACAACCTGTTCGTGCGACAATATATCCAAACGATTTTTTTTTTCAGACGGAAATTTGTGATATATAATTTATCTATACTCAAAACATAGGTTGTGGGTGCTCGTTAGAAGCCCCAACAAAGCTGTTCAAACGAGTACCCACAACCTTTGTCTTTGCGAAGGAATGAAAAAACAATGTATAAAAATAATGTATACCCCCGTAAACCTCAATTTTCTCTATATAAAATGGGTTTTACTGGGGTGTTTATTACAAGGACTTATTAACCCTTAAGACGCTAATCACGACACCTGTCTTCTGCTTTGTCGTCTGCCGGTTACTGTAAAAGTCATTTTTGCAAATAGTGTGGACCGAGATCAGACTGCTCCTCTAGGAGCAGTCTGATCTGGATCAACGCTGTTTGCCAGTATGAAAAAATATTTCTAAAAAGTTTTCAAGAAGATTCAGCAGACGACATAAGCAGACGACATTTTCTGGCGTCTTAAAGAGTTTAAAAACGTGTAACTGTGTTCGTTTAGAATCAATATGCAGCTGCATATGTTCATTCTTGTATGTTGTATGATAATAATTGAAGTAAGAGGGGATTGCAAAATGACAGGTAAGTATTATTTTTGAATTATTTCAAATCTTCATAACTGACTTTTTTTCTGGCGACAAAACATAAATATATATATTTATATATAGTGGAACTTCGATGGCTCGAACACCGATGACTCGTTTACCATTGATGTGTCGAACCCGTTCTTGAGCCCTAGCGAAATCCTCTACAGAAGAAATAGTGGGGGATAATTAAGGAGATTTTGGCCTTTTATCTTGCAAATGTATGCTGTGTTTCCTCATTAGAATCGCCTCGATGAGGCGATTCTAATGAGTACACACAACATACATTTTCATTATAGAACACCGAAAAGATGTCTAAAAGTATCACGTTATGCCCCCTGACAGTAACCCTCAGTGGCTCGAACTACCCCTGCCTCGAACAGATTTTCGAGGTCCCAAAGGTGTTCGAGCCATTGACGTTCGACTGTATTTTAATTTCTCTTGCAAATATAGACGGTTCAAACGAGTTCCCAAACTCTACGTTTCAAACAAAATTAAAGAAAATAATGTATACCCTGGTAAAACCAACTTTTCACTGATACAATAGGGTTTCAAGGGTCTTCATTACTTGGACTTGTTAACGTAATATAGACAGAGATAGTCACGTGACCAGGTTTGATTTGCTGTTGATCACGACGAACAAACCAAAATGTCGAGATTTACAAAACCACATGTATGTGTCAGTGATTTACATAAAATGCATTACGAAAACATGCCTATACAAATAAATTGTAAGTTTTACCACCGAAAAAATAATAGATGACAATTTTTTTATATACTTTTTTATTTCTGCTCAAAATATAGATTGTAGGTACACGTTAGAGCCTCTAACGAGTACCCACACTCTATATTTTAGAACAGAAATAAACAAAACGAGGTTTACCCCTGTAACCGCAAGTTTTTCCATATAAAAGCGGGGTTTAAGAGGGTCAAAATTGTATAGGCATGTCTTCGTGATGTTGATTTAAAGGCCAGCTTGAAGCCAAAATATGGTATGCAAAATGGTAAGGTGACAATGGGCCAAAAAAGTCCACTATTCCTGCCAGTAACACATTCCCCCACTCCCCCCCCCCCCCCCACTCCCCCCCCCCCCCGGTATACCGGTATAACAAAACATGTCATATACCAAAATGTTCGTCAGTATCCTTAGTATCTGAAACTGCCGGCATAAACTGGCATAAATGGTGGCAAGCTGAGAAATCCAAGATGTCGTCCAAGATGTAAATTCCAGTTTTTAGTAAAATATGAATATAAATGCCACAAATCATCTTACAAACTTATTTTAGTTTATTTTTTCTTGAATGCAACTAAGCACATAAAAATGATTCCGTGATAGATTTCGATGAAAAATTTATTTTGTCCCCTCAAAGTATTCCCCTTTAACAGATATACAAACTTTCAGTCTTCTGATCCAATAATTGAATGCAGTTTGGTAGTCTTTTCGAGGTATACTATGAAGGCACTGGAATATTGCAGAACCGAGGTATTTGCGCTGTACAAATTTTCGACCAGAAAGGTATTTTTTCAGCCGCGGGAACCAAAAAAAAAAAAAAAAAAAAAGTCACACGGGGCAAGGTCAGGGGAATAAGGGGGATGAGGGAGTTCAACAACCTTTTCCTGCTTCAGATAGTCTTGCACAATGAACTCCTTGTGCGATGACGCATTGTCATGTAACAATCTGACACTGGCCAAACCAGTTGCGGGTCTTCGTTCTTTGAAATATTTCTTCAATTTTCGAAGAACTTTATTCTTGTAAAACGTCGCATTTACAGATTTGCCTTTAGGCACAGCAACCTGAATAGCAGGGCCCTGATTTGAAAAGAATATGGCATATATTACCTTCTTGACGCTCATGGTCCGCTTTGCAATGCATGGCCTTTTACAATACTTTGTTGCCCATATTTTGTTCTGAATCTTTCGTTTTGGCTAAAAAAAGTGAACCCATTTCTCGTCACCTGTGACGACATTAGCGAAAGACCGTGCATTGTAATTTGGAAACTTTTAAAGCAACTTCTTGGCGCACTGAACGCGTGTCTTTTTCGCCTCATCTGTCAACAGATGGGGAATCCATCTAGCACAGATCTTTCTCATTTTAAATCCCGTTTCAGAATTGTATGAGCTGCTCCTAATGAGATGCCAACCATACTAGCTATTTGCCTAGTGGTGTATCGTGCATTAGTGGCAACTATTTCTTTCACTCTAGCAACCATCTTGGCAGATGTTGCTCTTTTCGGCCGACGATCATGTGGTGCATCTTCTGTTGAACCTAGCCCGCAGCTGAATTTCTTACACCAACGAAAAACTGTCGGAAAAGACATTTCATTATGCCCATAAACCGAACATATTTCATCAAGAATATCTTTGCAGCGTATACCAAGAATACAACGATTCTTAATATAGGACCGTATTTCAACGACGTACTCTGACCTTCTTCCAACCATGTTTTGTATTAGTATACAAGAGTAGGCAGTGTTTATCGAACAATATACATGGCTAAAGTGCACGGATTACAACAGGTGTGGTATCAATGTATAAGTAAAATGTTTTTCTACGCTGTGATATTTATTTCCAGGTGATTTTCGCATTAGTGCATGAGAAAACGTTCTACTTGCATTCATATTTGAACACTGTTTTCGGGATCTGAGCATTAACCGTCTTAATAAAGCAGTGCTACATCCAAACAAAAATTGCAAAATAGTGTTTATCAAAGTGACCTAAAAATGACCTTTATTGTCATTTTTGCTGTGTAACTGGCTAGGTTTTTGGGGTTATGTAGTGCTATATCCAAAACTGTGTTACCAAGATGTGTTATAAAGAGGATATGCTGTACAATTAGCCCTTATCTTGCTGAATATTCATTTAAGCCACTCCCATTTCTGTCTATCAACCAATCAGATTACTTGATGTAATTTATTCTTACAAATCCATTAATTGAATGTCAAACAGTGTAGATCCTGATCAGATGGCTTCTTCAGAAGCCATCTGATCTGGATCTACACTGTTTCCATAGATAGGGGTTGTCGTGAACAGCAAGATAAGGGTTAGGTTATATTTTGTTTGATTTGAGGTTCAACGTCCCCGTCAACACTGCATCGGTCATTTTGCATTTTGGAGGCGTTGCTTCCATTTTTTGGGGGTTTCCCCGACATTGAGATGAAATGGCATCTCAAGCCCTGCCACACATTTAAACCAAAAGGTTTTATATGCTAGGTCGGTTCAACTCGCACCACTTTTCCTGGGCATGCTTAGAATCTCTAAGCGGTTTACCCTGTATACCCTAGGTCTACTGGGCTAGGCAAATTAATCTTATATTTTATAGCTCCCCATCAAATCGGTAGCTGATATGCACACCTGTGCACTAAACAATTGCTGCTGCTTTATCTAGCCCTGAGACATTTGACTCAGTCACAAGATCAGAAATCTCTTAAAGCTGGAAATCTGGTTTAGGCATAACATGAATTGCCTTCTTCTTGCCTGTACTATGTAAAGAAGAGCAGGTATCACAACCCATAAGGCAATACAGACAGCATAATTACCCTTTCATCTGGATCTAGCTTGATGTAAACAGTATAAACTGGAATATACCTGGTGCAGTCAGCATGAATACTTCTTCTGCCTATGATCAGCATAAACCGATTAAATGGATGCACAAGTAGAAAGCAAATATCGGTATCAGAACTGACAACAATGGCTGCGTTAGCTCCAAGAGAACCTGCAACTGCCAGTTACAAATCATTCTTCTATCAGCTTCTTCACGGTTGGTATAAAGTTCATGCTGAACAGGAACAACACCAGCGGAAACTTCAGAGCCTTGTTCTCAAGTCAACCTGCACCAACAACAGTAGCATTCTTCGTTAAGATACCTAGTGTAAAGTATTGTCAGTACTGCTTGAAAGTATCTATCAATCACCAGTTACTATATTTTCCTCGTAGACACAGGCGCGTGCGATGAAACATTCTTTCCACACTTTTGTTGGGTCTGTGATTTGAGACGTTTTGCCTCATTCCTGTCAAAATCGACGTGAATGGTAGCTACCCAAATAACGGTAAGAAGACTGTACGACCAAAACATAGCAGCCATCTGTTGATATGTCAGTTTGAGACATGATGAATGCTGCAGCATTTTAAGTACAGACATCCCGTCAAATATTATACAACCAGCAAGTCTTTCTAGTTTTTCAAGGAAATGCGACTTATTGGTAGACATCATACATTTTTCATTTGTAAACAAACTCGCGTGAACATGAGCATTTACCTTGAACGAATGAATTGATGTATAGAAAGCATATATCTCTTCACCAGTGGCAGTCACTTCCTCAGACTGGTTTCCCCAGACACCTGTGCCATTGACCTGATATCACTCATAGTGTGGAATTTTGACCCAGGCAAAGTTGCCCCCGCCCATAGGGGCTTGAAGAAATATATGGGCTGCTTGATGCTTCCACGCAGAGCTGAATCCGGCCCGCACACTAGTACTGGTAAACCGCTTGGAGGATCTAAGCCTGTCCAGGAAGTGCGGTGCGAGGCGGACCGTCCATGCTAATAAACCCTATTGGTTTCATTGGGCGACAGGGCTTGAGATGTCATTTCATCTCAATGTCGGGTAAAAGTCCCACAAAATGGAAGCAACGTCTCCAAAATGACCTTTACAGTGTTGACGGGGACGTTAAACCTCAAATCAAACAAAAACCCAGGCAAAGGCTCATAAGTTTGTTCTTTGAACTGCCTAACAAGCTATGGATATGTGCCTTTCCTGCATGAATGACTCAAATGGCTCAAATGACCCATTTTAAGGCAACTTATCAAACGTCTCTATCTCTTGAGGAACTTCCACTCCAGCAGCTATATTGTCCAAATGTCTTCGGCCCCCGCCCATCGGGGCTTGAAGATATAAATGGGCTGCATGATTTTTCCACGCAGTGCTGAAACTGACCGCACATGAGTATTGGTAAACCCCTAATAGGATCTAAGCCTGTCCAGGCAAAGCGGCTTGAGATGTCATTTCATCTCAATGTCGGGTAATAGTCCCACAAAAAAATTGGAAGCAACGTCTCCAAAATGACCTATACAGTGTTGATGGGGACGTTAAACTTCAAATAAAACAAACAAACCAACAAAAAAATTGCCCAAATGTCAGGGAAAACGGTTCAATAAATTTTAAACTGTCATTGTGAAATAAATCCAGCATCTTGTTAATAGACTTACTGTAAGCCTGTGATTGGTATTATGTTTGGTAGTGATTGCAATTATGCATGACGTACTTAGCAGTAATGGGTCGTGATGAAAAACATCTTATAGCGAGCACAGCTCGCGATGCGCGAAGCGCATCGCGAACGAAGTGAGCTCTACGGTAGAGAATCTTACCAAGAAAATTAACATACAGCCCTACATACTTTAAAGCTTAGATCGATCTGACGATTTTTCTTCCATCTGTCTTCCGGAAGTTGTTTAATGGGGCGAAAACGAGGCTGACAGTCTGGTATACCGTGTTTTCAGAACATTCGGATGATGTTCAGAGTTTTACCAAAGACAAGTCTAGCGTATGACAACAAATGAACAGAAACGGACCTTATAAACAGAACGGACTTGCAAAAAACAACAAAAATCCCGAAGTGCTTACTTTTCATTATTTCTCCGACCTTTAAATGTTTAATGTCGCAACCAGACACCGTCGTGATATGACTGAAAAATTGTTGAAAGCGACGTTTAACCCGAATTCACACACACTCCAGCTGGGCACCGCCACATTGAAAGTACTTTTATTGTACTATAAAATACTGTACATAATGAGGTGTGCCAAAAACAAGCAGCTAGCAAAATGTACTTACAGAAGTATCTGAGCAGAATAGAATAGAATAGAGCTTACAACATCTTAGGTAATAAAATGGCTAAATGTGACCAAATCAGTGTATGAACATAGATAGATAATACCCACAATAATGCTGATCTATCTATCTATCTGTTTGTTTTGTTTGATTTGAGGTTTTACGTCCCCGTCAACACTGTAAAGGTCATTTTGGAGATGTTGTTTCCAATTTTGTGGGACTTTTACCCGACATTGAGATGAAATGACATCTCAAGCCCTACCGCCCAATGAAACCGATAGGGTTTATAAGCATGCACGGGTCGACTCGCACCGCTTTGCCTGGGCAGGCTTACATGTAGATCCCTTAAGCGGTTTACCACCAGTACTCATGTGCGGGTCGGTTTCAGCTCTGCATGGAAGCATCATGCAGCCCATCTTTTTCTTCAAGCCCCGATGAGGGTGGGGGGGGGGGCGGCTATCTGTCTGTCTTATTATCTGTCTGTCTGTCTAATCTTATCTTATCCTATCCTATCTATCGAAGGGTTTTAGTTGAAACTAGAGCTGTCAGAGGATCTGACTATAGCCCCGCTTCAGTGCTGTCAGAGAAGAAAGTTATTTAAGCTGCAGAGAAAACAGTTATGAACAAGAAATAACTGTTGAAAATTTTACATTATCTGGAAAAACTCTAAGAGTTGTGAGCCCTTGTCCCTCATTTCAATGAGCATGATACATTACCAGAATGTCCATGTTTATACTAAATTTAATCTTCCATTTTTCAATGTTCAAAGGGTAATAACTCCTAAAGTAGGCAAATCAGAGTCAGGGTTCCTGCGCTCTGCACATTGTCTCATGGTGCTTTACACTTGTGTGAAGTGTCATGAAAATATCTCAAATGGTTTGTGAGTTATGGAGCCGACACAGTCAAAATTGCCTTTTTAAATGTTCAAAGGGCAATAACTCCTAAAGTAGGCAAACCAGAGTTATGGTTCCTGCACTCTGCACATCATCTCAAGGTGCTTTTCATTTATTTGAAGTTTCATGAAAATATCAGAAACGGTTATGGAGCGGACATAGTTAAAATTGCCATTTTTTAATATTCAAAAGCCTATAACTGAAAAAGTAGACAATCCAGAGTTTGGGTTCCTGCGCTCTGCACATGTAATATGGTGCTTTACATTTGTGTGAAGTTTCATAAAATTATCTCAAACGGTTTTTGAGTTATCGAGCAAAGACGGCTAAAATTGATATTTTTCGATATTCAAAGGGAAATAACTCAAAAATTAGGCAATCCAGAGTTATGGTTCCTGCACTCTGCACACCATCTCATGGTGTTTAATGTTTGTGTGAAGTTTCATGAAAATATGTGAATGGGTTTTAAAGTTATGGAGCGGACACGAAAATTGTTAACAGACACAGACAGACACACAGACAGACACACAGAAAATACGAAAACCAGAGTTATGGTTCTTGCGCTCTGCACATTGTCTCATAGTGCTTAACATTTGTGTGAAGTTTCATGAAATTATCTCAAACGGTTTTCGAGTTATGAAGCGGACACTGTTAAAATTGCCATTTTTCAATGTTCAAAGGGCAATAACTCCAAAAATAAGCAATGCAGAGTTATGGTTCCTGCGCTCTGCACATCGTCTCATAGTGCTTAACATTTGTGTGAAGTTTCCTAAAAATATCTCAAACGGTTTTCGAGTTATGAAGCGGACACAATTAAAATTGCCTTTTTTCAATGTTCAAAGGGCAATAACTCCAAAAGTAGGCAATCCACAGTTATAATTCCTTCGCTCTGCACATTGTCTTATGGTGTTTAACATTTGTGTGAAGTTTCATGAAAATATGTTAAGCAGATACAAAGTTATGGAGCCAACACAAATTAACGGAATCACGGAATTACGGAATTACGGAATTACGGAAAATGTTCAAAGGGCAATAACTCCAAAAGTAGGCAATCCACAGTTATAATTCCTTCGCTCTGCACATTGTCTTATGGTGTTTAACATTTGTGTGAAGTTTCATGAAAATATGTTAAGCAGATACAAAGTTATGGAGCCAACACAAATTAACGGAATCACGGAATGACAGAAGGACATGGCAAATCCAATATAGCCCCACTTTTTCAAAGCGGGGCTATAATAAAGGGAAAGATGAGTTTGTACAGTGTTAGTATAGTTAAGATTGGTCTTTAAAGGAGAAGCATGAACCCCCAGGCAAACAGCACTACTAAACTGGGTTTTTATTAACATGCGGGTACAGGGGCAACACCCACATAAATGAGCCCTTTTCCAGGTAACTGGCTTGATGCACGCATGGTAGATCTCACACCAGATCTCCAGGTTTGTCTATGATGAGGGTCGGTAGCAGAGAGCTTCCACTCTCTGCAATCTCTCCGTCAGCTGCTTCAATATCGTCTTGGGGCCCCCAAGGCCCTTGCTTTTCATCTACCTGTATGTCACAGCGAGCCTCGAATGCACTGTTGGAATGTTTCACATGTCCATACCAGCGGAGCCTTCTCTCATTCAGGATAAGGTCAGATCCTCAATGGACCTGATGGTGACAGTGGCTTGACATTGCAGATCTGTCTGATCATTGACATGTCATTCCGCTGCAGAGACGCTGGAGGTTTGGCTTTATCAATGGCCAAGTGTCACTAGCATGGAACATCGCACTCTGCACACAAGAGCGTTACACACGGCAACGTGTCTTGAACGAGATGTGATGTTCCTTGATTTTCTTCCAGGCTGTTTCACGTGATGTGGTCGAAAGATCACAGCCATCCGTTGTTGAGAGTATGTCTCCTAGGTAGCAAAAGGAAGCTACCTCACCTCTAGCTTGCCAGGTCCACCTTGGACTTCCCTATACGGTATCAGACCCAAAAAATATTCTGCAAATTTTAGCATACCCAAAAAATATTCCCAAACTATACAGGTATAGACTTGTCTTCTAAAACGTGTTTTCACTAATTTTTGCCTATAATGATTGTATTTGGTAACAAAAGAGCTTAAAACAGTTCCTAACAGTATAGCTCTGTAATAACTATAACGCAACTGAATTTTTGTGCAGCAAGGAAAACAAAAACATAATTAAATCAGCTTCTGAGATGGATGATATAATGTGTCAACAACACGCATTAAGCATTTAAAGCCAAAAATACCAAAGATATTTGATAGTCCCCCTACAAAAAAAAATCTGCTAAATGGCCAGACCCATAAAAATACCAGGTTCTTCCTACCCCCAACCCCCCACAAAAATGCTAAAATATACAATTGTGACCCCCCCCCCACCCCACCGAAAAAAAATAGTCCCAGCCTATGTAGCAGTCAACGTTCATAGTACCCCTCTGGGTCTGCCGTCTAAGGGGGTGTAGTTCTTTGGCACTGTGTACACCTGTAATCAGGGTTCTCTGTCAAGCGCATTAATTAGCCCACTGAATTTGTCGTGCTCCCAGAACATGCAGCCATTGCGAAATGTATTGCCCACTCCAGTGTGACATACAACACATGGGAACTCACCTGGCCTCTGCAGTGGGTCTAGGCCAGTACCACAGATGCAGGGGGTCTAGGCCAGTACCATAGACCATGATTTTCATCTTTCCGACATTATCTCTCAGCCCTTTCTCCCCCATTGCTTCTTTCCAAGTGAAGCGCCTCCTGGCACTTTCCTCAAGCGATTCAGCTATGATGACAAGGTCATCGGCATACAGGTCCTCCCAGGGGACTCCAGAGTGGAACTTGTGTGTCATTGCCTTCACTTCTGTTTTTCAAGCACACTGATGAAAAGCAGTGGGCTGAGAACAGAGCCTTGATGAACACGGACACGGTTCCCCACATTAGCATACATGTACACCCCCTCGACCGGTTGCAAAATCCAGTTGTTTGCAGTGCCAACCAGATAATCTTCCAGGGTACTTGATTAAATGCCTTCTCCTGGTCTATGAAAGCCATGTAGAGTCTCTTGTTGGCACATTATTGCAGTTGGAAAACTTTATTGAGGAGACTAGGAGATTTGTGTCTTCCAAAACAAAGGAAAACTAAAAATCAGCACATTTTTTCTGTATCCCAGTATCTAATATATGTCCTCTATTTGTTTGTTATTGTTGTTGTTATTTTTTTCCAGAAAATACATTTGAAAACAAACCATTTGTGGGAATATACAGGAGATGCATTTACCTCTTTCTAGCCTGTAACGACTTAGAATCAGTGCCCTGATCCAAAATATTCCATACTTTTTTGGTTACCACAGCAGACTGAACGTAAATCAGAATTAAAAATGTCAGAAAGCCAAAAATTTCAAAGACAACTTCTCCTACCATATTCTTTACTGGCCTCCATGGCCTAGTGGTTAAGAGCGCTGACTCTTGATCATTAGGTCTCTCACCGCTGTGGTTTGAGCCTAGCTTGGTTTACATGTGAGATGCCAAGTTCTGCAACGGAAGGTCAGGTGGTTTTTCTCCAGGTACCCCGGTTTTTGCCCACCTCTGATTGACGATCGACTCGATATAATGAAATAATCTTGAAAGGGCCGTAAAACCTAAACAAACAAACAAACAACAAAAACTACCATATTCTAGTTCTGATGTAACTGTGGTGTTACCAGCTTTGATGGCTCAGTGGTGGAGTGTCCGCTTTGGGATGAGGTTGTAGGTCTCGATACCCGGCTATGTCATGCAGTTGATGTTACTTGTTTCTGATAGATATCAGAATCAGATATCTTTCAGATATGTTAAGTTAAATAAAGTTTTTATCCTTATCACTGTTTATGAGCTACTATGCTTTGTTATTACAACATCAGTTTCGTGGAATTATTTAGTTGCATAGACTCGTGTATGCTATGCTTTGCTCGCTCTTAGGCTAAGCCTATTTACATATTAACGGCTATACCGAGGCCCCTTTTTTGGATTTACATCTATCTATTGTAGATGGATTTGTTTCGTGCAAAATTTATGATAAACGCGATGACTTTGATTTTGAGATTGTAAATTTTCCTTTTTTGGATGGTGATGTTCCTCGTGCGCCATCCTATGGCGTTTATATTTCGCAATTAATTCGATTTGCTAGAGTGTGTAGTCATGTAACTGACTTCAACACTCGTAATAAATTATTAACGGCTAAACTTCTTAATCAGGGTTATCGGTACCATAAACTACGCAAAGCCTTTTCAAAATTTTATAGACGCCATTTTGATTTAATTTCAAAATTCAATATTGGACTTAAATCTCTTCTGCAACAAGGTCTATCGGAACCCGAATTTTATGGTGACTTAGTATATAAATTCAGAAAAATATATAACCGCAATGACTTCAGCACCCAATTTCGTAAAATCAATCTTCGATATAAAAAGATTGGGTACAACATGGATATTATACGACAGACTGCATGCATGGTAGTTAACCCAATCACGGTTGGCAACTTTGCTTCCCTCTTTAATTGCACGCCGGTGGGTCAGGCCTCAGATTCTATGACGGCTCCAACGTAAAAGCTTATTGAAAATTAAAGAGATAATGTTGGTTGGTGCCTGATGCTCTGTCTCTGGTCGGGCTCATCGGAGTCTAACTGTTGGTTTTCTTTTGCTCCAGCATTTCAGTGGTTTCTTGCTGTCGAGTCCTCACCGTTGTCTCACCTCTGTGGTTCTTTGATTTCTGTGTTCACGGAGATGTTGCACCGATGAGTTAGGAGGCCTTCATGCGGACTGAACACATTATTTGTCTAAATCGCGACGGAAGTAAGGGCGAGGATTGTGGCCACGTAAAATCGATTTAAGCCCCCCAGTGGAAATCTTCCACTGACCGTTCCAAGGCGGCTCTTCTGTGGCGATTTATTTATGTTGTTGTTTGTTACTTACTGTGTGTATCACTTGTGTCTTTTAATTTTGGATGGCCATATGGCCATTTTGTGGGAAAGTAACTGTCCATATGGCCTTCCTTTGTTTAGATTTCCATTATGGTCTGGTCGCTTAATGTTTGTATTTCTTTCCCTTTGGTGTCTTTTATGGATGGAGTAAGTTAATTGTATCAATTCCTGATCTTTGTTTTACTTCTACTTTGTTCATAACTTCATTGTGAGCGATTCCTATAATATAACTGGATAGTGGGACAGTATCTGTCCATTTTGCTTTCCTCTGTTGTTGTTTCTATTAAGTTCTAGTTACTTTCCTTCAGAGTCATTGATGGGAGATGTAAATCAATTGTATCGATTCTTGATCATTGCTTTACTCCTATTTTGAGAACAAATCTCTGAAAGCATCTAGTGAGGTTGTTGCTACTCAGTATTAACTCGATTACAACTATGAAGAAGCCGATAATAGGATGATTTTGCACCTGCAGTTTGCAGGTTCTCTGGTGGTCAGGTCAGTCCATATACCCATGTTTTCGTTCAACTTCTGCTTCTGAATCACTTTAGCCAGCTTAATTTGATAACATATTCTTCAAGACATGCAGGAAGGGTATCCATGCTGACTGCACCAGATATTCCAGTCCACACTGTTTTTAGGAAGCTAGAGCCAGATGAAAGGGCAATTATGCTGTCTGTATTGCCTTATGGGTTGTGATAACTGCTCTTCTTTACATAGTATAGGCGAGAAGAATGCCTACTTCAAGAGCTTTCAGATCTTGGTATTGAGTCAAATGTCTCAGGGCCAGTTAAGGCAGCAGCCATTTTTCTGTAGGTTTGCTGTTCAGACAAACACATTAGACAACAATGATGCTCCAAAAATCCAGAGTTAGACCTAGTCATCTACCACCAACTAATAGTTTTTTTGCTCCATTTGTACAGGTGTACATATCAGCTACTGATTTGGGGGGGGGGGGGGGGGGGAAGCTATAAATCTAGGATTAATTTGCCTAGCCCTATAGACCTAGGGCATATGGTTGATCATGAAACTGGGTTATTCATTCTACATCTCATAACACAGACACAAGCAGCCCCACGCTATTAACTGATATGGTTGTAAATGCCATGACCAGTGTAGTGATGACCGCATTTGCTCATAGAAAGAACAACCATGTACTCAAGCTTGCAAGTAGTAAAGCATGTTTGAATAGGACTTACATTTGTAAGCGTCTAAATGGTGATCAGGAGGACGCGGGTTCGGTACCTGCCGGGGCCGGCAACATTCTTTCGTGGAGATTGATCATGAAATCTTTTGTACGCTCATTCACTCCCTTCCGCTGTTTCAAGAAGGGCAGTTGTCAGTTCCTGGCGAAAGAATGTGCACTGTACTGGTTAACCACGTACGTATAAGCCTGCCCAGGAAAAGTGTGTATAAGTAAACTGAATGACCTAAATAGTGTTGACTGGGCCGTTAAACCCTAATACAAACAAACAAACTAATATTTGTAAGTCACCCCGCCCATCGGGACATGGAGAAATAGATTGGGCTTTACGGTGCTTCCGCGCTGAGCTGAATCTGACCACACACGAGTACTGTTAAGCCGCTTTTAAGAAGGACTAAGCCTGTCCAGGCAAAGCGGTGTGTGTCAAATCGTCCGATGCATATAAGCCTTCTGGTTTCATTGGGCTGTAGGGCTTGAGATGTCATTTCATCTCAATGCCGGGAAAAAGTCCCACAAAATTGGAAGCATCGTCTCCAAAATGACCTTAATAGTGATGACGGGGACGTTAGATCCAAATTCAAACAAACAAACAAACAATCAAACAAACAAAAACTAACATTTGTAAGAACTTGTTTACAATACTAGTTCATGTTTATACCGAGGACTATGACAGTTTTAAAACATGTACTTGTAGTCTCATATGGCCTATTAGTACAGCACAATCGTTTTATAACACATCTTTTTATAACACTGTTCAAAGCCGAAACCCCTAATTGCATAGAAAAAAAAAAATGACAAAAACATGTATAGGAAGTTATTTTACACTATTCTACATTTTTGTTGGGATATAACACTGTTTAACTAAGAGGTTTATGCTTGGATTCAGAAAACAGTATTATAAAGAGGTGGTGTCACCAAATGGCTAAATACATAATATAACACTACAAAAACACGCATAATTCAAATCCATTGCCCCCCTCTCCCCCCACCCCCAAAAAAAAAAATCCAGATAAAAATGATATTTTTCTTATTTCTGTTCAAAACCTAGATTGCAGCGACTCGTTAGAACCCTCTCAACGTAGCAATGCTATCAAACACCCACAAGCTATGTCCTTAAGCATGAATTAGAAAAATAATGCTTACCCCTGAAAACCCTAGTTTTTATATAAAAGTGAGGTTCAAGGGGGTCAAAACATATGGGCATGTTTTCGTGACGATATGAAAACAGAACATAGCATTATTGTGAATGTTTTCTACTACTTAATTGTCTAAAATGAAGCACACGCTTACAAATCCCTTGTGTGTGAGCATTTATGTGAATGATTTTTTCTGGTAAACTGAGTGGGTGGAGTAATCCTGGGGCTAAATTGATGGTAAACAAGTCATAACCAACAATGAATGTATTAGAAAAGTGTTAAATGTATTTTAGAATAGTGTCTTAGTTAAAATAAAACAATAGATATGTAAAAACTGTTGAAACATCAGAATTGCTTTTATGTACCACCTATGAAACTAGACACAAAAACAATAAAATATCATTTTTTCACCGGTTTTCAAGTCATACCTTAAATGTGGATCTATATTCTAGCACAAATCTTCTTTCTACACCAGAAAAATAAATTAAAATAAGTTTGTAAGATGATTTGTGGTATTTATATTATATTTTACGAAAAACTGGACTTTACAGCTATGGTGGCCATCTTGGACGCCATCTTGGATTTCTCAGCTCGCCGTCATTTATGCCAATTTATGCCGGCAGTTACAGATACTACGGATCCTGACGAACATTTTGGTATATGACTTGTCTTGTTATACGGGGGGTATGGGTTCTCACTTTTGGTCCAGATTGTCACCCTACCAAAACGCTTTGTACTCCTCTTATTGCTGCACATATAGAAAAAGGTGTCTAAAACGGGGACGTGAGATTTCTTCTTCTTCTTCTTCTTCTTCTTCTTCTTCTTCTTCTTCTTCTTCTTCCCCGGTCTCGGTAGCTCAGTCGGGTGCGCGTCTGACTGGCGATCAGGGGGACACAGGTTCGATACCTGCCGGGGTCGGCAACATTGATCACGAAATCTTTTCTGTTGCCATTCTCTCCCTTCCGCTGATTCAAGAAGGGCAGTTGTAAGTTTCTGGCGAACGAATGTGCACTGTACTGGTTAAGCCTGCCCAGGAAAAGTGTGGATACGTAAACTGAGCGGCTCAAAAATGACATAAAATAGTGTTTACTGGGTCGTTGAACTCCAATACAAACAAACAAATTCTTCTTCTTCTACTTAGTCTCCGGAAGCGAAGATACATTGTTAATGTTCCGTTCCTTCTTCTTCTTCTTCTTAGTCTTCTTTATTATCATTATTACTGTTATTATTATCATCATTATTAATATTCTTATCATTAAGGGGAATGAATACACCTTCAGGGGAGGCAACTCCTACAAATACATTTTAGATTTTTGTTTCCCATGTCAATAGGGGTCAACTCTTAAAGGCAAGAATTTGCTCCTAAGGAGCAAATTATTCCCTTTAAGAGTAGACCCCTTTTCAGTGGGACAGGAGTTATAGAAAAGCGGACAACACTATTGATATTCATTTCGTTTCGTTGTTAACATACATATCGCCTGCTGCATTCATTGGACGTTTTCATTTTGAGGCAGACAAACAACATTATGGACATCCAGTTGATATCAGAAGACAGGTATGTTTGAGAAGCCATTTACCCAGCAGTTCAAACAACCTTTTAGCTCACCTGGGCCGAAGGCTCCAGGGGAGCTTATAGGATGGTAGTCCCTCCGTCGTCCGTCCGCCCACACATTTGACCAGCTATATCTCTGCAGCCTGCAGGCTGATATCAATCATTTCTCAGCCGTAGCATGCCTCTGGTGGGGCATTAATGGCATAACTTTTTTTTGAAATCGCACGAAAACTTTGGTTGCTATGGCAAGCACAGTGTCCCATATACTTACAATTGGAAAATGCGTGTCATCACCGTAGCGCCTTCAGTTTTGATCGGATCTTTCTGAAACCTAATGTAAGGTGACTTGGTATTAAGACTCGGAAGAGTTCGAAAACTGTCCAAGACAGCCCATTAATCATAGAGTTACGTCCCTTTGATTCCTGAAAATTCCGATTTTTATCTTGTCATAACCGTAGCTCCTTTAGTTTTGATCGGATCTTTCTGAAACTTATATGTAAGGTTGCTGGGGATAAAACCTCGGACGATTTCGCAAACTGGCCAAGTCGGCCTATTAATCAAAGAGTTACGGTCCTTTGATTGCTGAAAATGCTGATATTTGACCTTGTCATCAACGCAGCACCTTCAGTTTTCATCGGATCTTTCTGAAACTTATATGTATGGTGGCTGGGGATAAAAACTAGGATAAGTTCGAACACCGGCGAAGTCGGCCAATTTATCATAGAGTTACGTCCCTTTGATTGCTGAAAATGCCGAATTTTGACATTGTCATCACCGTAGCCCCTTCAGTTTTGATCAGAAATTTCTGAAACTTATTTGTAAGGTGACTGGGGATAAAAACTCGGATAAGTTTGAAAACCGGCCAAGATGGCCATTTGTCATAGAGTTACGTCCCTTTGACTGATTGTTATTTTTTACATTGCCTTCTTGTCATCACCGTAGCTCCTTCAGTTTTGATCAGATCTTTCTGGAATTTATATGTAAGGTGGCTTGGGACAAAACCTCGGATGAGTTTGAATACCGGCCATGTCGGCACATTTATCATAGAGTAACGTCCCTTTAATTAATAAAAATGCCGATTTTTGACCAGGTCATCACCGTAGCCTCTTCATGTTTTGATCGGATCTTTCTGAAACTTATATGTAACGTGGCTGGGGACAAATGCTCAGATGAATTCGAAAACCGGCCAAGTCGGCCCATTTATCATAGAGTTACGTCCCTTTGATTGCTGAAAATGCCGAATTTTGACATTGTCATCACCGTAGCCCCTTCAGTTTTGATCAGAAATTTCTGAAACTTATTTGTAAGTTGACTGGGGATAAAAACTCGGATAAGTTTGAAAACCGGCCAAGATGGCCATTTGTCATAGAGTTACGTCCCTTTGACTGATTGTTATTTTTTACATTGCCTTCTTGTCATCACCGTAGCTCCTTCAGTTTTGATCAGATCTTTCTGGAATTTATATGTAAGGTGGCTTGGGACAAAACCTCGGATGAGTTTGAATACCGGCTATGTCGGCACATTTATCATAGAGTTACGTCCCTTTAATTAATAAAAATGCCGATTTTTGACCAGGTCATCACCGTAGCCGCTTCATGTTTTGATCGGATCTTCCTGAAACTTATATGTAACGTGGCTGGGGACAAATGCTCAGATGAATTCGAGAACCGGCCAAGTCGGCCCATTTATCATAGAGTTACGTCCATTTGATTGCTGAAAATGCCGATTTTTGACCTTCTCATCACCGTAGCCCCTTCAGTTTTGATCGGATCTTTCTGAAACTTATATGTACGGTGGCTGGGGATAAAAAAACTTGGATGAGTTCGAAAACCGGCCAAGTCGGCCCATTTATCATAGAGTTATTTGTAATGAAAACTTAGAAGAAATCTTCTTCTCTGAAACCGCAAGGCCCAGGTCTTTGATATTTGGTATGAAGCTTCATCTAGTGAACCTCTACCAAGATTGTCCAAATTATAGACATGGGGCAAAAAATGCTACCAGGCCGGGGCCTGACATAGGGAAAGCCTTTAAAAGTCTTCTTCTCTGAAACCGCAAGGCCCAGGTCTTTGATATTCGGTATGAAGCTTCCTTCATCTAGTGGACCTCTACCAAGATTGGGGCAAAAGTACTCCCAGGCTGGGGCCCACCAGTTTTACAAAGACTTACATAGGGAAAACCTTTTAAAGTTTTCTTCTCTACAACCGCAAGGCCCAGTATTTGGTATGAAGCTTCATCTAGCGGACCTCTACCAAGGTTGTTCAAATTATAGCCCTGAGCAAAAAAAGCCCCCACGCTAGGCCCTACCGTTTTACATAGACTTATATAGGGAAAACCTTTAAAAGTCTTCATCTCTGAAACCGCATTGATATTTTGGTATGAAGCTTCATCTAGTGAACCTCTACCAAGATTGTTCAGATTAAAGCCCTGGGGCCAAAAATGCCCCCGCAACGGGGCCATCCGGTTTTACATAGACTTATATAGGGAAAACCTTTAAAAATCTTCTTGTCTGAAACCAGATAGCCAAGGTGTTTGATATTTGGTATGAAATTGTATCTAGTGGACCTCTACCAAGATTGTTCAAATTATAGCCCTGACGCCAAAAATGCCCCCACACCACGGCCCATCAGTTTTACATAGACTTACATTGGGAAAACTTTAAATAAAATTATTTTCTAAAACCAGAAGGCCCAGGTCTTTGCTATTTGTTATGAAGCTACATCATGTAAACCGCTACCAAGATTGTTCAAATTATAGCCCTAGGTCCAAAAATACACCCGTGCCCACGCCTCCTGGTTTTACATAGACTTACATAGGGAAAACCTTTAAAAATCTTCTTGTCTAAAACCAGATGGCCCATTTGTTTGAAATTTAGTATGCAGTTGTATCTAGTGGGCCTCTACCAAGAGTGTTCAATTTATAGCCATAGTCCAAAATGCCCCCGCATCAGGGCCCACCGGTTATACGTAGACTTAAATAGGGAAAACCTTAAAGTCTAAAATTAGTAGGCCTGGGTCTTTGATGATTGGTATCAAGCTTCGTCTAGTGGACCTCTACCAAGTTTGTTCAAATTATAGTCCTTGGGCCCAAATTGGCCCCGGGTCCCACCGGTTTTACCTAGTCTTATATAGGGAAAATCTTCGGGTCTGAAACCAGAAGGCCCAGGTCTTTGATATTTGGTTGGAAGTTGTATCTAATAGACGCCTACCAAGATCGTTCATATTATAGCCCTGGGGCCAAAAATGACCCTGCCTCGGGGCCAACTGGTTTTACAGAGATTTACATAGGGAAACTCTTTAAAAAAAGTTTCGTTTGAAATCAGAAGGCCCAGGTCTTTGGTGTTTGGTATGAAGCTTCATCTAGCTGAACTCGACCTTTCGCCGGGGCCCACCAGTTTTACATAGACTTATGCAGGGAAAACTTTTAAAAATCTTCTTGTCTGAAACCAGAAGACTCAGGTATTGTATTGTTAGTAAAACTGAGCCGCTTTAGCTCCTACTGGTGAACTAGGACCTGTCTATCAGTGTCCACAAGTTGTCCAAATAGTGACATACAAAGCAGCTCGCTTTTGATTGGCTGTTTATGGATTTGCCTAACTTTGACCCTTGCCGTAGGAGTGATATAGGAAAGTGGAAGAGCAACCAAAGTAGCCAGCTCCAGGTGAAGTCTGCCTTGAAGTGTTGCTGTACGGGCTGCTGTACGGGCTGTTGATTCGCAACAAGGACGGTAGATTATATAGAGAATACCTGGTGAGTGTCTTTTGATATCAAATTTATCAGGCAAGGCTTCGAGAACGCTTGTGGAATCGCGAGGCTTCCCGAGCGATTCTACATCCGTTCTTGAAGCCGAGCCTGATAAACTTGATATCAAATTACACGAATCTGGTGTTCTATTTATCAATTTATCCCCTTGTACACTCTTAAATTAGCAACTTATGATTAGTAATGGATGGTCCTCAGTGCGTCCCAACGTTCCGGCGGTCGATATATTTTGTATCAGCTGACCATATTTTTTCCTATATTTTTCCACGTAATGTTTCCATTTTTTCCAGTAATAATAACATTTTGCCAATTCTTTAAGTAGTCCAGTTCATTCATAAAAGTGCAATGTCACGTTGACCTGATAAAGCTCACTTGTCCTGAGATAGCCTATATTTACCAGGTCAATGTGCTACAATGTAATAGGGGGTAACTGATAAAATCATATCTTGTTTAAAAACATGGCTGCCAGTTGGCCGTGCCCACCAGAGCTCTGGTGAGCATAGTGGCCCATGTAGTTCTTGTTTTATGTTCATTTTTTAGCAAATGTTAGAGCAAGACACGACTGCTCGGGTGTAACTGAAAGTGGTGTCTATACAATATATCCTTGTGGGCCTTCAAAATGTGGTTATGATGCCTACTGCTCGGTTGAAGAGGATGGTGCCTGGACGGTATGTTTGATAGATACTATCATCCCGAAAACACGCTTATATAATTTAGACCCCTTGAACACCACTTTTATATAGTAAAACTGGGGTTTGCAGGAGTAAACATTATTTTTTCTTATTTCTGCTCCAAAATATAGATTGTGGGATGATGCAGTTATAACGAGACATTTTGTGGGAAAGTAACTGTCCTTATGGCCTTCCTTTGTTTGGGTTTCCATTATGGTCTGGTCGCTTAATGTTTGTATTTCTTTCCCTTTGGTGTCTTTTATGGGTGGAGTAAGTTAATTGTATCAATTCCTGATCTTTGTTTTACTTCTACTTAGTACCTACAATCTATATTTTGAGCAGAAATAAGGAAAATATCCCAATGTTTCATCTTATATTTTTCCTTTTTCCGGCGATAAAGATTACAATTCATTTGTGTAGGAGTGTTTTCGTAATCATTTATGAAAAAAATGTACAAAGCCCAAGTTGTCAGCTCATTGACAAATGTAGCCACTTATCGCACAATCGACCATCAAACGCTCAGACTAGGCATTCTCTTTATCGCAGACACGAACTTTAACACCTTGCGGTAGATTTATGAACCATCAGGTATAGAAGGCCGTGTAATGAACATGCAAAACAAATCGTGTGAAAACTTACACATATCGAAACTAGAGTCTCAAACGACATATTTTTATGTCCCCCGAGAATCCTTGGAAAATGTTCCTGTCTGAAACCTTTGACATTTGGTATGAAGTCTCATTTAGGGGACCTCTACCAAAATTGTTCAAATTATAGCCCTGAGACAGAACAATGGGCCCGACCCGATGCCCGCAGGTTTTATGTAGACTAATATAAGGCAAACCTTAAAAAAAGCTTCTTGTCTGAAACAAGAATGCTCTGGTCTTTGATATTTGGTATGAAGCTTCACCTTTTAGACCACTACCAAGATTATTCAAATGAATGAATGAGTATTTGAGTTTTACGTCCCACCAACAGCTAAGGTCATACGGAGAAGGGACCTCGGTTTATAGACTCATCCGAAAGTCTGGAGAAGCTCGGGATCGATCCTTCGACCCCCGGTTTACAAGACGAATAGCGTAACCATTACACCACTGAGGCTTCTGTCACGATTATTCAAATTATAGCCCTGGGGCCACTAATGACTACCATCGGGGCCCATTTACTACCCTATGGATCATGTGAGCGATCCAGGGCCACCATGGCCCTCTTGTTTAGCTCTCCAGAGTGGAAGGCTCCCAGGGAGATTATAGTATAGGCAGTGGCCCGTCGTCCGCCGCCGTCGTCGTCTACATTAAGAAAACAAAACTCAGGTTTTTTTTTTTTCAAAAGTTGATCAGGTCATCAACTCATCGTTTCCTATCAGTGAAATCCTTCATAATAAAAGTGAAGGCAATGATAAGGAATCGATACAATTAACAGAGACATCAAAGGGAAAGAAATTCAAACATGAAATGACTAGATCGTAATGGAAACAGCAATAGCGGAAAGGCAAAAGGACAGTTACTTGACCACAAAATGGCCAATTGGCTATCCAGAACAAAAATGTATAAGCGAATCACACACTCAAAGACAAAGCATAACAAAAATAAACTACGACAGATGAACGGCCTTGGAACGGCCAGTTAAACGAGTTTTTTTTTCTTGGGGTAAGTGGGTGGGGGCGTAAATCGACTTAACGCGGCCGATTATCGCCCTTACTTCCGTCGCGATTTTGACAAATAATTTGTTCAGTCCGCATGAAGGCCTCCTTACTAATCAGTGCAACATCTCCGAGAACACAAAAGTAAACAACAACAGAGATGAAACATCAGTGCGGACTCGACAGCAAGAAACAGCTGAACCGCTGGAGCAAAAGAAAACCAACAATTACACTCCCATGGGCCCGACCAGAGACAAGAGCATCAGGCACCAACCAGGTGTAAATAAGAAGCAGTGGTGTAAAAGTCACTGCCTCTCTCGCGCGCGTGATACAACCCGGAATTAGAATTACAGAGCGATTCAAACACGCTTGAAGCTTTAATCGCAAAATGGACAAAAAAGAAGTGAAGGCAATGATCAGGAATGGCTACAATTAACCCACACCTCCCATCAGAGACACCAAAGGGAAACGCACATAAACATAAAATAACTAGACGCTAATGGAAAAATCAATAGCGGAAAGGCAAAATGACATATACGTTCCCACAAAATGGCCAAGTGGCTATTCAAACCAAAAAGATATAAGCGATTCACACACTCAAAGATAAACCATAACAAAAGGAAACCGCGACAGAAGAACCGCCTTGGAACGGTCAGTGAGAAGAATTTCACTGGAGGGCTTAAATCGAAATTTCGCGGCCGCAATCCTCGCACCTGATTTCGACGCGATTTAGACAAATAATTTGTTAAGTCCATATGAAGGCCTCTTAACTCATCAGTGCTTACCGCTACCAATCTTTCCATTAGGGTCTAGTTATTTCATGTTTTTGTTTCTTTCCGTTTGGTGTATCTTATGGGAGGTGCAGATTAATTGTATCGATTCCTGATCATTGCTTTCACTTCTATTTTGTCAATAGTTTGTTTTTTTTCTACATAAATGGTCGGCAATCAGGATGACCCTTTTTGTCAGGGTTAATAAATAAGCCCGAATTCTGTAAACAGACCTTTACTGATCAGAACAGCACAGAATGTCATTTGTCCTGCATCTTTATCATTATAATTATTGAAAGCCTCTATGTTTTGGAAAAAAAAAATAATAATGACGGAATATTGAATCGATAGTTTTTGATAATTAATTGCTTCCATATAAAATCAATAATGTATTTCATTTAATCATGCATTTACACAAGGAAATGCAGTAGGCATTCATACCGCGTTATAAATCGCAACCTTTATAAAGTAATTGTATGTAATTACTGTCTTAATTGAATGCATACTTCACGATCGTTAATGTTGTCTCTCTTTGAAAAAGGACAAAATGAACCATTACGCAAACACGCCTATACAAATACATTGCCACCTTTATCGCCGAAAAAAATGAAAATTTTATGATGAAAAATTGTGATATTTTTCTTATTTCTGCTCATCGAGGCGGTTCTAACGAGTACCCATAATCTATATTTTTGAGCAGAAATAAGAAAAATAAGGTATACCCCCGGAACCCCCAGTTTTACTACATTAAAGTGGGGTTGAAGGGGGTCAAAATTATATAGGCGTGTTTTCGTGCTATCATTCGTTTCGTCACGTGCTTCAAACATTTTGCTACAATATTCAAGCTCTCGAAGTGTACGAAATTTGAATTAGATATATTTTTGCCCAGAAAAATCGTCAACAGCTTAATACTTACTAAGTTTTGTGTATGTACCGTAAAAATCATTCCGTACTTCGTACTTGCACAACTGCGAAATAACCTTGAAGGTCGCGCACTCAGAGCTTTTGTCACCAGCGTAGGAAAACAGAATATGTAAACAAATTAGTAAACAGACAAATAAGCAACACATGAATATAGGGATCAACCATGGTTTTTCATGCATTAACGTTTGCCGGATCCCGAGGAAGCTGTTTGAACATGAGGCCGCTAGGCCGAATGTTCAGATATCATCCGAGGGATCCGGCAAATTATAATGCAATGAAATAACCATGGATGATCTTTGTTCTTGCATAACTTACGAATCCGACAGCAAACTGTGAAGAAAACGCTCAACAGCTCCATATAAATTCCATATAAACTCTTCAAATGCGATAGGCAAACCAAAATGGCGGCCAGTTCAGAATGTTGTTTACAATGATGTTGTCATGCAGTGACGTCATCATAGAACTCAAAAACGCCACGTTCAGAGCGATAACGTTACGTCGCTTAACGTAACGTAAACAAAGCAGGGCCCGTCTTGTGATATCAAAAGCTCAAAATCTATGTTCAAACAGCACGCGAATTTCATGATTTGAACATGGTTTTGGCTGTTTGAGTACGGCTTTCGGTCCATTTGACAATGGCTTCAAACAGCCATGCGCATAGGTATTTATGCAAGAATAATGTATTGTCTTAAAATTCTTTCAAACTGTTACGTCTTTTGAACTAACTAGAGATATCAAAAATAAGCAGTAAACGGGCCTTTAAAGTGAAGTATGATTTCATTTTCAAACTGTCAGAATCACTGTCAGTCATGATATTTTTCTCCGTTTTTGGATTAATTTGTGGACTATCGTGACTGAAATTGGTCTTCATGTTGCAATTACTCATGGCACTGCAAGAGAACCTGCTGTCATCCGTCTTTTTGGTTGAATGTTTACTTCGAGACACAGATTGTCAATGTGACCCCTCACAGTGCGGCGAACCTCCCTAGAACAGATTGACATTGGAACGGATGTAGATATCTGGAGATTGATGTTGATGTCAGCACTGGAATCTGTCTTTGACAATACGTTTGAAATAGCCATCATGTGATTGTCACTCAGAGAACACTATGCCAATATGCAAATGAGTCTGGTCATGTGCTCGTGGAAGAAAACTGTCACGTGATCATACACAAAAGGAAGCTTTTTCCATGAGCTGAGGACCTATTCTGTATATTATGCAAAGTGGGAGAAATGCCCATCTATAACGAAACCCCATATTGGCGCACAAAACCACCAAAACTTTTTATTTTATTCTATTTCACTTTTCATTTTTCAAGCATTATACCATTACACAAACACGCCTATACAAATACATTGCCACCTTTATCGCCGAAAAAATGAAAAGTTTATGATGAAAATTTGTGATATTTTTCTTATTTCTGCTCAAAATACAGATTATGAGTACCCACGATCTATATTTTATAGCAGGAATACGAAAGATAAGGTATACCCCCGGAAACCCCAGTTTTACTATATAAAGGTGGGGTTCAAGGGGGTTAAATTTATATAGGTGTGTTTTAGTGATGAATGCAGTTTGCCTGGCTAAGAACACCAGGGTAACTTGAACAGAATTTCTATCCCAGGCTAAGACCACCTATTTCCTTATCTGGAAAGCAAGAATTGTATTTCTATGCTTCATGTTATGGCTATTTCCACATAGGTATTCCAGAGACGAATGGACGGTTCGGTCGATTTTGACGTGCCCTGGGTCCAGTACAAAGATGGTTTTGGCAATGTGACTGGAGAACACTGGTTAGGTAAACAAATAAGAAATAACAAGGATTAACCTATCAGTCTTATATTCCGGTCCATATACCTACGTACACAGTGTAGATACAGAGGAGACGCACCCCCTAAACGTTTTGGCATCTTGGTAGTGGCTGCGACTACAATTTCAAAAGATTGGATGTGTTCAAAGATAAAAAATAAAAGTGAAGGAAAAGCTTTGACAGCGAAACTCTGGTGTGAAAGCTTTAAGAAAACAATTTTACAATATAAATCTCATTAATGAATGCCGCGAATGCAGAAGTAATATTTTGTATTAATGATGTTCTATGCATAGTTTTTGGAATAACACATTTCATTTTTTCTGGGCCGTACACACATACAGACACACACATTGCGCGCTTGTTAGGACCGTCTTATAAGCGCTTTTCAATTGGGCATCAACCAAAACAAATTTGTTAACCCTTATCTTGCTGTTCACGACAACCCCTATCTTTGGAAACAGTGTAGATCCAGATCAGATGGCTTCTGAAGAAGCCATCTGATCAGGATCTACACTGTTTGACATTCAGTTTATGAATTTGTAGGAATAAATTACATGAAGGAATCTGATTGGTTCAAAGTCAGAAATGGGTAGGGCTTAACTAAATATTCAGCCATCGAAGTTCGACTGTATTAGGAGAATAAGAGCAAGTCCTCAAGCGTCTGAATTTTTATGATTTTACGGTAAACTTGGCTCAATGCACGGACTTTTCAACGTGATACCGACAAGTTAACAAAGACAATGTCTGAAAGCCCCTTTTGGTATAAAAGCCACTTTATTAGGGGTATTTTTGTTACTCAGATAGATGGTTCTAAAAAGTAGCAACACTCCATATTAGGACGAGAAATAGGAATATATATATATTATGAACATTTATTCACCATAGTTGCATAATTTGCTGGCTCTTAAGTTGCACATTGTCAATATTGGAAAAACAGGTAACCAGACCCCCCTGACCTTAAAAGGTCAGGGGGTCTGGTTACCTGTTTTCCAACACTGATAACCTTTAGACTAGGCACCAGCAGATAATGGAAATAAGGTGAATATCTGAAAACTGGTAGTTCTGGAGATAAGAAGACACGACAGTTAGTTATGATTTAAGGGGAATGGATACACCTTTAGTGGAGACAACTCCTGCAAAAGTATTTTTGTCTTTCATGTCAATAGGGGTCAACTCTTAAAGGAAAGAATTTGCTTCTGGGGTGCAAATTGTCCTGAGGAGCAAATTCTTTCCTTTAAGAGTAGACCCCTTTTTCAGTGGGACAATTCTTGGACTTAGGCTGTTTCATTTAACTCTAAAATTCCAAAATTTAAGGGGGATGGGAACATCTTCAGGGGTGGCAACTCCTGCAAAAGTATTCTTGTCTCCCACGCCATTAGGGATCAACTAGAGCAAATTCTTTCCTTTTAGAGTCGACCCCTTTTATCGTGTCACAGACCTTATAGAAAAGCGTACAGGAAGACCCGAAAGTTGTCTCCCTTTTAAAAATGGCAGAAAAAATCTGCCAAGTGTTCCCATTCCCCTAAACCCATTTGGTACCGGAAACCCCAAAACGGGTACCATGGCGAACAGTGGAGGCCCATATCAGACGCCGCAGAACGCGGCGTCTGATCAGGGCCTACCGTGGCACTGTTTGCGAAATGTTCAGCCTATTTCCAAATAAATTTTGAAGAAAACATAGCCTGACACCCCTAACTGTTGAATTGGACTCATGCTATATATAAGGAGGAAGATTCCATTTGGTACAAAAAGGGTTAAGTAGCAATTACCTTGTTATTGCTGATTCAAACTTGCTTTCAGGAAATGATGCATTGCACTGCCTTACACGGCAGTCCGACAAGACACTTAAAATTGACCTCAGAAGTTCCGAAAATGAGACGAGGTTTGCCACCTACGACACCTTCACAGTAGCACAGGAAGCCTTACACTATGAAATGTTGATAGGCGGGTACAACGGCACAGCAGGTAAATTTCTTTTTTATACGTCGTAGAATCTAATGAATCTTGAAGTGGCGACGCCTGAATATTGATGCTAAACAAGATTCGAGTCCCCTACTACATCTTACTTAAATGGCTCGGACACCTTTGGGACCATGGACTTTTTTTCGAGGGAGGGGGTGTGGGGGGGGGGGGTTGAAAGGGGGGGGGGGGAGAATCAGAATCAGACATGTTTCAGGTGACATGCGAAATGGGATTCATACACCAGGACCTGTGATAAGGGAAGTTCGTCCTCAGTTCTCACCAAAGAGGTTAACTTAGCTACACATTTATCAGCCTTTCAGCTGTCGAAATAAAAGAATCGGGACGGGCATTCCAATCTCTAATGGTTCTGGGGAAGAACGATTCTTTATAAATGTCAGTATGTGCATGCAGTAAGGGTCTGAAAGGGCAATGCATGATGATTTCTACAGTGCCTCGCTAGTGGAACAAGGTCATCTGATTGAATGCTGACAGCCACCTTTAGGTCTTTGAATAAAAGCATTGGCCTACTGCCTTTTCTCCTTTTCTTGAGAGACTCCCATCTTAATTTTCCTTGTATTCCAGCCATACCTAAGTTTCAAAGCAGTAATTGCGTGTTACAAATCTAGCAGCTCAATACTGAACTGTTTTCAATTTCTTCATTAAGGTCATGAATACATAAATGAGCTTTCCCATAGAAATTTTGCATGCTAATGCGTCTCCACTTTCTGCATCGAAACATGCAATAAAATTGATATGTGATCGACGTCGTTTAATTGCCATGTCCGCACACAATCCAGAAATATTTGTATAGAAAGGAATGGGAATCCGACGAAAGTTTCCCAATTTTCAATCTTTGTGACCAAAAGAAAAAATATTGGCCCAAAGAAGTTTTTCACAAACTGATATTTTGTGCCGTATTTATTGTTGATAGAATGAGTTGGAAGCCGTCCTTGACTGCCGATTTAGTTAAGTATAGGCTAGATATAATTTGGCATGTTTTGACGTAATTAGTAAACGGCGTTTCAGAAATGTGCCTTCAACGTTCCTTCAAGTTAAAAAATAGAAGTAAAGGCAATGATCAGGAACTGACCCAAACCTCCCACCAGTGACACCACTGAAATAACTAGATCCTAATGGAAACATCACTAGTGGAAAGCGGAAAGACAAAATGACAGTTAATTTCCCATAAAATGGCCAATTGGCTATCCAAAACAAAATCATATAAGCGATACACACACTCAAAAGACAAACCATAACAAAAATAAACCGCGACAGAAGAACCGCATTCGAAACCGACCAGAATAACATGCATCAGCAAATACGTCAACGGCCCTTCCAGACGCTGGTTATTGCACGTTTCTGTATGTTTAACACACACAAACATACACATTACGATAATGCCCCTATACAAATACAGTGTAAACTTAACCGCTGAAAAAATGAAAATTTTAAGATGAAAAAATATCATATTTTTCTTATTTCTGCACAAAATATAGACTGTGGCTACTCGTTAGAACCGCCTAATCGAGGCCCGCCTCATCGAGGTGGTTCTAATGAGTACCCACAATCTATATTTTAGAGCAGAAATAAGAAAAATAAGGTTTACCCCAGTAAACCCCAGTTTTACTCTACAAAAGTGGGGTTCAACTGTCTAACTGTTTCGGAGTCTAACTGTTGGTTTTCTTTTGCTCCAGCATTTTAGTGGTTTCTTGCTGTTGAGTCCTCACCGTTGTCTTACCTCTGTGGTTCTTTGATTTTTGTGTTCACGGAGATGTTGCACTGATGAGTTAGGAGGCCTTCATGCGGACTGAACAAATTATTTGTATAAATCGCGACGGAAGTAAGGGCGAGGATTGATGCCACGTAAAATCGATTTAAGCCCCCCAGTGGAAATCATTCCACTGACCGTTCCAAGGCGGTTCTTCTGTGGCGGTTTATTTATTGTGTTGTTTGTTACTTACTGTGTGTATCACTTGTGTCTTTTTATTTTGGATGGCCATATGGCCATTTTGTGGGAAAGTAACTGTCCTTATGGCCTTCCTTTGTTTAGGTTTCCATTATGGTCTGGTCGCTTAATGTTTGTGTTTCTTTCCCTTTGGTGTCTTTAATGGGTGGAGTAAGTTAATTGTATCGATTCCTGATCTTTGTTTTACTTCTACTTCAAGGGAGTCAAAGTTATATAGGCGTGTTTTCGTGATGTTTTGTATGCATGTGAGGGACGCTTAGGGAAAGGTTGTCTGTTTGTGTCCACAATAATGATTTTAGCCAAATTAATAAAAATAACCGTAAGACCGCCGTGCAATAGGTAGGGTTTCTGGGCTTTTATATTTAATTACGTGATTTGATCAAGTTACATGTGTGTAGAACGACCCGCGTGTTGGGAACACCATTATTTGGTACTGTTAAGACTATGAACAGATAATGGGAATATCCAAACTGATCTCAATTTTTCGCTTAATTTTCATGCTATTTTACATTTTCTCACGATTTGTTTTTTTATTTTTCGGCTAGTATGTGTTTGTGCACTCAGAAACGTCCCATCGAGTGTATTGTATCTATTCATAAGAATCACCTCACCAAGTGTGTGTTGTGTGTTATAACACACCGCTACCAAATTTGACTTCGATCGTGTCATCGTCTGGCCGCCATTATTCTACTTACCACCATTTAAAACGATTGGCCCGAAAAGGCGTCTTTATTCAATTCCATTGTATTGGAATCCATATTAATGCATATAGGCTACACTGATTGCAATAGACACATCCAAAGTCTACGTCACACAAGGTCAAAGGTCATTAGCCTCGTTTTATCTGGTGGGCAAAAAAACACTTCCGGTTCCATACTCTACCGTTGATGTAGCACGAATTATTTTCTGTAATAACTATTGTTTAATCGTCTTTCTATCTGAACTGTTTGTCACAAACCATTTTTGACCTTAAACTGCTTCTTTTTCGTATAAAATTGGTTAGAAAATATACATGCTTTAATCTTATTTCCATTCGTTAAATAAAGCGCATCGACTACGTTTTGGCATGATGATGGGTAGTTTTATAACGCTTTTTAGGCAACAAAATGTGCGATAAAATGTCAGAAGAGACTGGTTTTATATCATTTATAACTTCAAAAAACAAAAACTGACAAGGATCAGTTAATTTTGTGGAGCAAAAAAATAGTTTAATCACACAATAAATATTCGAAATTCTCATTGACAATGTACGGCAACAGTCATGTTTTGCCAACCAGATAGAAGAGTACCTCTACAGGGGAGGTAATTGGCGCATGCGCAATGAAATGTAAACAAGATCACGTGTCAAAACATTGGATCCGTCTATAGTTTATCAGTTTTGTTGCCTTTTTAACTTGCTTTTGATTGTGCGCATACGATATTAAGTTGTCCGCACAAGATAATATCTTGTTCGCACAGCATATTAAAAAACGCATGTCCCTTGCCGGGTTCCGTAAAATTCGGGTCGAACCCTTTTCTTTCTTGCACACCAGATAAGGAAATCCATAGTTTTAGCTTGGGATAGAAATTCTTTTCTAACCCTGGTGTTCTTACCCAAAATCGAATATTCTCGCGTGTTTGATAAATGCACTGGTTGAATACGACGCATATGCGCCGCCGTCACAACACGTTACATGACGTTACTAAACATCACACAATGGCGGGCGTCGGCAACCAAGGTGACTACATGTTATCGAAAATCCTCGCTCAGAAATGAGAGATATGCAAGAAAAAGAATCCAACATGGGTGTGAGGGGTGGATAGAAAAATACAGACAAGCTACCGGTAATGACCCATATTTTTTTTTCTCCGCGGTAATAGGCTTTTTATCTCGGAGAACAAGCGAGTAATGTCGCCGAGAAGAAAAAAAAAATCACGTTTCAAAGCGGTTAATTTCACCGCGAAACGCCGCGAAATTTCTACGCGAACATCGCTTTTTCTCGGAGAAAGCCAATTAGTACAGGTGAGGTCGTTCACGGTGTTTCTCCGCGAAATCTGCCTATACCTACATGTATATTTATTCATGTGCATGTATTTTTTATGGATTAAAATTTGATACACAAAGTTTGAAGCATATAACGAAATGCATCGTAAAGTATGATTTTGATCCGTTTGGAATCATAATGATTTGCATCTTATGCACTTTACAACGCAGTATGAACATGATGAATGTTTTCTGTGTTCCTTTTTTTACTGTTGAATAACCGTTTCATAAATTGAAAACTGTTGATTTTCTATCGGTTCACCATATTGGAAGTACTTTATTTTTTTCTCAAGTAAATACTTTGGAAAAATCAAACTCAATGTATATAATAACGGGGATCCTGCTTGTACATGTATGTGTGGGCGCTGATCTCACTCTAAATTTTGGTTGATCTTTTTCTTGCACTGGGAGTAATTAAACATCACTGATGCTTACACTTAAGCTCACATGTAGCCCGAGTGAGAGATCTAATGTTTAAAAGTAGGCCACGGAGGATCGCTTGTGTTTCTTTCCTTTACAATTCAATTTTGCTCATACATGTACATTAACCCATTTCAGACAGGAAACCCCTAAACGGGTACCGGGGCAAATAGTGCAGGCCCAGATCAGACGCCGCAGAACGTGGCGTCTGATCGGTGAGTACACTTTTTGGAAAGCAAAAATTTCGGCCATTTTTCAAATTTTGAAGAGAACACAACCTGAAACCCCTAAAGTTTGAAATGGACACATGCTATATATAAGGAGAAAGATTCCATTTGGTACAAAAAGGGTTACTATGGGGAAATTGCGCGGCAAGCATTCCAAGGCTGCATAAAAGTCTGATCTCTAACTTGGAGCAGAACTACACAATAATATTCTCCAAGATAATCAGCGAAGTTTGTACAGACATGCAACCTGGGTATCTTGTTAAGTCTACTGTTCACCCCGAAGGTAACTGGTCCTCGTGTCTTAATGGGTAAGAGCGCTTACTCTTAACCCATTCAGTACCAGACACCCCTATAGGGGTACCTTGGCAAACAGTGCAGGCCCAGATCAGACACCGCAGAACGCGGCGTCTGATCGGGCATACACTGTTTGCAAAACGTTCAGCCATTTCCCGAACTAAATTTAAAAACAAAAAACATGACACCCCTAAGTTTCAAAATGGACTCCTGTATATATGAGGAGAAAGATTCCATTTGGTACAAAAAGGGTTAATCATCGGGTCATTAGGTCTCTCCGCTGTGGTTTGCGCCTCGTTCGGGCCACATACATGTAGTTGGTAACGAGTACCCACATCCTACATTGGACGTCTAGAAACAGATTAAGGAAAATGTATACCTTGTAAACTCCAGTTCTCTCTATACATGTATGTGTGCATGTAAAATGGTGGATAGTGGTTCGTTCATTACATGGGTTTTATTAACATGTTGATGCACCACCTGTTTGCTCCAACTGGGAGTATTTATTAGTTAGGGGCGGGTGAGGGGTCGGGGAAATAGACTTGGAAGCGCAAATAATGCGTGCGAATGCAAAGTAGCATGTCCTTTTTCACGCGCCTGCATGAAGCATGGCCCGATATAGGTGTCTGGTTTTTCGTACGTTCGTTCGCGACATAGACCTAGCTTGCGGTGGCATTCATGTGTTCCTCGGTAGCTGGTCACTATCTTTGCATTCAAAGCACCGCTTGCTGTACCAATTTGACAGTTTGTAATCATAAATAAATGAGGCGAATCTGAGCTTTTGGTTTTGTTTAGTTGAGGTTTTACGTCCCCGTCAACACTGTAAAGGTCATTTTGGAGACATCGCTTCCAATTTTTTGGGACTTTTACCCGACATTGAGATGAAATGACATCTCTAGCCCTACCACCCTTGAAATCAACAGGTTTATAAGCACTGACGGTCCGACTCGCACCACTTTGCCTGGGCAGGCTTAGATCCTGTAAGCGGTTTACCAGTACACGCACGCGGGTCGGTTTCAGCTCTGCGTGGAAGCATCATGCAGCCCATCTATTTCATCAAGCTGAGCTTTTGGTAAATGTCACACATCATTATGGTGTTAATAACCTACATGTACGACTCATTATGTGAACTCGCCTATTCAAATATATTGTAAAATTTTACCACTAAAAACGGAACATTTTCGGATAAACATTCTGGCATTTTTTCATATTTCTGCTCAAGATTTTGAGTACACTTCAAAACGACTCGACGAGGCGGTTCTAACGAGTACTCGTAATCTATGTGAGCAGAAATTAGATAAATAGTGTATACCAGTGTAAACCCCAGTTAAAAGTGGGGTTTAGCGGGTAACAAATAAATAGGCGTATTTACGTGATGTGAATAAAAGTTGTCATGAGACTTTTAAAAAATAAATTACTAAAAGGAATTTTTAGTAACATGAAAGAATATTTGATTATGATTTAACAATGACTACAATTTGCCTTCGTTTCCAAAAACAACGCCAAACAAACGAAGAAATAATAATGAGCCGAAAATTTCACGTAAGCCCAGTTTTATTTTTTTTCTCCGCGAAACGCCGGTAATTTCATTTTCAATGAATGCAATCGGTCAAATTTTCGCCGAGCATCTCCGAGAATTTTCTCCGCGAAACAGGGAGAAATTTCAGCGGGAAATTTCTCGCTCATTTCATCTTTTCTCGCTATTTTGCGGAGAAAATAGCCGATTTCGCGTTAGGCGGTTTCTCCGCGAAACAAAAAAAAATGGGTTATTACCGGTAGCTGGTCTGTACGTCCCGAGGGACACTGTCCGGCATCACGAGGATGGATTTTTCTATCATGCAAGAAGAAGAATCCAATATGGGTGCGATGGTTGGGCCAACCATCGCACCCATATTGGATTCTTCTTCTTGCATACCTTCCATTTCTTAGCGCGGATTTTTAATGCTGCGGTCACTTTGGTTACCAACGTCTGTCATATTGTGTTGACACTGCAGGAATGTTTAGTGACGTCATGTAACGTGCTCTGACGCCAACCTTAACGACGGCGCATACGAGGTCGTAATCAACCAGTGCATTTATCAAACACGCGATAATCTTCGATTTTGGGTCGGAACACCAGGGTCAGAACATAAATTTCTATCCCAGGGTAAATCACGGATTTGTTTGTCTGGTGTGCAAGAAAATATCTTGTTCGCACAACATATTAAAAAAAAGGCATGTCCCTTCCCGGGTTCCGTAAAATTACGGTCGAATTCTTTTTTTTTTCCTTTCAGGTGATGCTATGTTTATTTATAAACCTTCCTACAACCCGGAAGGAGCTGTCCCTTTCACAACAAAAGACAAAGATTATGATTCATTTGATGACTATTTTTATGAATACAGCAATGAAAACCACATAATTGTCTTCGCAAATTGTGCAGAGAAATATCACGCAGGGTGGTGGTACCTTGACTGTTACGATGGAAACCTAAATGGGCTGTATGACGGTGGTATTATTTGGAGTGTCTGGACAAAAGCAGGCGGACTTAAAGCATCGGAAATGAAGATAAAAAGTAAAACGTAACTGAGCACACCCATGGGATAGTTATGTTTGGAAGGAAACAAAATAGAAACATGTGGCATTTTTCCGCTATTTGAACAAAGGAGATATACATTTTGACTTCCACTGTCTCTGTACAGCATCACGACAACACGTCTTTGTAACTTTGATCCCCTTGATCCCCACTTTTATATAGTAAAACTGGGGTTTACAGGGGTAGACCTTATTTTTTCTTATTTCTGCTCAAAAATATACATTGTCGGTACTCGTTAGAACCGCATCGATGAGGCGGTTCTAACGAGTACCCACAATGAATATTTTGAGTATAAATAAGAAATATATCACATTTTTCATCTTAAAATCTTCTTTTTTCGGCAGTAAAGTTCACAATGCATCGGTATAGGCGTGTTTTCGTAATGGTAAGCCCCAGTGCATTACGATTCACCTTATTTGCATATCTGCTGGTCCCTAGTCCGAAGGTTATCAGTGTTGTAAATACAGGTAACCAGACCCCCTGACCTCTCAAGGTCAGGAGTTGACTGCTTCACAGACTTCTATTGATTAATAGATGGTCTGTGTAGCAGTCTAGGTCAGGAGAGTCTGGTTACCTGTTTTTCTAATGTTGACAATGTGCAAGCTGGGAGCCAGCAAATAATGCAAATATGGTGAATAACTCATATGCATGACAAAGTGCATTCGTTCAGCCCTCTAAAATGGTTAGTGTTCTGATGTACATTTGTGATATTATTTTATTCATACGCGTTAGAACCGTCTCACAACCAATGTTTTGGAGCAGAAATAAGAAAAATAATAAATACCCCGTAAGTTTCAGTTTTCACTTAAGGGGAATGGGAACACCTGGCAGATTTTTCCGCCATTTATCAAAGGGAGAGAACTTTCGGAATTCCAGTCCGCTTTTCTATAAGCTCTGTTCCACTGAAAAAGGGGTCTATTCTTAAAGGAAAGAATTTGCTCTTCAGGAGCAAATTCGTTTCTTTAAGAGTTGACCCCTATTGACATGGGAGACATAAATGCTTTTGCAAGAGTTGCCTCCCCTGAAGGTGTATCAATTACCCTTAATAAAGTGTGTAAGGTGTTCATTGTACCGACATCTTAACGTAATGGAAAAGAATGCCACGTAAAGGAAAGATTTGTTTTGTTTGATTTGAGGTTTAACGTCCCCGTCAACACTGTAAAGGTCATTTTGGAGACGTTGCTTCCAATTTTGTGGGACTTTTACCCGACATTGAGATGAAATGACATCTCAAGCCCTGTCGGCCAATGAAACCAATAGGGTTTATTAGCATGGGCGGGTCCGACACGCACCGCGGTTCCTGGACAGGCTTAGATCCTCTAAGCGGTTCACCAGTACTAGTGTGCGGGCCGGATTCAGCTCTGCGTGGAAGCATCATGCAGCCCATATATTTCATCAAGCCCCTAAGGGCGGGGGCCGGTGTTCTGATGTACATTTGTGATATTATTTTATTCATACTCGTAAGAACCGCCTCACAACCAATGTTTTGGAGCAGAAATAAGAAAAAATAATAAATACCCCGTAAGTTTCAGTTTTCACTTAAGGGGAATGGGAACACCTGGCAGATTTTCCGCCATTTGTCAAAGGGAGAGAACTTTCGGAAATCCTGTCCGCTTTTCTATAAGCCCTGTTCCACTGAAAAAGGGGTCGATTCTTAAAGGAAAGAATTTGCTCTTCAGGAGCAAATTCGTTTCTTTAAGAGTTGAACCCTATTGACTGGGGGAAACATAAATGCTTTTGCAAGAGTTGCCTCCCCTGAAGGTGTATCCTTTAACCTTAATATAAAGTGTGTAAGGTGTTCATTGCACCGACATCTTAACGTAATGGAAAAAAATGCCACGTAAAGGAAAGATTTGTTTTGTTTGATTTGAGGTTTAACGTCCCCGTCAACACTGTAAAGGTCATTTTGGAGACGTTGCTTCTAATTTTGTGGGACTTTTACCCGACATTGAGATGAAATGACATCTCAAGCCCTGTCGCCCAATGAAACCAATAGGGTTTATTAGCATGGGCGGTCCACCTCGCACAGCGATTCCTGGACAGGCTTAGATCCTCTAAGCGGTTTACCTGTACTAGTGTGCGGGCCGGATTCAGCTCTGCGTGGAAGCATCATGCAGCCCATATATTTCTTCAAGCCCCTATGGGCGGGGGCAAACGTAAAGGAAAGAAGTTGCACCTAATTGCCTTCGTACGAGTTTTTCTGAGTTAATGCCCCAGCAACAACAATGGTCATACGGATACGGGACCTCGGTTTAAAGGTTAACTTTGGGCACTCATCACGTGAACACGTCCGTGAAATGAACACCTAAACCCCAGCTTAATAGAGAAAACCGGGGTTTAAGGAGTTAGTCATTATTTTTCTTATTTCTGCTCCAAGACAAAGGTTGTGGGTACTCATTAGAACCGCATCAATGAGTCGGTTCTGCCGAGCACCCACAACTTATGTTTACAGTATAAATAAGAAAACTATCGCAGGTTTTTTTGTTTTTTTTTTTTTCAGAAAAGTAGTCATTTTGGAGATGTGAAAAAACGCCCTATATCGCACGGGTGTGTTATCGTAATGTAAATTCTAAGTCTTATTAAAATGCTATTCGTAGATGTACTCAAAATATTCATGCAAATAAAAGGCGAAACTATGCTTGTTTGTAATATAGCGAATCGCATTCCAACATTAACTTTATTCAGATTAGAGCATTGATACATAGTTTTGAAATCCATGTTCGATTAACGTGTGTTCAAAGCATTGACTGATTTTAAACATCAGCAGAAATGATGGGGTTACTCACCGAATTAATTCCCCGACAGCACTTGTGGGTCAGTTTATTTATGAATTGAGATTTAACGTCACCTTCAACACCATTTAGGTCATTTTGAAGACGTTGCTTCCAATTGTGTGGGACTTTTACTCGACATTGGCATGAAATGAAAACCAACAGGTCTTATATGCAGAGATACGAATAGCGCGCTATTTTCTATAACCCATTTTGTACTGGGTACCCGAAAACGGGCACCCTGGCAAACAGTGCATGCCCAGATCAGACGCCGCAGAACGCGGCGTCTGATCAGGACCTCCACTGTTTGCTATATTTTCAGTCATTTCCCAAATAAATTTTGATAAAAACACAACCTGAGACCCCTTAACTTGGTAACAGACTCCTTCTATATATAACGAGAAAGATTCCATTTGGTACAGAAACGGATATGGGCCCCGTCAAGCGATTTTGGTACTTATCGCCTATGCGAGCAGCGAAGGTTCAAGCGAGCCTGCGCATCCGCATGCGCAGTTAAAATTTGTCATGACGGAATACTCGAAGACACAAATTCGCTCGGCGGGGCTCATATAGAACCGGTACCTGAATTTTCTACAAAACAGTGATAGTTACGTGGCCATCAACAATGATACCTTACTGTGATTAGTCAGAACACGATTGCTCATTAGGAAAACATGTCCGTAAGAAATAACGGCATCCAACATGGTGTCAGAAAATGATAAATATTAGGTAAAAATTAAAACATCTTTATTATTTCTGCTTTCAACATAGATTTTTGGTGCTCGTTAGAACCGCCTCAATGAGGCGGTTCTAACGAGTACCCACAATCTATGTTTTTGGGCAAAAATAAAGCAGATGATGTTTACCCCCGTAAACCCCAATTTTATCTATATAAAGTGGGGTTTATGGGGGTCTTCGTTTCACAGGCTTGTTGTTGTGAATTGCAGATGAAAATCTAGGGCCAGGGAAAGAGGAGAAAGGGTCTGTGACAGCACGACCCAACTGAAACAAACAACCATCATCAACAACAACAACAACAACAACAACAGCAAAAAGAAAGAAAGAAACAAACAACAACAGAAACAAAAAGGCATGTTAACATAAAAATCCAAAGAAGGAAACAGCAACTCGCCACATTTACAATATGTTTCAGAAAAAAGGTAATCCTTTGGAAGCAAGGACCACAAGACAGAACTGCAAACTGTGCCATTGACGAGATCTTTCTTGGCCAGACTAGCTAGTTGTGGCCAATTTAGCCTCATCACCAGCGTGATACAAGTAGCTCAGTGGTTAGTGCACTTGCCTCTGATGCTAGAGGTCCCGGATTCGATCCCCGGCAGCAGTGTGAAAATTTCTGTGTCCGAACACACTCCATTGGCATCAGTTGCAGGGATGAATGTCATAAAGTGCACCGTCCTTCGGATCGGGACGTAAGCTGGAGACCCCCTGTACAGAGAGAACCATCCCCTGTGTAGGTTAAAGAACCCTACCGTAATTACATGGCTTTCATCCTGCAAAAACTGGTGTGTATGTAATGTTCACCGTCTGTGTCCCCTACTGGGGTTAAGGCGAACTGAAAGAAAGAGAAAAGAAAGAAAGACATCAGTGACCCTCAAATGTGTCCGAACTGTTGCATCCAAACCAATTCTCGCAGAGGACTAGTAAATTAAACCACACTATGAAACACTTTATGCCAGCCTTTACACAAGCTATGGTGAAATTAATGGATACTCCTTCAGGGGAGGTAATTCTTTCAAAAATATTTTGTATCACATGTCAATAGGGGTCAACTCTTAGAGGAAAGAATTTGCTCCTGAGGAACAAATTCTTTCCTTAAAGAGAAGACCCCTTTTAAGTGTGAGAGGGTTTATGGAGAAGCGAACAGGGAGTCCCGAAAATTGTCTTCCTATGAAAATGGCGAAAATACGGCCAGGTGTTCCCATTTCCCTTAAATATGTTGCAGAAAAGATAAATCATTTGGAAGCAAGGACTATAATACTTCAAGTCCTGATAATACTATAAGTCTCGTGATGCCAGACTGTGACCCTGGGAACGGATTTTTTCTATCCACCCCTCACAACCATGTAAGATTCTTATAATACTCCCCAGTTTCTAGATTCCTTTGTTTGTTCTCAAACAATGATTTTCACTGACCTTATGGTGGACAGTTAATATCGGTATTCTTCCTTCGGTCCATACAAATTAATTAAGGGGGATGGGCACGCCTGGCAGTTTTTTTTTTTTCGTCATTTTTCAAAGGGCGACAACTTTCGGGACTTCCTATTCGATTTTCTATAAGCCCCGTCACACTGAAAAAGGGGTCAACTCTTAAAGGAACGAATTTGCTCTTTAGGAGCAAATTCTTTCCCTTAAGAGTTGACCTCTGAAATGCTTTCCTTTAAGAGTTGACCTCTATTGACATGGGAGATCAAAATATTTTTGCAGGAGTTGCCCCCCCCCCCTTGCAGGGGTTCCCGTTTCTTTTAAGCAAGTGCCTCTGAGCTGTAACTGATAACATGGAGATTGATGTTATCCCCTCTACCACCACCCTCATGAGCATACTGATCAGAGTGCTCGATAGTTTTGAAAGCGTTTTTGTAGATCTTTTCGCAGATAGGGTTCTGGTCATAAATAGTTTTCGTCAGAAATGGCCCCTGCCACAGTATCTCATTTACAAGAACGTGCATCAGGAAGACACACCTGTATAACTTTGACCACCTTGAACCCCAATTTTATATAGTAACAACCCCTCATTTATAAGAACGTGCATCACGAAGACACGCCAATATAATTTTGATTCCCTTGAACCCCAGTTTTAAAAAGTCAAACTGGGGTTTTTAGAGGTGACCCTTATTAGGGCCCCGCACTGAAAGTGTGGGTGCCCTATAGTAATCACTCTGTCCGTCCGTCTGTCTGTCTGTCCGTCCGTCTGTCCGTCCACAAATTTTTTTATCCTCCATAACTTTTTATTATTCCTGGATGGATTTAAATATTACTTAGCATCACTCTGTCCGTCCGTCTGTCTGTCTGTCTGTCCGTCTGTCCGTCCACAAATTTTTTTATCCTCCATAACTTTCTTATTCCTGGATGGATTTAAATATTACTTGGCAGAAATGTTTACCATAATGTGATGGAGTGTTGCGCGCAAGACTAAGGTCCGTACCTCAAAGGTCAAGGTCATACTTAGAGGTTAAAGGTCAAAAAAGGGTCTTTCCTGTGTCCAATTAATAACTTTGTTATTTCCTGTGTCCAATTAATAACTTTGTTATTATTCTTGGATGGATTTAAATATTACTTGGCAGAAATGTTAACCATAATGTGACGAAGTGTCACACGCAAGACCCACAGCCGTACCTCAAAGGTCAAGGTCATACTTAGAGATAAAAGGTAAAAAAAGCGTCTTTTTTATTGTGTCCAATCTATAACTTTCTTATACCTGGATGGATTTAAATATTACTTAGCAGAAATATTAACCATAATGTGACAGTGTGTCACGCGCAAGACCCAGGTCCGTACCTCAAAGGTCAAGGTCATACTTAGAGGTGAAAGGAAAAAAAAACGTCTTTTTTAACATCAACATTTTCCTACTCCTCTGATAGCGCTGCCGGGGCCCTAGTCAGTTTCACTGACAGCTCTAGTTTTTCTTATTTCTGCTTTGAAACAGAGATTGTGGGTACTTGTTAGAACCAACTCGATAAGGTGCTACCCACGATGTATGTTTTGAACAGAAATAAGAAAAGTATCGCAATTTTTCATCTTGAAAGTGCTGTGCGTTTTTGTCAGTAAACTTTACACACTATTTGTATAAGCGTGTTGTCGTAATGTATCCCTGTAGATCCAACTTCCTATACAGAAAACTCCTAAATTGTGTACGGTCATTGAAAATAAACGGGATTAAAGGAAACTTCATCGGTTTGGCAGTTTATAAAAAATTGAATCGGTACTGTCAATATACATCTGTGTTCCAAAACACATCAAAATGAATTATTAATACTCTCTCTCTCTCTCTCTCTCTCTCACACACACACACACACACACACACACACACACACACACACACACACACACACACACACACACACACACACACACACACACACACACACACACACACACACACACACACACACACACACACACACACACACGTACGCACGCACGCACGCACGCACGCACACACACACACACACAACACACATAAACATTTCATGCTTGCGTAAGGCGCATGTGTGTATTAAAGAGAGAGAGAGACCGACTTTTCGTGCGTGCGTACGTATCTGTATGAGAGAGAGAGAGACTATATTTGTACAGTGGTACGCTGCCAATTATGTCATAATTTTGATTCGACTATGATATCACAACAGCTACTGAAAATACAGTATTTTGCAGTTCACTAAATGCTTTCAAGATATATTTTTAGAATGGCACACCGTCTTTGATGACATGTGTGTCATAGTTGTTGGTTTTCTGCGCGGTGCGGTGTTTCCTTACTCCCGGCGCACGGCAACAAGGTAACACGCTTACCTTACATGCCCTTAACCTTTCTACGAAATCTGCGCAAGAAACGATTGCACATTTTTAACGGTAAAATACTTGTTTTTACCTATCATTTTAATGTTTTGAGCGTTGCTAGGGTGATTGCATTTGTATGGTTGGCTAATGTAAATGTCTAAAACAGAAGTGAAGGCAATGATCAAGAATCGATACCATTAACCCACAGCTACCATCAGAGACACCAAAGGGAAAGAAGCACAAACATTAATTAACTAGACCCTAATGGAAACACCAATAGCGGAAAGCCAAAAGGATAGTCACTTTCCCACAAAATGGCCAACTTGCTATCCAAAGCAAAAAGGTAAAAGCGTTATACACACTCAAAGACACACCATAACAAAAATAAACCCCGACAGAAGAACCGCCTCGGGACGGTCAATGAAACGAATTCACTGGGGTGGCGGTGGGGGGGGGCCTTAAATCGATTTTACGCAGTCGCAATCCTCGTCCTTACTTCCGTCGAGATTTAGACAATTTGTTCAGTCCGTATGAAGGCCTCCTAAGTAATCAGAGTAACATCTCTGAGAGCACAAAAATCAAACAACCACAGAGATAAACAAAGGGCGAGGACTCGACAGCAAGAAACCACTGAAATGCCATAAAATTCGGGCTCCGATAGACCTTGTTGCAGAAGGAAGAGATTGAATCCAACATTGAATTTTGAAATTAAATCGGAATGACGTCTATAAAATTTTGAGAAGGCTTTGCGTGGTTTATGATACCGATTACCCTGATAAAGAAATTTAGCAGTTAACAATTTATTACAAGAGTTGAAGTTGGTTATATGACTAGACACTGTGGCAATTTGTATTAATTGCGAAGCAATTTGTATTGACTGCGAAATATAAACGCCATATGATGCCGTACGAGGAACATCGCCATCCAAAAAAGGAAAATTTACAATCTCAAAAACCGGGTTTTCTTTTATAAGATTATGAGGGAGTGTAGTGTAAATGGTGGAAAATTCATAAGTAGACAGACTTGAAGCACGACAACGTCTTGATTTCAATTTACATACATGTATTTAAAACGTCATTAGAATCTTTATTGACCAAATCAGATTTCGCCTTGATCTTTCAAAGACTTTGTCGCAATATTTAATTACATGTTTCTTGATAGCGGTAACACATGAAGTTAATAATTTGGAAAGTTCAGTGGTGGTACAAGATCTTGAATATGCAATAAACCGTGCTTTGTATGGTATTTTAAGAAATTTAGGTAAGCAGTATAACGAAGGAAGCTTGTTTTGGCCTCCTATAACACATACAGCAAACTTGGTGACTGAATGAAAATGTGGTGATCAATTTCAGCCCTCTCTTCAGCCAAAGGCTGCAGTGCATAGGCCTTAGTACCACCAAGTTTTTTCTGAAGCGTGTTAACATTGTTAGCGGCTTGGTCTGCTGGAGCGAAAACAAATGTCTTATAAAATTCTTGAATACCTAGTTTAAGTAGACGTAATGACGTCTTTGGTTTAGGAGGTAAAAAGTTCATATTTTTAAAGTAGAAAGAAATGCGTTTGTTCACTAGTTTTCAAATTCTAAATTCCCGTTTCTTGAGGGCTTTGTGCTCAACATAATCTCATATACACCGTCCATTACCAAATTCATTCAAGGCAGCAGTGATTTCATCTCTACACTAATCGAAATCAGTTTTAGAAGGAAATCGATATTTCGGTCTTTTAGAAATTATATTGCGTATCCTAGAATCCGGAACACTTTTTAATATGTCCAGCAGCAGAATAACAATACATTGATTTTTTTACAATCACAGGTATCGGGAGTGTTAGCGTTACTATCAAGATCAGAAACAAGTGTATTGAAACTAGAAATGATAGACCTAACAAATTTATTGAATTATAGCAAATACCCTGCAAACTTAGTACCAGAATTCGGGTCAACTCGGCCCTGAGTCAACTCGGCCGGGTCAAATCGGACCCCAATATAAATTTAGTCTGACGGACGTGCTCTTGATAATATTATATGCTATATATCTTATCTTATATGTTATCCGTGTGATCCTTCCGTTTTTTTTGTCCTTCGGTGATTCATATTCCATACATCTTTTTCCAGCAGACCTCGACGGCATGGTTGGATTGTCACACAACAAAATCATTTCTAATCAATTTGTGAAAAGCAGATTCAATATCCTTTAGAATAACTCCTAACAAAGACTTAATAAACATCATAGTGTAGTTTATATATTGTTTCTTCCTTTGGGATCATTGATTCCATTGTGGGATTTTGAAAATATTTGAGGACCACCGATGAGGCCTAAATGGCCGAAACTAGCTAGTCTGGCCCAGAAAAATGTACACTCCATATTTTCCAGTTGTGTGGTGTATTCCTTGCTTCCAAAGGATAACCCTTTCTAGAACATATTTTAAGAGATGGTATGATATTTATACTAGACTGGAAAACACTCAACGGACCCAAAATGAATATTTGTTTGTTTGTTTGATATGAGGTTTAACGTCCCCGTCAACACTATAAAGGTCAATTTGGAGACGTTGCTTCCAATTTTGTGGGATTGTTACCCAACATTGAGATGAATTGGCATCTCAAGCCCTGTCGCCCAATGAAACCAATAGGGTTTATAAGCATTGACGGTCCGACTCGTGCGCACAGCTTTGCCTGGGAAGGCTTAGATCCTCTAAGTGATTTACCACTACTCGTATGCCGGTCGGATTCAGCTCTGCGTGGAAGCATCATGCAGCCCATATATTTTTTCAAGCCCGGATGGGTGGGGGCCGCCGAAATGAATGTTCACCTTTAACGTGAATGTATACATTTAATGTAAACTAAATACTTTTTGGATCAAGTCAGCTTAAAAAAGTTAGATAGATAGATAGACATTTTATTACGAGCGATCCTCCAATAATGGAGAGTGGAGAGCACAAACACATAACTTATACAATATACAGAACGAACACAGAACTAACAGTAACACAAACAGACAAATGAAGAGTGAGAGAGAGAGAGAGAAAGAAAAAAACAGTAAAGCTAAAATGCACAAAAACATATACATTTGCACTGAAATGATGTTTCTCATGTTTTTTTAAGCCCCCGGTTAAGCCACATTCTCTTCAGCGGGCAAGCGATGTATCAACGTCGATGCAACGTCGAGGCCGGGTTATTATCATGTCTTTCAAAGAGTAATCTTAATGTCATAAACGTTATCCAACACTAATACTTTAAGCGAGTTTAGAACAATTTTCATTGAATCGACCCTGTCGCATTCAGCATAAAGCAAGTACTTGATCTGACGAAGATAGTGAAATGAATTTGATGTAAAAGTCAAAACCAAACCGTGCTATAAGAAAATGGCCATTTTGGAGATGTGGCAAAATGCACTATGTCGCACGGGGGTGTTATCGTAATGCCAAATCCTACTTTTTGACCTCTGGTGACCTCAGACATGCCCCCAGGGCAAGTTTTTGCATCACTGTATTCTACTCTTCATTATCTTCGATTTGACATTACGATAACACACCCGTGCAACATAGTGCATTTTTCACATCTCCAAACTGGCCACTTTTCTGATGAAAATCCGTGATATTTTTCATATTAATACTGCAAACATAGGTTGTGGGGGCTCGTTAGAACCGCCTCATTGAGGCGGTTCTAACGAGTACCCACAACCTATGTCTTGGAGCAAAAATAAGAATATTAGTGTATTCCCCCGTAAACCCCAGTTTTCTCTATATAAAGCGGGGTATAGAGAGAGAGAGAGAGAGAGGGGGGGGGGTCTTCATTTCACGGACTTGTTCACGTGATGATATGCAACGTGACTATGATTGAACAAAATAATTTTTGACCCCTCGGGCAGTGTTGGGCCCAACTTCCTTCCTTGGGGGTCACATCGGAATTATGTATATGTCCCTAAAATCCTCAGCCATAGGGCTTTTGCCGTGAAAGTTTCGAGATTCTAATGAAATGGTCTAGGACCAAAGGTGGGACATTACTGAGGTATGTACGTCCGGACGGGAGGGGGAGGGGGTAATACACTATGTCCGCTTTTTCTTTGGAAAGCGCGGAAAGAAAAACAAACCTAAACAGGTTTGGGCGGTTCTAACGAGTACCCACAATCTATGTTTTAGGGCTTAAATCGATTTTTATGTGGCTACAATCCTCGCCCTTGAATATGTCTTGGTTTAGACAAACAATTAGTTCAATCCAGTCCGCTAAATGCTAAATGTTACCATGGTTAGAATGCTACAATTTTCAGGGGGTCGTGACGATTTTTTTTTTTTTTTTAAATATATAAAACCTCGGTGAAGTTGGTGTCGTACCCGCCCCTATACCAACCCTACCCGAAAAAAAGCAATGTCTACGCCAGGCAGAAGGAATAATCATAGGAATTTAGACAGTCTGCACATCCGAGGTAAGAAAAGTACCAAAATAGAAGTGAAGGCAATGATCAGGAATCGATACAATTAACCCACGGAATCCATCAGAGAAACAAAAGGGACAGAAAGACAATCATGAATAACTAGACCATCACGTGAACAAGTCCTTGAAATGAAGATCCACCTAAACCCCAATTCATAAAGAGAAAACTAGGGTTTACGGGGTTATAAACTATTTTTCTAATTTCTTTTCCAAGACATAGGTTGCGGGTACTCGTTAGAACCGCATCGACGAGGCGGTTTTAACGAGTACCCACAACCTATGTTTTGAGCATTTATAAAAAACACGGATTTTCATTAGAAAAGAAACATTTTTTTCAGATGTGAGAATACACTATATCGCACGGGTGAGTTATCGTAATGCCTTAAGGAAACATCTACAGCGGAAAGCCAAAAGGACAAGCCCACAATGCGGAAAAGGCAACACGCAACGATCCAACAACCCAATCCAAAGCACATCAACACCCCAACAACATGCAGAAAACACATTCAAAAAAATGTGCCAGCGCACGACAAAACCTACAGTAAGACGAATCAGATCAGCCTGCGCATCCATATAGTATAACCAGAGACTTCTCTTGCTGCATGGGCCCTTACCTATCCTTACAGCGCACAATGGTAGAGTGTCCGCTCCGGGGAACGGGAGGTTACGGGTTCGATCCCGGGCCGCGACATACCAAAATCGTTAAAAATGGTACTAGCTGCTCCTCGCTTGGCACTCAGATTTACGGGGTAGAGCTAGGACTCGTCGACCCAGTGTCAGGATAATGTGACTGGGTGTGGTATCGTTAATGTGTCTGGGACATGACATTTCAGTGAGGCAGCACTATAAAAGTGACCATTGAGCTCCCTGTCGCAACCAGACACCGTCGTGATATGACTGAAAAATTGTTGAAAGCGACGTTAAATCCGAATTCACACACACACACACACACACACACACACACACACACACACACACACACACACACACACACACACACACACACACACACACACACACACACACACACACACACACACACACACACACACACACACACACACACACACACACATAAGCACATACAACATGAAGAGATCCTTTATTCAGGCGAAGTTTCACTACGATTGAATGCCTAGGAATAGACACAATCAAAGATTAAAACCTATTAATGGCACCGAATGGAAGAGTATATAATAATGAGGAAAACAACATCCCCCCCCTCCCCCCGCAAAAAAACAAAACAAAAAACACACACACACACACACAAGAAAGATGAATCACATCACACGTGAAATGAACAGCCCAATAAAACCCACCTTTATATAGAGAAAACTGAGGTTTACAGGGGTATACGTTAGTTTTCGTCCTTCTGCGCAAAGACATAGGTTGCGGGCACTCGTTAGAACCGCCTCAACGAGGCGGTTCTAACCAGCACCCACAACCTTTGTTTGCAGTAAAATTAAGAAAACAATCACGGTCTTTCATCAGATAAGTAGCCATTTATGAGATGTGAGAATATAAGAATCTGATATGTGGTTCTGTTGTACATGGGCGTTTCCAACCCGAGGGATGACCCTGCTGAGCGGAACCGAGGCTACGCCGAGGTTACGCTCAGCACGGTCATCCCGAGGGTTGGAAATGCCCATCTACAAACGAAGCCCATATTGGATTCTTTTTCTTGCACAACACATCCCAAGCATTTCCTTTTTATGGTGTAGCGAATAGCAGACTATATACAGACAGTATTCCTTTTTTTCTTTTCAAGATTTCACACAAAAGTCCTATATTCAGTGTCCTTTAACAACAAATGAGTCAAATATTGTTTTTTTTAATTTATTTTTATGTATTTATTTTTTTCAGCTCGCACATGTATATTGTTTACAAAATAAAAATAGTGCGGAAGTAGTTCCGGCAGTTGAATATAACTGAAGCGCACTTATGTAAGTTGCCTGGGTCGGAACACCAGGGTCAGAACATAAATTTCTATCCAAGGGTAAAATCACGGAGTTTCGTTGTCTGGCGTGCAAGAAAATGCTCTACGAATGTCACACGGGTGTGTTATCGTAATGAGAAACGGCAAAACAACCGACCCCCCCCCCCACACTTTCCCACAAGAGGTGTTCAACGTACAGCAGTCACAATTTTGACCTCTGGTGATCCCCAGACAAGCCCCCGGGGCAACATTTTTGCACCACTGTTTTCTACTCTTCGTTACCTTAGATTTGATATGCAACATGACTTTTTGTGAACAAAACGAATTTTTGACTCCTTGGGCAGTGTTGGGCCCCACCCCTTGCGGGAGAGGGAGGTCACATCAAAATTATTCTGAATATGTTCCTGTAGTCCTAAGCAACAGGGCTTTTGCCTTTGAAAGTTTCGATATTCTAGATTAAATGGTCTAGGAGCAATGGGGGGCATTACAGACGGACCCACGGACGTCCGGTCCGGACCGACGGACTGGGGCTAATACAATATCCTCGCTTTTACCTCGAAAAGCGCGGGGATAATCAATAACGTTGAGTTGATAAAAATCACAGCAATATTTTATTGCATATTTTTATTTCTGTAAGCATCATGAAAACACGCCTATAAAATGTTGACCCCCTTGAACCCCACTTTTATATAGTAAAACTGGGGTTTCCGGGGGTATATCTTATTTTTCTTATTTCTGCTCTAAAATATAGATTGTGGGTACCCGTTAGAACTGCCTCGATGAGGCGGTTCTAACGAGTGCCCACAATCTATATTTTGAGCAGAAATAACAAAACTATCACAATTTTTCATCTGAAAATTTTCATTTTTTCGGCGATAAAGGTGACAATGTATTTGTATAGGCGTGTTTGCGTAATGGAAACGCTACACTCAACGACTGCCAACATTCGAAGCTGCCATAAAGACGTAGAGATTGGCATACTGGCAAGTTTGTTTGTTTGTTTGATTTGAGGTTTAACGTCCCCGACAACACTGTAAAGGTCATTTTGTAGACGTCACTTCCAATTTTGTTGGACTTTTACCCGATATTACGATGAAATGAGATCTCAAGCCCTGCCACCCATTGAAACCAACAGGGTTTATAAGCATGGACGGTCCGACTCGCACCGCTTTGCCTGGGCAGGCTTAGATTCTCTAAGCGGTTTACCAGTACTCGTGTGCGGGTCGGTTTCAGCTCTGCGTGGAAGCATCATGTAGTCCATCTGTTTCTTCAAGCCCCGATGGGCGTGGGGGGGGGGGGAGTGGGGGCGGCATACTGGTAAGCACATCACGAAACCGGTGGTATGTCACAAATGCAAAACCGAAGAATAAACAAACGTTTTAGTGTTCAACTCGAGTCTGTTTTTATATAGCATATGTTGACAACATTGGGTACAATCCTGAATGGGAATGCTGTCATTAAATCGTCATAGGCTAATAAATTAGACGAGGCAAAAATGTTCTATTAACCAATTTTGTACCAGAAACCCCTAAACGGGTACCCTGGCAAACAGTGTAGGCCCACATCAGACGCCGCAGAACGCGGCGTCTGATTAAGGCCTCAACTTTTTGCTGAAAGTTCAGCCATTTTCCAAATAAATTTTGACGAAAACACAACCTGACACCCCTAAATTTTGGAATGGACTCCTGCTATATATATAAGGAGGAAGATTTCATTTGGTACAAAAACGGGTGAAAAGGTAATCATATGGAAGCAAAAATGATAATACAGAACACAAAACTGTGGAGTAGACATTTTTGAAGAAAAAAAAAAAACAAAAAAAAAACGCATTACGCTCAGCTATTCTGGTAACAAAATATATTTAATTGCACGTATATTGCGAACTAAACACGGGACGAAGTATCAGTCTGCGTTGACATCTACTCTTTTGTCGATGATTTCAGACTGATATGACTTAAAAAGTGTGCTTTCATGTCAACGAGGATTGTTCCACGATGCGAAAACAGAATCAGGCTTCTGTATTCGTAGTACTAATCTTCCAAGTGGCCCTCATTTCCTGGGTTCGGACCAGACTAAGCAATGTGGATTAAGTCTCTTGCTCAAGGAAACAACACTTGGCGCTTGCAGGGATCAAACAGGCTACCTCTCGATCTCAAACCCGATGCTACTACTGCACCACAGCGCTCCACATTACACTCCATCTATTTGGAAGAGAAGCCGATTTCGTTTAAAAATAGTTATTGTCTTAATCGAATAAATAGCTTCGCTCCTTAACAGCAATGTGTTTCCTCTTGTTTGTTTGTTTGTATTAGAGTTTAACGGCCCAGTCAACACTATTTATGTCATTTTTGAGCCGGTCAGTTTACCTATCCATACTTTTCCTGGGCAGGCTTTTACGTAAGCGGTTAACCAGTACAGTGCACATTCTTTCGCCAGAAGCTGACAACTGCCCTTCTTGAATCAGCGGAAGGGAGAGAATGACGGTAGAAAATATTTCCTGATCAATCTCCACGAAACTCTATGAGCAATTATAGTGTAATTCCGCTATCAAGGGGAATGGGAACACCTTGCAGATTTTCCGTTTTCAAAGGGAGACAACTTTCGGGACTTCTTGTTCACTTTTCTATAAGCTTAAAGAGTTGACCCCTTTTAACAGGGGATACAAAAATTCTCTTGCAGATGTATACATTCAACCTAAGACATACATGTATATATATTCAACTAAAGATTACCGCCCCCGCCCTTCGGGGCTTGGAGAAATAGATTGCGTTGCACGATGCTTCCACGCAGAGCTGATACCGACCGCATATGAGTACTGGTAATCCGCTAGAACGTCTAAGCCTGCCTAGGAAAATTGCTGCGAGTCGGACCGTCCATGCTTATAAGACCTATTGGTTCCATTGGGCGCCAGGGATTGAGATGTCATTTCATCTTAATGTCGTTTAAAAGTCCCACAAAATTAGAAACAACGTCTTCAAAATGACCTAAATAATGTTGACGGGGACGTTAAGCCTCAAATCAAACAAACAAACAAACAAAAAAACAGCTAAATCACGAAAAGTTTAGACGAAAAATTGTGATATGTTTCTTATTTCTGCTCAAAATGCAGATTGAGGCGTTTCTAACGAGCACCTGCAATCTATATTTTCGAGCAGAAACAAGAAAAATAAATCCAAGATTTACTTTATAAAAGTGGGGTTCAAGGGGTTCAGAATTGCATAGGTTTGTTTTCGTGATGCAGAACCGCCTAACTGTACTTTCAAGTTAGGATCATTGATTATATCTGCTTAACCCCTTTCCTGCTGGATGAATTAACTTGCCACACCCATTTCTGACTATCAACCAATCAAAATGTTTGAAATAATGTTTCGCTTTAAGTTCTCAAACAGAATGACAAACAGTGACGATCCTTATCAGATGCATCACGAAAACAGGCCTATATTATTTTGACCCCTTGCAACCCCACTTTCATACAGTAAAACTCGGGTTTAAACTCGGGTTTACAGGGTTAAACCTTATTATTCTTATTTCTGCTCAAAAATATAAATTGTTGGTACTCATTAGAACCGCCTCGATGATCCCTACAATCTATATATTGAGCAGTAATAAAAATATCACATTGTTGTATCTTAAAATGTTCGGGTTTTCGTTGGTAAAATTTACAATGCCGGTGGTAAAGTTTACAATGCTTTTGTAAAGTGGTACAGAAGCCAACTGCTCTTGGATCTACACTGTTTTCGAAGGTGATGCTTTGATTTTGGTCGAGTCTACATTGAGTCCTACTGTTGGATTTCTTTTGCTCCAGCGTTTCAGTTATTTCATGCTGTCGAGTCCCTTTTGTTGTTTCGCCATTGTATTTTTTTGAGTGTTACGTTCTCGGAGATGTTGCGCTGGTGAGTTAGAAATCCTCAATGCGGACAGAACAAATTATTTGTCTAAACCACGGCAGAGCCCATCACGTGAAGAAGTCCGTGAAACGAACACCCCTCTAAACACCACGTTTTAAAGAGAAAACTGGGGTCCTCGGAGGTAAACATTATTTTTCTTATTTCTACTCCAAGGCATATGTTGTGGGTACTTGTTAGAACCGCGTCAACGAGTACACACAGCCTATGTTTGCTGTATAAATAAGACAGATATCACGGATTGTCATCAGAAAATACAGTAAAATTCCTATATAAAGACCACCTTTGGGACTGTTCAAAAGTGGTCTTAAAGACCACTTTTGAAACGTCCCAAAGGTGGTCCCTTACCACAGGACACTTTGAGCAGAAAACACACAGAAAGATTAAGTGCACCGTTCAAAATAAGCTTTCTAAAGCAGAAATGGTCTTAATTTTAGGTGGTCTTAATAGAGGAATTTCCCTGTACAGTAAAATTCCGCTATTAAGACCACCAAACATTGAGACTAATTCTGCTTTAAAAAAGCTTATTTAGAAAATTGCCTTTATTCTTTCTTTGTGTTGTCTGCATACAGTGTCCTCTGGTCAGAAACCATCTTTGGAACTGTTCAAAAGTGGTCTTTAAGACCACTTTTGAACCGTCCCAGAGGTGGTGCCTTACCACAGGACACTTTTGGCAGAAAACACACAGAAAGATTAAGTGCACCCTTCAAAATAAGCTTTCTAAAGCAGAAATGGTCTTAATTTTAGGTGGTCTTAATAGCGAAATTTCCCTGTACAGTAAAATTCCGCTATTAAGACCAGCAAACATTGAGACTAATTCTGCTTTAAAAAGCTTATTTAGAAAATTGCATTATTCTTTCTTTGTGTTGTCTGCATACAGTGTCCTCTGGTCAGAAACCATCTTAAAGACCACTTTTGAACCGTCCCAAAGGTGGTCTTAAGATAGGAATTTTACTGTATGTGATAAATGTACTGTGTCACAAGGGTATATTATTGTAATGCAAGAGCAAGGATTCTGGCTATGTAATATCGATTTAAGATCACCCACTCCCACGTTTCACCCCCCCCCCCCCTCCCCCCCCCCCCCCCCCACACACACAGGTGGAAAACTTTTTCTGACCGTTCCAGGGCGATTATTCTTTTGATGTTAATTTTGATAGGGTCAGTCTTTCCGTGTATGTATTGTAATATCTTTTTGTTTTGTAAAGCCGCTAAAGTAGGCCCTTTTGTATGGAAGCCGATAGGGGACATTTTGACTTGTGACTAACGACTTGTGACTACCGACTTGCGACTTATGACTTTTTACTTGTGACTTTTGACATACCTCAAGCAACGGCCGATTTCGGACAACGACGGCTAAGATTCCGGTGAGGCAAGCGATTTTTCTCCTTCTGTTTTATATTGTTTGAAAAATGCCACCGAAAAGATCATATGGTAGGTTATTTTCTCTGATTTTGTGAATGTTTAAGACTTATGACTTGTCACTTATGAATTTTGACTTATGAGTGTTGACTTGTCACTTATGACTTTTCACTTTCGAATTGTGACTTTCGACTTATGACTTGTCACTTATGACTTTTGAGTTTTGACTTGTAACTTAAGACAATTTCTTGGCGCGAATCTAAAGTAATAGGGCATAACAACACAGGCGGTAGTAAATTGTCACTTAAACAGAGTTGATAATACATGAAACAGGGTCTTCTAAGTGGCATTTCTAAACAATATACACCGGAATTGTCGGTGCCGTTGTCCGCTACCCGATATTTTTCGGGTTTGCACCAAAAGTCAACAAGTCATAAGTCGAAAGTGATAAGTCACAAGTCATAACTCACAAGTCAAAGTTATAAGTCGCAAGTCATAAGTCATACAAAGATAACAAAAACAGAGTAAAAAACATAAACAAGTCTTCTTAATGGCATTCATCAAACAATATAATACAGAAGCAGCAAAATCGCTGGATCGACACCGGCGTTGACCGCCTTCTTCCACTGCGTCAGATTTGTCGAAAGTCAAAAGTCATAAGTCGCAAAAATTAGGCATGCAACTCCGACGTCGCAAGTCATAAGTCACAAGTTCAAAAGTCACAAGTCAAAATGTCCCCTATCGGCTTCCATACTTTTGTCTATATAAAAGTAACTGGGAATCCTAAAAGTTGCATACCTTGTTAAATATCAGCAGACAAGTTTTCTCTCAATTTGAAAATGTCGAGATGAACCAACATCTCGGAACTTTTTTAGGCTTCCTTTAATGGAGCAATTTACATAATAACAGTATTTATCCCTTTAAAACAATACTCATCCGTAAGCATTCATTGTTGTTTCAGTTAAGAATCAGTATGCAGCTGTACTTTCTTGTGTTTTGTGTGCTAATAAACTTTATTTTTCTTATTTCTGCTCTAAAATATAAATTGTGGGTACTCGTCAGAACCGCCTCAATGAGGCGGTTCTAACGAGTGCCCACAATCTATATTTTGAGCAGAAATAAGACAAATATCTCAATTTTTCATCATAAAATTTTCATTTTTTCGGCGATAAAGGTGACAATGTATCTGTATAGGCGTGTTTTCGCAATGCTTGTGTTTTGTGTGCTAATACATGAAGTAAGAAGTGATTGCCAAGTGACTGGTAAGTGTTACATGTTCTTTGATAACGCAGTCATGTGACACGGGGAATACTTGTCAATCTTCAAAACGGACTCCCCGTGCGGTATAGTGCTTTTTCAGTTCTCCAAAATGGCTACTTTTTAGATTAAAATCCACGGTAAATTTTATGAGTACTGCAAACGTACATGTAGGTTGTGGGTCGTCGTTTATTGAGTCGGTTCTAACGAGTACCCACAACCTATGTCTTGGCGCAGAAATAAGAAAAATAATGTATACCACCGTAAACCCTAGTTTTCAAAGGTGTTAATTACACGGACTTTTAACGTAATTTCTTTTACTTCACAAACATAGTTAGTCACGTGACCAGATGTAAGGGTTGCTGCTGCACGGGACGAACAAACCAAAACGTTCAGGTTTGTAAAGCTATAATGAAACTTGAAATAAAAGCCGGTTTGATGACAAAACAGATATGCAAACCGTTTTGAGCCATTCTTGATTTAGATATCGATTACGTCTCCCAAACAAAGTGGTGAAGTATGTGTTCTTCTTCTTCTTCTTCTTCTTACAATTATTATTGTTATTATATATTAAGTCTCCCAAATTAAGTGGGATGATTATTTTGTGCTCCATTTCTTCTTCCAATTTCATGTATTATTCTTCTACGTCTACATATGTTTCTTTGTCTTCACGCCCAAAGTTTGTCCCGACGATTTCTCGGTAACCAGTGGACGAATTGTTCTAAATTGTGTGCTACGATAGATACTGATATGAAGCTGTGCAACAAGGTTTCAAATTCAAACCGCAACCTCAAAGGTTCCCTCTGAGGCATGCTAAAACCCGCCCAGATGTTGTCGAGTGTAGCTCTCATTAACCGCTGGAATTTTGGAATATGATTGATAGCGATATGACGGTTTGCAAGAGGGGTTCGACGAGTCCCTCATGGCCATGCCCAACCCTCTCCACTTGATAAAAGGGCAAAAGGGCTCGTATTTCAGATACTGTTAAGATCCCCATCACTAAACCATATTTATTCTCATTCCTTGTGATAAAGCCTCCATTGATACACCAAGCTGGAGTCTCCCCGAGTCAACCAATGTCATATACAAACACCTTCTCCCGCCCCCGCCCATAGGGGCTTGAAGAAATATATGGGCTGCATGATGCTTCCACGCAGAGCTGAATCCGGCCCGTACACAAGTACTGACCGTTTGGAGGATCTAAGCCTGTCCAGGAACCGCGATGCAAGGCGGACCGTCCATGCTAATAAACCCTATTGGTTTCATTTGGCGACAGGGCTTGAGATGATATTTCATCTCAATATCGGGTAAAAGACCCACAAAATTGGAAGCAACGTCTCCAAAATGACCTTTACAGTGTTGACGGGGACGTTAAACCTCAAATCAAACAGGGACGTTAAGCCTCAAATCAAACAAAACTAACACCTTCGATTCACAAAAGGCCTACTTGCTATATCTTAACGACCAAACAGAAACCATGTAATTATATTCCATTTCTGTATGATAAGATGCATTCATTGACAGCAACCGGTGCTCCAGGTTAATGCTCTATTTCTTTCAATTCATAAAGGCCTAATATCTTAGAAACCTTTCAGATCCCAATCCCTAAGCAATCTTTATCATATGACGTCGCATCTGGGAATGTAATAACGCCATGTAATAAATTCGGTAATCCACGAGTTGATCAAATATGCAAAAATTAGATCAGATGTATGACGTCTTAAACGACATCACGTTTACTAATGGCGAAAAATCATGAATTAAATATATCTTAAATGCCATATGATGATTAATAACTTGCATTCGTGCTCATGTACATTGTAGTATTGAATTTATTCAACTCGTTGAGGAAAATGGATAAAGTGCTCTACAATATAGATTGTGGGTACTCGTTAGAACCGCTTCAATGAGCAGAAATAAGAAATATATATCACAAATTTTTATCTTAAAATTTTCGTTCTTTCGGCGGTAAAATTTACAATGTATTTGTATAGGCTTGTTTTCGTAATACATGTGACATTTCTCTTATTTTTTACCCAAAACATAGGATCTGTGCTTGTAAGGACTGTCTCATCGACGTGGTCCCAACGAGTTACAATATTTGTCTTGGAACAGATATACTACTCAAAGTTTGATAGGGATCACCTTTTCAATGCAAAATAATTTTTGGATGAATTAATCCGCTGAATCCAAAGTTGATACATGATGATCTAAAACATATCCTTCACAAAACCAAGTGATTAATTTTGTCAACTGGTACTGCACACAAGCTTGACAACAGCACCCCCAAAATTTGCCGTAACACGAAGGGATTTTGACAACTGATTTTTCACAAATTTCCAAATTTGTTTAGACAAACGTGCCTAATAACGTGTATGGCGTCCACGGGCATCAATTACAGTACGACATCGTCTGCGCATGCTCGTAATCCGAGTCTGTGTCCGGTTTTGTGGAATCAGCTTTCAATCAGCAACCAATGCATCTTTGAGCTCCTTTAAAGTCATTGGATGCACACGTCGGGCTGAAACAGCACGCTGTAGCATGTCCCGCGCATGCTCAATCGGATTTATGTCCGACGACCGAGCAGGCCAGTCCATACGAACGATTGTCTAACGTTCCAGATAGGAATCAGTGACGTTGGCACGGTTTGGACGGGCATTATCGTGCATCAGAATAAAGTCCGGACCGACAGCATCTGCATATGGTCTCACAAACTCATCAAGAATCTCATTACAGTACCTCACTGCCATGAACGTTCCGTTTACAACGACGCACAAGTTAGTTTTACCGTTTACGCTTATCCCAGCCCAAACCATGACTGACCCCTTTCCATAGTGATCATGCTCTGCCAAATTCAAGTCATCGAATGGCTCTTAAGACATTCGCCACACTAATTGACGTTTATAAGTGAAGTTTAGACAGAATCTGGACTCCTCAGTAAACAGTACTGGCGTCAAGTCACGAAGCGTCCACCTGACGTGAGTTCTGGCAAAGTCCAACCGGTCTAGCACGTGCTGTCTCGTCAACGGAACACGTACAGCAGGCCTCATGGCATTAAGTCCGAACTCGTGGAGCCCGTTTCTGGCAGTTTGTGTAGAAATTTGTACTCCAGCTCCGTTCCTAAGCTCGTTATGCAAACGCGTAGCGTTCAGGAGCCGTTGACGTCGAGACTGAATCAACAAGAAACGGACCTGACGTTGAGTTGTAGCCCTTTCTCGACCCCGTCGTGTCTGTGTGAAGGATTTCCGTGGGTAAGACACCGACTCCACATTCGGGAAACCACGCTCTGAGACACATTCAGAATCCCAGCAACACGACGTTGAGAGACGCCGGATTCCAACATTCCGACGCCACGATTCATTTCTTCGGGGCTCAGACGGTTTCTTAATTGTCCCCTAGGCATTTTGGTGTTTCACAAATCAAATGAAGTCCTTTTTACGCTTGGTAAAGGAACACTGACAAGTTTCATTGGTCTGCTGGAAAGCAGTGCTAGGCAAGATTCTGGGGGTGCATGAATTCATTTGCGAAGTGTGAGAAGTGTGCACTTTTATGAGTACTGAACTGCACATGAGTTTCTGCTTAAGATATTTATCAATATACCGAGTATAAATTCTGTCAAGAAATTTTGAATTTTCATTTTCAGTGCAAAATTTGGTATATAAAAAGTGATCCCTATCAAACTTTGAGTAGTATATATAAGAACAACAATATACTTGTATACCTCTGTAAAAAGTCCCCGCCCACCGGGGCTTGAAGAAATAGATGCGTTGCATGATGCTTCCGCGCAGAGCTGAAACGACCGCACATGAGTACTGGTAAACTGCTTAGATGGACTTAGCCTGCCCAGGCAAAGTGATGTGAGTCAGACCGCCCAAAGTATATAAGCATTTTGGTTTCATTGGACGGTAGGGTTTGAGATGTCAATTCATCTCAATGTCGGGTGGTCGGGTAAAAGTCCCACAAAAATTGAAGTAACGTCTCCAAAATGACCTAAATAGTGTTGACGGCGACGTTAATTTACATTTCAACCAATCAATCTAACCATCTTGGAACAGAAATAAGGCCTGAAAAATAGCCGTGTTTCCACTAACCCGACCGACCCTGCTTCAGACCCCCCATCCCGACTCTTCTATTTTCTTTAAATAAATAAAAAAAAAAAAAAAAATACAAATTAAAACACCGACCCTACCATTTTCAATTTCCGACCATACTCAGTGTTGTCTGTGCATTTTCGAATAGTAAGTTCGGGTTTTAAGTTTTAAGTACATTTTTGTAGTTTTTGGCATTTAGTACCTTCCAATGTACAAAGCTGACTTTTTTGAGCATCTAAAATGAATTATAATATACAGTGTAAGTCTCAACATGACACTTTTATTAACAAAACACATGTGCAAAAACAAAAACACATAAAAATACAGGCCCGACCCTGTTTTTTTTTTCGGTAGAAAAAATAAATTAATAAAAATGTGTCTCCTACTTACCGACCAATTTTGTTTCAACATGTTAGAGGAAACACAGCTATTTTTTACGCCTAAGAACAACAATTTGTACCTCTGTACAACTCGATTGGAAACACATGTGCGGTCGAACTTCAATGGCTCGAACACCTTTGGGACCTCGAAAATCTGTTCGAGACAGGTGTAGTTCGAGCCACTGAGGTTACTGTCAGAAGGCATATCGAGATACATTTAGACATCTTTTCGGTGTTCTATAATGAAAATGTATGCTGTGTGTACTCATTAGAATCGCCTCATCGAGGCGATTCTAATGAGTACATACAGCATACATTTGCGAGATAAAAGACTAAAATCTCCTTAATCATGTCCCACTATTTCTAAAGAAGAGGATTTCGCTAGGGGCTCAAGAATGGGTTAGACACATCCAGGGTAAACGAGCCATCGGTGTTCGTGCCATAGAAGTTCTACTGTATGTTTATGACACAGAATTGTTAAGGTAATGATAATGACTGTTAACCAGAGAGGGCGTGAGAAATCAACATCGACACAACTTGTATCGTCAAATGTATACTTTGCGGTCCCCGCCAATCGGGGTTTGAAGAAATAGATGGGCTACATGATGCTTCAACGCAGAGCTGAAACCGGCCGCACACAAGTACTGGTAAACCGCCTAGAGGATCTAAGCCTGCCCAGGCAAAGTCGGGCGAGTCGGACCGTCAATGCTTATACCCTATCGAATTCATTGGGCGACAGGGCTTGAGATGTCATTTCTTCTCAATGTCGGATAAAGGGAGCAACGTCTCCAAAATGACTTATACAGTGTTGACGGGGACGTTAAACCTCAAATCAATCAATCAAACAAACAAACAAACAAACAAATGTATGCTTTTGGAGGTGCCCGGTAGAAAACAAATCTATGTTTTGGGACAGAAACGAGAAAAATAATAAATGCCCCTGTAAACCGACTTTTTCTCTTCATTTTTTATTTGGTTTTACGGCCCTTTCAAGATTATTTCACTAATATCGAGCCGATCGTTAATCAGAGGTGGGCGAAAACCGGAGTACCCGGAGAAAAACCACCTGACCTTCCGTCGCAGAACTTGGCGTCTCACATATAACCCGAGCGAGGCTCGAACCACAGCGGTGAGAGACCTAATGATCAAGAGTCAGCGCTCTTAACCACAAGGCCACGGAGGCCCGTCTTTTCTCTTCATAAGATGGGTTTAGGGGTGTTTATTACATGTAAACTAACTTGTTGCTCTGGAGCGTCCAAACCATGAAAGATATTCTGCTGTTTCGGAAAGCTGAAGTACAGTGAGATATCTCTTCTTCAATATCCAATTTAAATATCCATATTAAGGAAAATTGATGTACCTTCAGGGGAGGCAACTCCTGCAAAAGTATTTTGTCTTCCATATCAATAAGGGTCAACTCTTAAAGGAAAGAATTTGCTCCTGAGGAGCAAATTCTTTCCTTTAAGAGTAGACCCCTTTTTTAAGTGGATCAGGGCTTATAAAAAAGCGACCAGAAAGTCCCGAAAGTTGTCTACCTTTGAAAAATTGCGGGAAAATCTGCCAGGTGTTCCTATTCCCCTTAGTCATCTAAAATGTCAAGACAAGGAGTTTCGTTGTTCATTATGCTATCTCTATTTTTCTTGCCACAGAGAGGTCCGACTGCACGGGTGTCACTGAAAGTGGTGTCTATTCAATAAAGTCTTGCTTGAATTCAGGATGCTATAATGTCTACTGCTCGGTTGAAGAAGATGGTGCTTGGACGGTATGTTTAATAGATATTAACCCTTGTCCTGCTGTGCCCGAATATGCCTTATTTTCCAAACAATGCCGATTCTGATCCCAACAGGCGTGCAATTAAAGAGGGAAGCAAAGTTGTCAACCGTGATTGGCTTAACTACCATGCATGCAGTCTGTCATATAACATTTATGTTGTACCCAGTTTTTTTATATCGAATATTGATTTTACGAGTTATTGCGGTTATATATTTTTTATGAATTTAGATAATAAGTCACCGCGGGTTTTAGCTATGGCAATCGTACCATCATTATCGAGTTCCGATAGTCCTTGTTGCAGAAGAGATTTAAATCCAGTATTGAATTTTGAAATTTAGTCAGAATGACGTCTATAAAATTTTGTAAAGGCTTTACGTAGTTAATGACCCCAATGGAAGTACCAACAGTGGAAAGCCAAAAGGACAGCCGCTTCCCAACGAAATGGCCAATCGGCTATCCAAAACAAACATTATATTATTAAGCGACACACACACTCATAGACAAACCATAACAAAAATAAAGCGCGACAGGAGAACCGCCTTGGAACGGTCAGTGAAACGAATTCAAATGTGAGGGGCTGTGGGTGTGATGGGGGCTTTAATCGATTGTACGTGGCCACAATCCTCACCCTTATTTCCGTCGCGATTTAGATAAATAATTCGTTCAGTCCGCATAGAGCCCTCCTAACTCATCAGTGCAACATCTCTGTGAACACAAAATCAACCAAACACAGAGATGAAACAACGGTGAGGAATCGACAGCAAGAAACCACAGAAAAGCTGGAGCAAAAGAAGATCAACAGTTAGACTCCGATTGCCACCAGAGACAGAGCATCAGGCACCAACCAACAATGCATAAAAATATAGCGTAGCTAGTATAACTTTGACTCGTGATCGTATATATAGTATTTCCTAATTATAAAATATAACTAAGTAATATTTTAGTTTTAACAGCTTTATTAGGCAGGCACCTCATACGAGTGCACAACTCTTAAAATCAGACTTACGGGATACAAGGTAATCAAGCAGACATTTAAATACACCTCAAGTCTCGGTCAGAAACCCCCAGTATTTATAATCACTACAAAAATCTAACGCACTATACCTCTCCCATTGCATAATGCTTGTTATCACAACTCTTGCTAAAATCTCTTCTAACTGTAAGCTATCTGTCATAACTTTGATGGATGCACTAATAATATGATTTATCATATGACGTCGCGTCTGAGAGTGTAATAACGCCATGTATTATTTTCGATAATCCACTAGTGGATTAAATATGCAAATTAGCTAGATACGTCCCGTAACGTTACATGTACGACGTCCTTAACGACGTCGCGTTTATTAATGGCGGAATATTGATATTTTTTGTAAACAATTGTGATAAAATGCGTTTTAAATGTCATATGATAAATAGAATCTTGCATTCGTGCTCATGTATTATTGAATTTATTAAACTCGTTGAGGAAAATGGATAAAATGCTCGGCAAAGCCTCGCATTTTATCCCTTTTCCTCAACTCGTTTAATAAATGCAATAATACATGAGCACTCATGTAAGATCCTCTATATTAAAAATGCAGTTTCATCAGGTTCTGAAAGTACTTCACATCCACACCTGCCTAAATAACCTTTAACGGAAATGTCAGAGTCATATGACATTACGAAATTAATTTGGCTCACAATCAAGTTAGGATTTGAATGACTGCCAGGTTACATGTAGATGCATTTTAAGTACATCTTTGCATTTTATACAAAGATATATAACTGATGCTTCAGTGTTATAAAATGAAGCTGTTTCATAAAAAGAATTGAAGCTTAATATTTTCATAATAGTACTGAGACAGAAGCTTACTGCCTTTTCAACATTCATTCAGTCATATCATCACTCTTACACACCTTCAACAATATTCCAGTCATACACATGATAACATGCCTATGCAAAATATCATGTGCATAACATGACTATATTATAAAATTTAGATACTCTCCAATTCTAAGGAAGCCTTAACGTTAGTTTACAGATAAGGAAACTGGTGCTAAAGTGTGTGTGTCAAATGAAGCAACTGCATCTGTTAGAAATGTGAAACAGATTCTTGAAGTCTTTCGTCTGACTGTAAAGCTAAGTTTGGCTCATGTACATCGACATGATTAATATAATGAAGAGCTGGTCTCTGGCAGGAACATATATTGTTGTTGCCGGGAACAGAAAGTATGTAAAATGTATACCTCAGTCTCTCCAAGAAATGCGACTTCTGCCTACTACAGCACCTGAAGAAGCTGCTGAGTTTGAGAACGGTCCGTGAAACGAATTCCAATAAGGGTGGGGAGGGGCGGTTTAAATCTTTTTTACGTGGCCACAATCCTCGCCCTTACTTCCCTCTCGTTTTAGACAAATAATTTGTTTAGATCGCATAAAGGCCTCCTAACGCATCAGTGCAGCATCTCCGAAAAAAAAAAAAAATCAAACAATCACAGAGATGAAACAACTGTGAGGACTCGACAGAAGAAACCGCTGAAACGCTGGAGCAAAAGAAAACCAACAGTTTGACTCCGATGGGCCCGGCCAGAGACAGAGCATCAGGCATCAACCAACATTATATAAAATAAATTTCTCTCTAATTCTCTGTAAGCCTTTACACTGGAACCGTCAAAGAATCTGAGGCCTGACCCACCGGCGTGCAATTAAAGAGGGGAGCAAAGTTATCAACCGTGATTAGGTTAACTACCATGCATGCAGTATTTCGTATACCAATTATGCTGTACCCTATTTCTTTATATCGAAGAATGATTCACGAAGTTGGGTGCTGAAGTCATTGCAATTATATATTTTTCGGAACCTTTATTCTTAGTCACCATAAAATTTGGAAGCCGATAGACCTTGTTGCGAAGAAATTAAATTCAAACATTGAATTTTGAAATTTAATCGGAATGACGTTTGTAAAATTATGAAAAGGGCTTTGTGTAGTTTATGATACCGATCACCCTGATAAATAAATTTAGCAGTTAACAATTTATTACGAGTGTTGAAGTCAGTTACATGACTAGACACTCTGGTAAATCGAATTGTGAAATATAATCGCCATAGGATGCCGCACGAGGAACAATACCATCCAAGAACTGTGTCGATTTATTTATGTTGTTGTTTGTTACTTACTGTGTGTATCACTTGTGTGTTTTTATTTTGGATGGCCATATGACCATTTTGTGGGAAAGTAACTGTCCTTATGGCCTTCCTTTGTTTAGGTTTCCATTATGGTCTGGTAGCTTAATGTTTGTGTTTCTTTCCCTTTTGTGTCTTTGATGGGTGGAGTAAGTTAATTGTATCGATTCCTGATCTTTGTCTTACTTCTACTTTAAAATCATCGTGTTTATCATAAATTTGGCAAGAAATAAACCCATCTACAATAGATTGATGTAAATCTAAAAACGGGGCCTCCGTATCAAAAGAATTTGCTTTATTTACCTGACGTTCTTTTGGGTAAATTTGACTGATCAAGCCATCGAAATAGGTATAATTTGTCAATATTACAAAAATACACCAAATATCTAGAAGTTGTTTTTAACGGCGAGGGACATCATGAAAAGTAGAAGAGAAGGCAATGATCAGGAATCGATACAATTAACCCACAGCTCCCAACAGAGACACCAAAGGGAAAGAAACACAAACATGAAAGATCAGACCTAAACGGAAACATCAATTATTATAGCGGAAAGCCAAAAGGACAGTTACTTTCCCACAAAATGGCCAATTGGCTATCCAAAACAAAATAATATAAGCCATACAAGCACTCAAAGACAAACCATAACAAAAAACAAGAGGGCCATGATGGCCCTGGATCGCTCACCTGATCCATAGAGTAACAAGTTGGCCCTGGGGCGGGCCATTATTGACCAAAGGGCTATAATGTGCATAATGTTGAGGGAGGTCTAAAAAGGTGAAGGTTCGTACAAAACGTCAACAAAGGCTATAATTTGAACATTCTTGGCAAAGGTCCACTAGATGAAGCTACACACCAAATATCAAAGACTTTGGCCTTGCGGTTTAAAAGAAGAAGATTTTTTAAAGATATTCCCTACATAAGCCTATGTAAAACATAATGTCCCCAGGGCGGGGGCATTTTTGGTCTCAGGGCTATAATTTTAACAATCTTGACGGAGGTCCACTAGATGAAGCTTCATACTAAATATCAAAGACATGGGCCTTTGAGTTTCAGAGAAGAAGATTTTTAAAGATTTCCCTATATAAGTCTGAGGTAATGGCCAAATATGACCGACTCAGTATAAGAAGATAGATAAGTCTATGTAAAACCAAAGGGTCTTGGGGCGGGGGCATTTTTGGCCCCAGGGCTTAAATTTGAACAATCTTGATAGAGGTTCATCAGATGAAATTTCACACCAAATATCAAAGACCTTGGCCTTGTGGTGTCACAGAAGAAGATTTTTTAAAGATTTTCCCCAATATAAGTCTATGTAAAACCAAAGGGCCCGAGGCGGGGGCATTTTGGTCTCATGGCTATAATTTGAACATTCTAGGAAGAGGTCCACTAGATGTAGCTTCATACCAAATGGCGAAGACCTAGGCCTTGTGGTTTCAGAGAAGATGATTTTCTCTATATAAGTCTATGAAAATCCAAAGGGCCCTGGGGCGGGGGCATTTGTGGGGCGGGGGCATTTGTGGCCCGAGGGCTATAATTTGAACAATCTTAATAGAGGCCCACTAGATGAAGCTCCATACTAAATATCAAAGACATGGGTCTTGCTGTTTCAGAGAAGAAGATTTTTAAAGACTTCCGAAATTCGTAAAATTGCAGTATGTTTCCTCTGGCTTTCTTTGCCGGATCTAGGGTCACTGATGAGGCTTTATTAGCCGAAACTACGTAGTATGACCCATTTTCTTTCTTATGAATGTTTTCATTGCTCTTAAAGGAACTCATTTTTGATTTTTATTTGCCTTCACTGCAGCTGGTGTTGTGCCGTGTGGCGGCCGTAAAACGTCTCCCCGTACATCAACCATAGTGCAGTTTATATTTTACTTTTGGTCCTTTGAGATCAGCGTGAATATTCTGAGAAAACAGAAATAAATTATTGGTTTAGACTCATATTCTAGACAGGTTTTCAATTATTTGGACCCCATTTTGATTTATATCAGTCTTTGTATCGACTGCCTATTCGAAATTCGCAAAATTGCAGTGTTTCCTCTGGCTTTCTTTGCCGGATCAGTACAGGGTCACTGATGAGGCTTTATTAGCCGAAACTACGTAGTATGACCCATCTTCTTTCTTATGAATGTTTTCGTTGCTCTTAAAGGAACTCATTTTTGATTTTTATTTGAATCGACTGCCTGTTCGAAATTCGTAAAGTTGCAGTATGTTTCCTCTGGCTTTCTTTGCCGGATCTAGGGTCACTGATGAGGCTTTATTAGCCGAAACTACGTAGTATGACCCATCTTCTTTCTTATGAATGTTTTCATTGCTCTTAAAGGAACTCATTTTTGATTTTTATTTCCCTATATAAGTATATGTAAAACCATAGGGTCTCGGGGCAGTGGCATTTTTGGCCCCAGGGCTTTAATTTGAAAAAATCTTGATAGAGGTCCATTAGATGAAATTTCACACCAAATATCAAAGGCCTAGGCCTTGTGGTGTCACAGAAGAAGATTTTTAAAGACTTTCCCCAATATAAGTCTATGTAAAACAAAAGGGCCCGAGGTGGGGGCATTTTTGGTCTCAGTGCTATAATTTGAACAATCTTAGTAGAGGTCCACTAGATGTAGCTTCATTCCAAATATCAAAGACCTAGGCCTTGTTGTTTCAGAGAAGAAGATTTTTCAAGATTTTCCCTATATAAGTCTATGTAAAACCAGAGGGCCCCGGAGTGGGGGGCATTTTTTGCCCCATCACTATAATTTGAACAATCTTGGTAGGGGTCCACGAGATGAAGCTTCATACCAAATATCAAAGACCTGGGCCTTGTGGTTTCAGAGAAGAAGATTTTTAAAGATTTTCCCTATATAAGCCCATGTAAAACCAAAGGTCCCCAGGGCGGGGGCATTTTTGGCCTCATCACTATAATTTGAACAATCTTGGTAGAGGTCCACTAGATGAAGCATCATACCAAATATCAAAGACCTGGACCTTGTGGTTTCAGATAAGAAGTTCTTTTAAAGATTTTCCTTATACATGTATAAGCCAATGTAAAAACCAAGGGCCCCAGGGCGGGGACATTTTTGGCCCCAGCACTATAATTTGAACAATCTTGGTAGGGGTCCACTAGATGATGCTTCATACCAAATATCAAAGACCTGGGCCTTGCAGTTTCAGAGAAGAAGATTTTTAAAGATTTTCCCTATATAAGTCCATGTAAAACCAAAGGGCCCCGGGGCAGGGGCTTTTATGGCCCCAGCACTATAATTTGAACAATCTTGGTAGGGGTCCACTAGATGAAGTTCCATACCAAATATCAAAGATCTGCGCCTTATGGTTTCAGAGAAGAAGATTTTTAAAGCCAATGTAAAACCAAAGGGCCCCAGGGCGGGGGCATTTTTGGCCCCAGCACTATAATTTGAACAATCTTGGTAGGGGTCCACAAGATAAAGTTTCATATCAAAGATCTGCGCCTTGCGGTTTCAGAGAAGAAGATTTTTAAAGATTTTCCCTATATAAGCCCATGTAAAACCAAAGGGCCCAAGGGCAGGGGCAGTACTATAATTTGAACAATCTTGGTAGGGGTCCACTGGATGAAGCTTCATACCAAATATAAAAGACCTGGGCCTTGTGGTTTCAGAGAAGAAGATTTTTTAAGTTTTCGGTGAAAAAAAAATCTATTTTCGGCTCCTGTGACATAGATGTGCAACGGACGGGAACCATTTGAACAACTTTGAAAGGGGACCACCTAAGGATCATTCCTGTGAAGTTTGGTCAAAATCTGATCAGTGGTTTAGGATGAGATGTCGTTTGAAGAAAAAGTTTACGCACGCACGGACGCACGCACGGTCGCACGGACGCACGTACGCACGCACGCAAGACGGACAAAAAGTGATCCCAAAATCACGACAGAAGAACCGCCTTTAAACGGTCATTGCAACGAATTCCACTGGGGGGGAGGGGGCGGGCTTAAATCGATTAAACGTGGCCACACTCCTCACCCTTACTTCCGTCGCGATCAGGAGTGTAAGTGTCGATATCAAGACCAGAAACATGTTTATTGAAATATAAAAATGATAGATCTAACAGGTTTACTGTATTTATAGCAAATTATGGGTGAAAATAAGCAGGGATAGATGAAATCGCCAAACTGTTCCTGAAGATACTAGGAAAATGTATAAATTCCAAACCCTTATTAATGAAGGATATTTTGATGAAATGACGTTTGTGATTAATTTCAGAATCGATGAAAGGACGAAAAGCATGCTGAGTATAAACTCTAGGCAAAAGAACAGCATCGTATAACCGATTAGAAATATTATAGAATTTATTCGTCTCGCTGTCCAGAATACGTAATGTGAGTAACTAAGAAAGCAAGCATGGACGGGCCGACTCGCACCGACTTGCCAGGGCAGGCTTAGATTCTCTAAGCGGTTTACAAGTACTGGTGTGCGGGTCGGTTTCAGCTCTGCCTGGAAGCACCATGCAGCCCATATATTTCTTCAAGTCCCGATGGGCGGGGGCTGTCAGAAATGGGTGATGAACTTAGAAAAGCAAACATAGAGTTGCGTCCATGATTTAATAATATTATGGACAATCACTTCAGTCTGGTATTGTTTCTTTTAAAAGCACGTAATTTACGTTTAAAGTTGCCATTCATTTCTAGTGACGCGCAATCTAGATTTACGCTTTCGACAATCCAGAAACGAGAAAATATCAAAATCGGATATTTTAGAATATTACCCTCATGATAAATGTAGTCATTAAAGCCAAATGAAAAAGGTTTCTTGTGTCTTTTAATTTTGGATGGCCATATGGCCATTTTGTGGGAAATTAACTGTCCTTATGGCCTTCTTTTGCTTAGGTTTCCATTATGGTCTGGTCGCTTAATGTTTGTATTTCTTTCCCTTTGGTGTCTTTTATGGGTGGAGTAAGTTAATTGTATCAATTCCTGATCTTTGTTTTACTTCTACTTTGCATATCAGGGCTGTTTTGTTTGTGCCGTGTGGCGGCTGTAAAAGGTCTCCCCGTACATGCATTTAATGCTCTTATTTTTCCAATCCTCAGGGATTGCTTATGCAATTGCTTTTCACTGTTCCATCAATTGACATCCTTTAGATACCTGTTGAAGGTCATTATTAAACCGATGTTCGTTCCTCGTTGTATAAAAACTGCTTGTTTAGCATCCCTGTACTTTAAGTAGACTAAGATGTTTTGTGGGCTTTTGTTGTACCTTCCTTCTATTCGAAGGAATCTTCTTTAGTAATTTTATATGCTGTTTTATTTAATTATTTAATAACCGGTATGAACATCGCTTTAGTTTTGACGGTATCACAACCTTATTAACCAAATACATTTAAAATATCAATATCACCCCTTAGGTTACACTCTGCTTCTTCTGTACGGATTCCCCATTCTATTAAGAACTTTAATACTATGTTGCCTTCGGTATTGGTTAGACCCTTAAATTTGTCTTCTGTAACTTCAGTTAATCTCAAAGGAGCAGGCAATACCAATGTTTTTGGGAGTAGTCTTCGTATAAGACTATCTCCTCTCAAATCGCCCATCCTTCGAAAATATACTAATCCGTGGAAAAGAAGTGGAATGTATCCTAGTATTTCTAAGTACAATGCCAAGCGGTGCAGATGTTGTTCGCATTTAAGTACTGCGTCTACCGTTACTTCATCTGTAAACGGTAGACGTTTCTCTGTAGTTAACATATCTGATTTGACATGACAGTCTACAGATTTAATTTATCTAATTACTTGACGTGCTGCAAACTGTAATATGCAGTACGTCGGTCAAACTAACCGCATGCTTAAAACTAGATTGAAAGAGCATTATCGTAGAATGAGTAAGCCTAAGAAAACTGACACTTTCTTGTACCGTCACTTTCGACGTACAGGTCATTCTGCAAATAACATTGTAATACAACCAGTGGAAAAACTTTATTACGACGCAAATTCTACATCTAGATTCAAAATAATCAAAAGACATGAAGCTGAACTGAAATGGATTAAATTTTTACAGACCCCTTTTCCACTGGGATTTAATGACAACATTTATCATGAGGGTAATATTTCCAGAATGCCGGACTTTGATATTTTCTCACTCCTGGAATGTCGAAAACGCAGAACTAGATCTCACAGCACCAGGAAAAATGGTAACTTTAGACGTAAATCACGTACGTTTAAACGAAACAATACTAGACTGAAGTGACTGTCAATTATATTATAAAATCATGGACGCTACTCTATGCTTTCATTTTTAAGTTCATTACCCGTTTCTGTTTTACGTCTTCTGGACATCGAGGCGAATAAATTCTACGATAGTTCTCATCAGTTATATGATGCGGCTCTCTTAACTAGAGGCTATACTCAGCATACTCTCCGTCCTTACATTGATTCTGAAATTAATCATAAACGCCATTTCTTCAAAATATCCTTCATTAATAAGGGTATGGATTTTATAGATTTGCCCAGTATCTTCCGTGAGAGATCGGTGCTTTCTTCCATTCCTGCTTATTTTCAAAATACTGAAACACCTATAATTTGCTATAAATATAACAAACCTGTTAGATCTATCATTTTTAATTTCAATAAACTTGTTTCAGATCTTGATATTGATACTAATACTCCTGTTTCATGTGATTGTAAAAACTCAAAGTATTGCTATCCTGCTGCTGGTCATGTAATTACTGGCAATTTGAAAATTATTCCTGATTCTAGGATAAGGAATATAATTTCTAAAGGACCGAAATATCGGTTTCCTTCTAAAATTGATTTCAGTAAATGTAGAGATGAAATCGCTGCTTCCTTGAATGAATTCGGTAATCGATGGTGTAAGCGAGAGTATGTTGAGCATAAAGCCCTTAAGGACTGGAAACTTAGCATTTTAAAACTAGTGAATAAACGCATTTCTTTCTATTCTCAAAATACTAACTTATTACCTCCTAAGCCCAAGACGTCTTTACGTCATCTTAAACTAGGTGTTCAAGAATTTCATAAGAAGTTTGTTTTGGCCCCTGCAGACAAGGCCGCTAACAACGTCGTCGTTGTGTGACGGCTCCACTATGTTAACACGCTTAAGAAGGAGCTTTTAGCTGAAGAGAGAGCTATAGTAGATAAACATGTTTGTCTTTCAGCCACCAAGTTTGCTGTGTGTGTTAACGAAGGCCAAGACAAGCTTCCTACGCTATACTGGTTACCAAAACTTCATAAAAAACCTTACAAAGCACGGTTTATTGCAAATTCTAGCTCTTGCACTACCACTGAACTTTCTAAATAATTAACTTCCTGTCTTACTGCTATTAATACGCATGTAATTAAATATTGTGATAAAGTCTTCTAAATTCGCAAAATTGCAGTATGTTTCCTCTGGCTTTCTTTGCCGGATCATTACAGGGTCACTGATGAGGCTTTATTAGCCGAAACTACGTAGTATGACCCATCTTCTTTCTTATGAATATTTTCATTGCTCTTAAAGGAACTCATTTTTGATTTTTATTTGAAAGATCAGGAAGAAATCTGTTTTGGTCTATAAAAAAATCGAATGAGGTTTTAAATAAATTGAAATCTAGACATTTTCGTGCTTCTAGTCTGTCTACCTACGATTTTTCCACTCTTTACACTACACTTCCTCATAATCTTATAAAAGAAAAGCTTAATGATTTAATTGAATGGGCTTTTCACAGAGAAGATTCTCTCTATCTTGCATGTAATGTAAGAAATGCATTTTTCACTTCTAAAGAGCATAATAATTATACACTTTGGTCATGTCAGAAAGTGTGTAATGCCCTCACCTTTCTACTTGACAATATTTATATTAGATTCGGTACTAAGTTATTTAGACAAATTGTGGGTATTCCGATGGGTACTAATTGCGCACCTCTTGTGGCTGATCTGTTCTTGTATTGTTATGAAAGAGACTTCATTTTGTCGCTTTCCATTGATAACCAATCTGAAATTATTGAAGCTTTTAGCTCTACTTCTAGATATTTAGATGATTTATTAAATATTTATAATACCTATTTTGATGGTTTGATCAGTCAGATTTACCCCCTAGAACTTCAGTTAAATAAAGCAAATTCTTCTGATACCGAGGCCCCGTTTTTGGATTTACATCTAGCTATTGTAAATGGATTTGTTTCGTGCAAAATTTATGATAAACGCGATGACTTTGATTTTGAGATTGTACATTTTCCTTTTTTGGATGGTGATGTTCCTCGTGCGCCCTCCTATGGCGTTTATATTTCGCAATTAATTCGATTTGCTAGAGTGTGTAGTCATGTAACTGACTTCAACACTCGTAATAAATTATTAACGGCTAAACTCCTTAATCAGGGTTATCGGTACCATAAACTACGCAAAGCCTTTTCAAAATTTTATAGACGTCATTCTGATTTAATTTCAAAATTCAATATTGGACTTAAACCTCTTCTGCAACAAGGTCTATCGGAACTCGAATTTTATGGTGACTTAGTATATAAATTCAGAAAAATATATAACCGCAATGACTTCAGCACCCAATTTCGTAAAATCACTCTTCGATATAAAAAAGATTGGGTACAACATGGATATTATACGACAGACTGCATGCATGGTAGTTAACCCAATCACGGTTGGCAACTTTGCTTCCCTCTTTAATTGCACGCCGGTGGGTCAGGTCTCAGATTCTATGACGGCTCCAACGTAAAGGCTTATTGAGAATTAGAGAGATAATGTTGGTTGGTGCCTGATGCTCTGTCTCTGGTCGGGCTCATCGAAGTCTAACTGTTGGTTTCTTTTGCTCCAGCATTTCAGTGGTTTCTTGCTGTCGAGTCCTCACCGTTGTCTCACCTCTGTGGTTCTTTGATTTTTGTGTTCACGGAGATGTTGCACTGATGAGTTAGGAGGCCTTCATGCGGACTGAACAAATTATTTGTCTAAATCGCGACGGAAGTAAGGGCGAGGATTGTGGCCACGTAAAATCGATTTAAGCCCCCCAGTGGCCGTTCCAAGGCGGCTCTTCTGTGGCGATTTATTTATGTTGTTGTTTGTTACTTACTGTGTGTATCACTTGTGTCTTTTAATTTTGGATGGCCATATGGCCATTTTGTGGGAAAGTAACTGTCCTTATGGCCTTCCTTTGTTTAGGTTTCCATTATGGTCTGGTCGCTTAATGTTTGTATTTCTTTCCCTTTGGTGTCTTTTATGGGTGGAGTAAGTTAATTGTATCAATTCCTGATCTTTGTTTTACTTCTACTTTCTGTAATAATTTAAACCGATTTAATTCAATACATGTCGTTTAATTATTTTAAACCTAGATTTTGAATTTAAATCATAGTATTTTGTTTTTACTGGCTGTATAGACATATCATTTGAAGAATGACCTGTACGTTTATAATAACGGTACAAGAACGTGCCAGGGCCGTAACATGCCACGGCCGTAAAAAGTCTCCCTGCCCTACAGCATAGTGTAGTTTATATTTTCTTGTCCTTTGGGATCATTAGTTCCGTTGTTGAATTTTAAAATATTCAAGGGTCACCCATGAAGCCATATTTACCGAAACTAGGTAGTCTGACCCAGAAAACATGCACACTCCATATTTTCTAGTTCTGTGGTGTATTCCTTGCTTCTAAAGGATAACCCCTTCTAGAACATATTAATAATTCCACAATGGTATTCTTTAAATATTCTTTTCTCTATATATCATATGACGCCGCGTCCGAGAGTGTAATAACGCCATGTAATTAATTCGATAATCCACCAGTGGATTAAATAAGCAAATTAGTTAGATACGCCCTGTAACATTACAAGTATGACGTCCTTAACGACGTCGCGTTTACTAATAGCGGAATATTGACATTTTTGTTAAACAATCATGAATAAAATGCGTTTTAAATGGCATGTGATAAATAGAATCTTACATTCGTGCTCATGCATCATTGGATTTATTAAACTCGTTGAGGAAAAGTGATAAAATTCTCGGCACAGCCTCTCATTTTAATTCAATAATACATGAACACTCATGTAAGATCCTCTATTTTCTCTGCGTCAAGGTATCATGCCAGCTTATTATATGCATACCATATTTGTTCTGTACCAATAGAGGATCGTACATGAGTGTTCATGTATTATTGAATTTATACAAGAGGGCCATGATGGCCCTGGATCGCTCACCTGGTCCATAGGGTAACAAGTGGGCCATTGGGAAAGCCATTATTGGCCCCGGGCTATAATATGAATAATCTTGATAGTGGTCTAAAAGTTGAAGCTTCATACGAAATATCAAAGACCGGAACCTACTGGTTTCAGACAAGTTGATTTTAAAAGTTTTCTTTATATAAGTCTATATAATTCTTGGGGTCCCCGGGTTGAGCCATTTTTTGCCCAAGTGTTATTATTTGAACAATCTTGGTAGAAAGCCACAAAACAAAGCTTCATACCAAATATCAAAGACCTTGGCGTTCTGCTTTCAGACAAGAAGATTTTCAAAGGTTTTCATTGCCTCGTCTTCTAGTTTCGAGGGCTATAATTTGAACAATTTTGATAGAGATACACTAGATGAAGCTTAACACCAACTATCAAAGACCACGACCTTGGGGTTTCCAAGTAGAAGTTTTTTTTTTAAATTTCCCTATATAAGTCAATTTAAAATCGAAGGGCCCCGGGGGGATTTATGGCATAAGGGCTATGATTTGAACAATCTTGGTGAAGGTCCACTAGATAAAGCTACACGCCAAATATCAAAGACATTGGCCGTGCGGTTTCAGAGAAGAATATTTTTAATGATTTTCCATGTATAAGCCAATGTAAAACCAAAGGGCCCTCAGGTGGGGGACAATTTTCGCCCTAGGCCTATAATTTGAACAATCTTGATAGAGGTCCACAAGATGAAGCTTCAACACCAAATATCAAAGAACTGGGCCTTGCGGTTTCAGAGAAGACGAATTTTAAAGATTGTCCCTATGTAAGTCTATGTAAAACCAAAGGGCCCCGGGGTGGGGGCATTTTTGGCCCCAGGGCTATACTTTGAACAATCTTGGTAGAGGTCCACTAGATGAAGCCTCATTCCAAATATCAAAGACCTAAGCCATGTGGTTTCAGAAGAGATTTTTTAAATATTTTCCCTATATAAGCCTATGAAATACCAAAGGGCCCCGGGGTTGGGGCATTTTTGGCCCTCGGGCTATAATTTGAACAACCTTGTTAAAGGTCCACTAGATGAAGCTTCACACCAAATATCAAAGACCTAGGCCTTGCGGTTTCAGAAAAGAAATTGTTTCAAAGATTTTCCATATATAAAGTAAGTGTAAAACAAAGATCAGGAATTGATACAATTAACTTAATCCACCCATAAAAGACACCAAAGGGAAAGAAATACAAACATTAAGCGACAAGACCAAAATGGAAACCTAAACAAAGGAAGGCCATAAGGACAGTTACTTTCCCACAAAATGGCCATATGGCCATCCGAATTAAAAAGACAAAAGTGATCAAACAGTAAGTAACAAACAATAACATAAATAAATCGCCACACAAGAGCCGCCTTGGAACGGTCAGTTGAAGATTTCCACCGGGGGGCTTAAATCAATTTTACGTGGCCACAATCCTCGCCCTTACTTCCGTCGCGATTGAGACAAATAATTTGTTCAGTCCGCATGAAGGCCTCCTAACTCATCAGTGTAACATCTCCGTGAACACAAAAAATCAAAGAACCTATGCCTATGAACCTAAGCCTATGAAAAACCAAAGGGCCCCGGGACGGGGGCATTTTTGGCCGCAGGACTATAATTTGAACAATCTTGAAAGAGGTCGACAAGATGAAGCTTCACACCAAATATCAAAGATCTGGGCCTTGCGGTTTCAGAGAAGAAGATTTTAAAGATTTTTCCTATATACTCGGAAGCCTATGTAAAACCTAAGGCATTTTTGGCCCCAGGGCTATAATTTGAACAATCTTGGTAGAGGTCCACTAGGTGAAGCTTCACACCAAATATCAAAGACATGGGCCTTGCGGTTTCAGAGAAGAAGCTTTTTAAAGATTTTATTTATATAAGCCTATGTAAAACCAAAGGCCTCCAGGCGGGGGCATTTTTGGCCCCAGGGCTATAATTTGAACAATCTTGGTAGAGGTCTACTAGATGAAGCTCCATACCAAATATCGAAGACCTGGGCCTCGCGGTTTCAGAGAAGAAGATTTTTAGAGTTTTCATTTAAAAATCTATTTTTAGCTCCTGTGACCTTGATATGCAAGGGACCGGAATCATTTGAACAACTTTGAAAGGGACCACCTAAGGATCCTTCCTGTGAAGTTTGGTCAAACTCCTATCAGTGGTTTAGGAGGAGATGCCATTTTTAAGAAAAAAGTTTACGCATACACGCACACACGCATGACGGACGACGGACAAAAAGTGATCCCAAAAGCTCACCTCGTGACTACGTGACAGGTGAGCTGAAAAGAGTTGATGAAAAGGTATAAAATGCGAGGCTTCGCCGAGCATTTTATCCCTTTTCCACGACGGGTTTAATAAATTTAATAAAACGTGTGCACGAATGCAAGATTCTATTTATCATATTGCATTTAAAACACATTTTATTCACTATGTTTTAACATAAATTGTCAATATTCCGTCATTAGTAAACGCTACGTCATTAATGACGCCGTACATGTAAGGTTACGTGGAGTATTGTTTTTAGCTCACCGTCACGTAGTGACGAGGTGAGCTTTTGGGATAACTTTTTGTCCGTCGTCCGTCGTGCGTGCGTCCGTCCGTGCGTCCGTGCGTCCGTAAACAATTTCTTTAAACGACATCTCCTCCTAAACCACTGATCGGATTTTGACCAAACTTCACAGGAATGATCCTTAGGTGGTCCCCTTTCAAAGTTGTTCAAATGGTTCCGGTCCGTTGCACATCTAGGTCACAGGAGCCAAAAAATAGATTTTTTTCACCCAAAACTTAAAAAACCTTCTTCTCTGAAACCACAAGGCACAGGTCTTTGATATTTGGTATGAAGCTTCATCTAGTGGACCCCTACCAAGATTGTTCAAATTATAGTGCTGGGACAAAAAATGCCCCCGCCACGGGGCCCTTTGGTTTTACATAGGCTTATATAGGGAAAATCTTTAAAAATCTTCTTCTCTGAAACCACAAGACCCAGGTCTTTGATATTTGGTATGAAGCTTCATCTAGTGGACCCCTACCAAGATTGTTCAAATTATAGTGCTGGGGCCAAAAATGCCCCCGCCTGGGAGCCCTTTGGTTTTACATAGGCTTATATAGGGAAAATCTTTAAAAATCTTCTTCTCTGAAACCACAAGGCCCAGGACTTTGATATTTGGTATGAAGCTTCATCTAGTGGACCCCTACCAAGATTGTTCAAATTATAGTGCTGTGACAAAAAATGCCCCCGCCACGGGGCCCTTTGGTTTTACATAGGCTTATATAGGGAAATCTTTAAAAATCTTCTTCTTTGAAACCACAAGGCCCAGGTCTTTGATATTTGGTATGAAGCTTCATCTAGTGGACCCCTACCAAGATTGTTCAAATCCTAGTGCTAGGGCCAAAAATGCCCCGCCCGGGGCCCTTTGGTTTTACATAGGCTTATATAGGGAAAATCTTTAAAAAAAATTTCTTCTCTGAAACCACAAGGCCAAGGACTTTGATATTTGGTATGAAGATTCATCTAGTGGACCCCTACCAAGATTGTTGAAATTTTAGTGCTGGGACAAAAATGCCCCCCGCCACGGGGCCCTTTGGTTTTACATTGGCTTATATAGGGAAAATCTTTAAAAAAATCTTCTTCTCTGAAACCACAAGGCCCAGGTCTTTGATATTTGGTATGAAGCTTCATCTAGTGGACCCCTACGAAGATTGTTCAAATTATAGTGCTGGGGCCAAAAATGCCCCAGCCCCGGGGCCCTTTGGTTTTACATAGGCTTATATAGGGAAAATTTTTAAAATCTTCTTCTCTGAAACCACAAGGCCCAGGACTTTGATATTTGGTATGAAGCTTCATTTAGTGGACCCCTACCAAGATTGTTCAAATTATAGTGCTGGGGCAAAAAATGCACCTGTCCCGGGGCCCTTTGGTTTTACATAGGCTTATATAGGGAAAATCTTTAAAAATCTTCTTCTCTGAAACCGCTAGGCCCAGGTCTTTGATATTTGATGTGTAGCTTCATCTAGTGGACCTTTGCCAAGATTGTTCAAAATATAGCCTTTGTTGATGTTTGGTATGAAGCTTCACCTTTAAGACCTCCCTCAACATTATGCACATTAAAGCCCAGGGGCCAATAATGGCCCTCTCTGGGGCCCACTTGTTACACTATGGATCAGGTGAGCGATCCAGGGCCATCATGGCCCTCTTGTCTAATTTTCATATTTAATCCACTAGTGGATTATCGAATTATAACATGACGTTATTACACCCTCAGTCACGATGACAAATGATAAAAAGGTAATTGTATCGACTCCTTCATTTCTATTATCTGCCGGCCCCCGCCCATCGGGGCTTGATGAAATATATGGGTTGCATGATGCTTCCACGCAGAGCTGAAACCGACCCGCACACGAGTACTGGTAAACTGCTTAGAGGATCTAACCTTGCCCAGGCAAAGCATGGCAAGTCGGCCTGTCCATGCTTATAAACCCTATTGGTTTCATTGGGCGACAGGGCTAGAGATGACATTTCGTCTCAATATCGGGTAAAAGTCCCACAAAATTGGAAGCAACGTCTCCAAAATGACCTTTACAGTGTCGACGGGGACGTTAAACCTCAAATCAATCAATCAATCAATCAAAATCTATTATCTGCGGTGACTTATCAAAGACCGATACCTCTAATTAGTTCTGAAAGACCTTGCTTTGAAAGAACATTGTTCAAACACATTTACAAACACCTCCATGCAAATAGACTGCAAACTTCTTTTCAGTCTCGTTTGATACCTGGTGATTCAACTGTGAATCAACTAACCCACCGTTATCATGCATTTTGTAAAGCTCTGGATTTGGGTAAAGAGGAAAGGGCTGTCGTCTGCACAATCAGCAAGACTTTCGACCGAATTTGGCAGGCTGGACTTTAATATAAAAAAAACTTTGCGGATTGCGGCCGCGTAAAATCGATTTAAGCCCCCAGTGGAAATCGTTTCACGGACCGTTCCATGGCTGTTCTTCTGTCGCGGTTAATTTTTGTTATGGTTTGTCTTTGTGGGTGTGTATCGCTTATATATATGTATATATATGGATGGCCTATTGGCCATTTTGTGGAAAAATGATATTTTCGTGCTTCTAGTCTGTCTACCTACGATTTTTCCACTCTTTACACTACACTTCCTCATAATCTTATAAAAGAAAAGCTTAATGATTTAATTGAATGGACTTTTCACAGAGAAGATTCTCTCTATCTTGCATGTAATGTCAGAAATGCATTTTTCACTTCTAAAGAGCATAAGAATTATACACTTTGGTCATGTCAGAAAGTGTGTGATGCCCTCACCTTTCTACTTGACAATATTTATATTAGATTCGGTACTAAGTTATTTAGACAAATTGTGGGTATTCCGATGGGTACTAATTGCGCACCTCTTGTGGCTGATCTGTTCTTGTATTGTTATGAAAGAGACTTCATTTTGTCGCTTTCCATTGATAACCAATCTGAAATTATTGAAGCTTTTAGCTCTACTTCTAGATATTTAGATGATTTATTAAATATTGATAATACCTATTTTGATGGTTTGATCAGTCAGATTTACCCCCTTGAACTTCAGTTAAATAAAGCAAATTCTTCTGATACCGAGGCCCCGTTTTTGGATTTACATCTGTCTATTGTAGATGGATTTGTTTCGTGCAAAATTTATGATAAACGCGATGACTTTGATTTTGAGATTGTAAATTTTCCTTTTTTGGATGGTGATGTTCCTCGTGCGCCATCCTATGGCGTTTATATTTCGCAATTAATTCGATTTGCTAGAGTGTGTAGTCATGTAACTGACTTCAACACTCGTAATAAATTATTAACGGCTAAACTCCTTAATCAGGGTTATCGGTACCATAAACTACGCAAAGCCTTTTCAAAATTTTATAGACGCCATTCTGATTTAATTTCAAAATTCAATATTGGACTTAAATCTCTTCTGCAACAAGGTCTATCGGAACCCGAATTTTATGGTGACTTAGCATATAAATTCAGAAAAATATATAACCGCAATGACTTCAGCACCCAATTTCGTAAAATCATTCTTCGATATAAAAAGATTGGGTACAACATGGATATTATACGACAGACTGCATGCATGGTAGTTAACCCAATCACGGTTGGCAACTTTGCTTCCCTCTTTAATTGCACGCCGGTGGGTCAGGCCTCAGATTCTATGACGGCTCCAACGTAAAGGCTTATTGAGAATTAGAGACATCTAATTCAAGGTAATGTTGGTTGGTGCCTGATGCTCTGTCTCTGGTCGGGCTCATCGGAGTCTAACTGTTGGTTTTCTTTTGCTCCAGCATTTCAGTGGTTTCTTGCTGTCGAGTCCTCACCGTTGTCTCACCTCTGTGGTTCTTTGATTTTTGTGTTCACGGAGATGTTGCACTGATGAGTTAGGAGGCCTTCATGCGGACTGAACAAATTATTTGTCTAAATCGCGACGGAAGTAAGGGCGAGGATTGTGGCCACGTAAAATCGATTTAAGCCCCCCAGTGGAAATCTTCCACTGACCGTTCCAAGGCGGCTCTTCTGTGGCGATTTATTTATGTTGTTGTTTGTTACTTACTGTGTGTATCACTTGTGTCTTTTGGTTTTGGATGGCCATATGGCCATTTTGTGGGAAAGTAACTGTCCTTATGGCCTTCCTTTGTTTGGGTTTCCATTATGGTCTGGTCGCTTAATGTTTGTATTTCTTTCCCTTTGGTGTCTTTTATGGGTGGAGTAAGTTAATTGTATCAATTCCTGATCTTTGTTTTACTTCTACTTTGCATATCAGGGCTGTTTTGTTTGTGCCGTGTGGCGGCTGTAAAAGGTCTCCCCGTACATGCATTTAATGCTCTTATTTTTCCAATCCTCAGGGATTGCTTATACAATTGCTTTTCACTGTTCCATCAATTGACATCCTTTAGATACCTGTTGAAGGTCATTATTAAACCGATGTTCGTTCCTCGTTGTATAACAACTGCTTGTTTGACATCCCTGTACTTTAAGTAGACTAGGATGTTTTGTGGGCTTTTGTTGTACCTTCCTTCTATTCGAAGGAATCTTCTTCAGTAATTTTATATGCTGTTTTATTTATTTATTTAATAACCGGTATGAACATCGCTTTAGTATTGACGGTATCACAACCTTACTAACCAAAATGAGTATTACAAATACATTTAAAATATCAATATCACCCCTTAGGTTACACTCTGCTTCTTCTGTACGGATTCCCCATTCTATTAAGAACTTTAATACTATGTTGCCTTCGGTATTGGTTAGACCCTTAAATTTGTCTTCTGTAACTTCAGTTAATCTCAAAGGAGCAGGCAATACCAATGTTTTTGGGAGTAGTCTTCGTATAAGACTATCTCCTCTCAAATCGCCCATCCTTCGAAAATATACTAATCCGTGGAAAAGAAGTGGAATGTATCCCAGTATTTCTAAGTGCAATGCCAAGAGGTGCAGATGTTGTTCGCATTTAAGCACTGCGTCTACCGTTACTTCATCTGTAAACGGTAGACGCTTCTCTGTAGTTAACATGTCTGATTTGACATGACAGTCTACAGATTTAATTTATCTAATTACTTGACGTGCTACAAACTGTAATATGCAGTACGTCGGTCAAACTAACCGCATGCTTAAAACTAGATTGAACGAGCATTATCGTAGAATGAGTAAGCCTAAGAAAACTGACACTTTCTTGTACCGTCACTTTCGACGTACAGGTCATTCTGTAAATAACATTGTTATACAACCAGTGGAAAAACTTTATTACGATGCAAATTCTACAACTAGATTCAACATAATCAAAAGACATGAAGCTGAATTGAAATGGATTAAATTTTTACAGACCCCTTTTCCACTGGGATTTAATGACAACATTTATCATGAGGGTAATATTTCCAGAATGCCGGACTTTGATATTTTCTCACTCCTGGAATGTCGAAAACGCAGAACTAGATCTCACGGCACCAGGAAAAATGGTAACTTTAAACGTAAAACACGTGCGTTTAAACGAAACAATACTAGACTGAAGTGACTGTCAATTATATTATTAAACCATGGACGCCACTCTATGCTTTCATTTTTAAGTTCATTACCCGTTTCTGTTTTACGTCTTCTGGACACCGAGGCGAATAAATTCTACGATAGTTCTCATCAGTTATATGATGCGGCTCTCTTAACTAGAGGCTATACTCAGCATACTCTCCGTCCTTACATTGATTCTGAAATTAATCATAAACGCCATTTCTTCAAAATATCCTTCATTAATAAGGGTATGGATTTTATAGATTTGCCCAGTATCTTCCGTGAGAGATCGGTGCTTTCTTCCATTCCTGCTTATTTTCAAAATACTGAAACACCTATAATTTGCTATAAATATAACAAACCTGTTAGATCTATCATTTTTAATTTCAATAAACTTGTTTCAGATCTTGATATTGATACTAATACTCCTGATTCATGTGATTGTAAAAACTCAAAGTATTGCTATCCTGTTGCTGGTCATGTAATTACTGGCAATTTGAAAATTATTCCTGATTCTAGGATAAGGAATATAATTTCTAAAGGACCGAAATATCGGTTTCCTTCTAAAATTGATTTCAGTAAATGTAGAGATGAAATCGCTGCTTCCTTGAATGAATTCGGTAATCGATGGTGTAAGCGAGAGTATGTTGAGCATAAAGCCCTTAAGGACTGGAAACTTAGCATTTTAAAACTAGTAAATAAACGCATTTCTTTCTATTCTCAAAATACTAACTTATTACCTCCTAAGCCCAAGACGTCTTTACGTCATCTTAAACTAGGTATTCAAGAATTTCATAAGAAGTTTGTTTTGGCCCCTGCAGACAAGGCCGCTAACAACGTCGTCGTTGTGTGACGGCTCCACTATGTTAACACCCTTAAGCAGGAGCTTGGTGGTACTATGGCCTATGAACTTCAGCCTTTAGCTGAAGAGAGAGTTATAGTAGATAAACATGTTTGTCTTTCAGCCACCAAGTTTGCTGTGTGTGTTAACGAAGGCCAAGACAAGCTTCCTACGCTATACTGGTTACCAAAACTTCATAAAAAACCTTACAAAGCACGGTTTATTGCAAATTCTAGCTCTTGCACTACCACTGAACTTTCTAAATTATTAACTTCCTGTCTTACTGCTATTAAAACGCATGTAATTAAATATTGTGATAAAGTCTTTGAAAGATCAGGAAGAAATCTGTTTTGGTCTATAAAAAATTCGAATGAGGTTTTAAATAAATTGAAATCTAGACATTTTCGTGCTTCTAGTCTGTCTACCTACGATTTTTCCACTCTTTACACTACACTTCCTCATAATCTTATAAAAGAAAAGCTTAATGATTTAATTGAATGGACTTTTCACAGAGAAGATTCTCTCTATCTTGCATGTAATGTCAGAAATGCATTTTTCACTTCTAAAGAGCATAAGAATTATACACTTTGGTCATGTCAGAAAGTGTGTGATGCCCTCACCTTTCTACTTGACAATATTTATATTAGATTCGGTACTAAGTTATTTAGACAAATTGTGGGTATTCCGATGGGTACTAATTGCGCACCTCTTGTGGCTGATCTGTTCTTGTATTGTTATGAAAGAGACTTCATTTTGTCGCTTTCCATTGATAACCAATCTGAAATTATTGAAGCTTTTAGCTCTACTTCTAGATATTTAGATGATTTATTAAATATTGATAATACCTATTTTGATGGTTTGATCAGTCAGATTTACCCCCTTGAACTTCAGTTAAATAAAGCAAATTCTTCTGATACCGAGGCCCCGTTTTTGGATTTACATCTGTCTATTGTAGATGGATTTGTTTCGTGCAAAATTTATGATAAACGCGATGACTTTGATTTTGAGATTGTAAATTTTCCTTTTTTGGATGGTGATGTTCCTCGTGCGCCATCCTATGGCGTTTATATTTCGCAATTAATTCGATTTGCTAGAGTGTGTAGTCATGTAACTGACTTCAACACTCGTAATAAATTATTAACGGCTAAACTCCTTAATCAGGGTTATCGGTACCATAAACTACGCAAAGCCTTTTCAAAATTTTATAGACGCCATTCTGATTTAATTTCAAAATTCAATATTGGACTTAAATCTCTTCTGCAACAAGGTCTATCGGAACCCGAATTTTATGGTGACTTAGCATATAAATTCAGAAAAATATATAACCGCAATGACTTCAGCACCCAATTTCGTAAAATCATTCTTCGATATAAAAAGATTGGGTACAACATGGATATTATACGACAGACTGCATGCATGGTAGTTAACCCAATCACGGTTGGCAACTTTGCTTCCCTCTTTAATTGCACGCCGGTGGGTCAGGCCTCAGATTCTATGACGGCTCCAACGTAAAGGCTTATTGAGAATTAGAGACATCTAATTCAAGGTAATGTTGGTTGGTGCCTGATGCTCTGTCTCTGGTCGGGCTCATCGGAGTCTAACTGTTGGTTTTCTTTTGCTCCAGCATTTCAGTGGTTTCTTGCTGTCGAGTCCTCACCGTTGTCTCACCTCTGTGGTTCTTTGATTTTTGTGTTCACGGAGATGTTGCACTGATGAGTTAGGAGGCCTTCATGCGGACTGAACAAATTATTTGTCTAAATCGCGACGGAAGTAAGGGCGAGGATTGTGGCCACGTAAAATCGATTTAAGCCCCCCAGTGGAAATCTTCCACTGACCGTTCCAAGGCGGCTCTTCTGTGGCGATTTATTTATGTTGTTGTTTGTTACTTACTGTGTGTATCACTTGTGTCTTTTGGTTTTGGATGGCCATATGGCCATTTTGTGGGAAAGTAACTGTCCTTATGGCCTTCCTTTGTTTGGGTTTCCATTATGGTCTGGTCGCTTAATGTTTGTATTTCTTTCCCTTTGGTGTCTTTTATGGGTGGAGTAAGTTAATTGTATCAATTCCTGATCTTTGTTTTACTTCTACTTTCCTTTTGGCTTTCCGCTATAGTTGTTTCTATTAGGGTCTAGTTTTTCATGTTTGGTTTTCTTTCCCTTTGGTGTCTCTGATGGGAGTTGTGGGTTAATTGTATTTGTATTATTTCCTGATCATTGCCTTCATTTCTAGTTTGAAGCATCTTTTGTCACAGGAGACATCTTCAAATGGTTTCAAATTTATTTGTCGGACAGACAGTAACGTGTAATACTTTCTGTTATATCCTCTGATTGGATTTGCATCACATTAGGTGTCCATAAAGGGAGACGAAACAAATCTTTCTATTCTTGTTCAACTTGATTATCCCTAAAATGCAACAGCTTGCTTTAACTGGGACTTACTACAAAAAACTACAAGATGGGCGACACCTTCTCTTGCCCTTTTTGTATATCGTAAAATAAATTCAAGGAGTTGACTCTTACAAGCCGTGGGTGTACTCCTCGCAAACGATTTTAATTGGCACCACCACATTAAGTTTACAAAAGAAAATGTATTGTTAAGAATTAACATTATGAGGAAACTAAAATCCAGACTTGATAGAAAACCACTCGAAACCAAGTACAAATCATTTATAGAACCATTAGAATACGGAGATAACATCTTGGATAACTGTTCACATTCAGAAAAAGATAAGCTCGAAAAAAAATCCAGAATGAAGCTGCCAAAATTGCTACAGGAGCAATTAAACTTGTTCCTTTAAACAATCTTCACAGAGAACTTTGTTGGGAATCACTCCAGAAATGCGTCATGTCCATTTACTTACTTTGTTTTATGAAATGCGCCTGAATTACTCTGTTCTTTAATACCGCAACAACTCAGTAACATATCGTGTTTTTTTTTTTTTTTTTTTTTTTTTTTTTGTTATTCTTTGTGTTTTGGTTTAACGACCCTTTCAATCTTATTTCACTGATATCGAACCGATCGTTATTCAGAGGTTGGCGAAAACCAGAGTAGCCAGGTAAGAACCAATGACTCTTCCGTTGCAGAACTTGGCGTCTCATACGTGACCCGATACAGGTTCGAACCACAGAGGTGAGAGACCTAATAGTTTAGAGTCAGCGCTTGTATCCACTATGCCAAGGTGGCCCAGTGTAACATATCCTCATACAATTTACTGATGCTCTGTCTCTGGTCGGGCCCATCGGAGTCTAACTGTTGGTTTTCTTTTGCTCCAGCATTTCAGTGGTTTCTTGCTGTCGAGTCCTCACCGTTGTCTCACCTCTGTGGTTCTTTGATTTTTGTGTTCACGGGGATGTTGCACTGATGAGTTAGGAGGCATTCATGCGGACTGAACAAATTATTTGTCTAAATCGCGACGGAAGTAAGGGCGAGGATTGTGGCCACGTAAAATCGATTTAAGCCCCCCAGTGGCCGTTCCAAGGCGGCTCTTCTGTGGCGATTTATTTATGTTGTTGTTTGTTACTTACTGTGTGTATCACTTGTGTCTTTTAATTTTGGATGGCCATATGGCCATTTTGTGGGAAAGTAACTGTCCTTATGGCCTTCCTTTGTTTAGGTTTCCATTATGGTCTGGTCGCTTAATGTTTGTATTTCTTTCCATTTGGTGTCTTTTATGGGTGGAGTAAGTTAATTGTATCGATTCCTGATCTTTGTTTTACTTCTACTTTACACAATTTTGACAATATAAAGACAATAAGAGCTAAAGCTACTCAATATCAAAACTCTTTTCTTCCCTCTGTTCTAAGAAATAGAAACAACTTACCAACAGAAGCCAAACAAAAATAGTAGATTAGTTTCATTTAAATATATGGCTGTATATTTGTATGTATGTACTTCTACGAATAAATACGTTTAAACTAAACGTCAAATCAAGCAAAATTAGGGAACCATCGGTTAGCCCAGTTACTTGGTTTCGAACGCCTATTCGAGGAGCGTTAATGTCATTTTTCTCAGCTCAAATGTATTTCTTTACCTCATTTTATTTCCAAATAGGTATTCCAGAGACGAATGGACGGTTCAGTTAACTTTGACAAGACCTGGGCCATGTACAAAAATGGGTTTGGTAATGTGACTGGAGAACACTGGTTAGGTAAGCAATGAAGGAATAATCATATCGAACCTTTCAGTCAGGTAGTCCTACGTACACAGTGTAGAAACAATGTGACTACACCCACTTTTTATAAGAATGGGTGTGTCCAAATTAATAAAAATGAAAGCTTCGAAACTCTGTAATAAAAGCTTTAAAACATATAAGTTATAATATTAAACTCATTATAATATAATTATTATATTATATTATAATTATGTCGCAAACATAGAGCGGAATACGGATGTAAGTTTGTTTTTCTGTAAGGAATATTTTGTATATATCTTTAGACTATGACTTTTTGGTGGACGTGTACGACTTCGGCTTCTGGTTTGGCCGCCATTAGGCTAGCAAAATAGAAATGAATGCAACGATCAGGAATCGATAGAATTAACCCACAGCTCCCATCAGAGACACCAAAGGGAGAGAAACACAAACATTAAACAACTAGACCACAATGGAAACATCAATAGCGGAAAGCCAAAAGGACAGTTACTTTCCCATAAAATTGCCAATAGGCTACCAAAAACAAAATAATATAAGCGATACAAACACTCAAAAAACAAAGCATAACAAAACAGCAACAGAAGAACCGCCTTCGAACGGTCAGTGAAACGAATTCAACTGGGGTTGGGTGGGGGGGGGGGGGGCTTAAATCGTTTACGTGGCGACACTCCTCGCCCTTATTTCGGTCGCGATTTAGACAAATTGTTCATTCTGCATGAAGGACTCCTAGACCCGGTATAATTACAAGATGGTATTTTTTCCATGGAAGGCAGGATACCTAATAGACTTATCAGGTTATTCCGATGAGCCGTGATTCATTCAGTGTAGAAGACAGCCTACCTGAATATCGAAAAAATGGTTCTTGTATTTACTGAAAACAAATATTTCTTAATAGTGCAAAATATCCGTTTGTTGAAATATATTATATAAAATTCTAGAACTTGTAGCTATTTCCTCAAATTTTACATCATAAACATGTAACAGATTTAACGATTTCAATTTTATGACCTACTTCGGCTTATATTGTTTTTTTTTCCGTGCGATTCCGTGAAAAATAATTAATACTCTTTTAGAGCATCACCGAATAGTCAAATAACCCTATGTCACCGCCAAGATACTAACGATCACACAAGCATACCAAACGACACTCTTTTTTGTTTTCTTGTTCTTACATCCAACTTAACTTGGAAAGGCTGTCCTAAAGAAATGAAAGCGATGGCAGAGCTGGTGGATCGATTTTCTCTGTGTGTAAGCTTGGAAAATAGTTCTGAACTGAGACTTAGACTGTTAATTTAGCCCTGAAATTCCAGTGTTTAAAGCACCTTGTGTTCTGCAGTGTCTGACCTGGGTATACATGGTTTGCCGAACCCAACCATATCATATAGATAATCCAGCTCTCAAACCTCCTGGCGATAAGTGCATTGAGGCTTTTTTGACAATTAGAGAGAATCAAATCTTATGTAATGTTGGTTGGTGCCTGATTCTCTGTCTCTGGTTGGGCGCATCGGAGTCTAAATGTTGGTTTTCTTTTGATCCAGCATTTCAGTGGTTTCTTGCTTTCGAGCCCTCATCGTTGTTTCATCTCTGTGATTGTTTGATTTTTTGTGTTCACGGGAATGTTGCACTGATAAGTTAGGACGCCTTCATGCGGACTGAAAAAATTATTTGTCTAAATCGTGACGGAAGAAAGGTCGAGGAATGTGGCCACGTAATTCGGTTTAAGCACGCCCTCCTCCCACCCCACCCACCAACCACCATTCCGAGTGGAATTCGTTTCACTAACCGTTCCAAGGCGGTGATTCTGTCGCGGTTTATTTTGTATTGGCTTGTCTTTGAGTGTGTGTCCCGCTTTTTTAATGTTGTTTTGGTTTGGATAGCCAATTGGCCATTTGTGGGAAAGTAACTGTCCTTTTGGTTTTCCGCCGTTGGTGTTTCTATTAGGGTCTGATTGTTTCATGTTTGTGTTTCTGTTCCTTTTTTTGTCTCTGATGGGAGCTGTGGGTTAATTGTATCGATTCCCTTCACTTCTATTTTACGATTTCTTACAAGTCAATACTGGTCACATGGGTCACATGGACTCTTACGCCGTGAAATTAACTGCGTTTTAACACTTATGGTCAATTGAAAAATAATCGACCCAAACAAGGCATGTGAACTTTTTGACATAAATAAACAGAAAGGACTTGTCTCCATAGGGGGTTATCCTGGTACCTAAATATTTCAATAATATTTTGGGAAAATATAGCCACAAAGAGGGGATATTCATCCCTGGTAAATTTGAATCAAATGGAATTCTGGTTTTGTGATAAGGGATTATCAAATGTGGGTGGGGTAATTCCATATCAGTTCTACCAAGGACAATTAATCAGCAATTGACTATATTCACTTAGCAGACTGACAAAACTTTTTGCCATGTAATGCATAGACTGTGGATACATATTAATGTGACATAGGGCGATTGTATATTCTATTGAACTGTGCTAAAATATAATACTTTATTTGCACTTTGCGGATTTTCATTAATTTTTAGTCTACCAACTTTGCCAAAAAGTTGAACACTTCTCTATTAAACAACACATTCTTACCTCATTTCTAGAAAATACTTATCAATGCTTGGTCATTGCAGAATTATGAGGACTTTTTGATAAATGGTCTGTGACATCGAGTTATTTGCCCTTGAAAAGAGAAATTTGCAGTAAAATGCGATGAAAGTATCAAGACTTTGTTTTGCCTTTTTGCTATAAGTTTACTGGCGAGAAATGCTTACAGGAGTTAAATTCTAATGCTTTTATCGTGTAAAAGAGTTGTACTGTTGTAACAGAGACTGAAATGGTATCAGAACAGAACAGAACAGACCTTTATTTGTCTAAGCTCAGGCCACACATGTGGCGTAAGAGAACAAATATACAAAACATACAAATATATGAATAAAGGTGACATCATCACGCAAACACACCTGTATAGTTTTGACCCACTTACACCCCATGTCTTTAAAAGTAAAATTGGGATTTACAGGTGTATACACTTCATCCTATACCCGCCCAAAACACAGGCCGTGGGCACCCACCAGAACCACCTCACAGAGGTGATTGTAATGGGTAGCCACAATCCATGTTCCAAGCAGACATATGAGAAATATCACAATTTTTTAACCAGAAAATTTACGTTTTAGTGGTAAATATTCAGTGTATTTGAATAGGTCTGTTTCCGTAATGTAAAAGAAGACACACACACACCCACTCACACAGTACTTAAGAATTAGTTGAGAACTTTTTGATTATTATATCTACAAATTTAGATAACTGGATAAGGTCTTGTACATTATTGGTATTGAGCAATTCTTTAAATTTAATGGCATTGGGTCTCTTGTAGAAATATGGTTTCAAAAATTGTTTTCGTATGGTTTGAAAATAATGACATATGAAAAGATAATGGAACTCGTCTCCAATGTCTTTTTTTTGTACACAGGTTACATTTTCTTTCATCAAGTGGGGTATTATCCCATCGACCTGTTTCAACGGGGAGTCTATGGTTACTCAGTCTATATTTCAGTAGTGCATTGTAATGCTTTTTGTTTTACTTTACTAAATAATTTTCAAAAGATATGTTCTGTTTAAAAAGATAATATTTGTTTCCTTTAGATGATTTACTTTATCATGCCAATTTTGAATATGTAGATCAACCAAAGTATCAGAAATTTGCCTTTTAACAGATATTGGATTTTCAACTGTTCTTGTATTAAAAAGATCAAACCGTCCAACTGATATGAGGACTTCTTTTATGCTATTGATCCATTTATGCTGATATATTCCACTGCAGTATTGGTGGAAAAGTATGTCATACAATAATTTAGACAATTTTGATTCTTTGCCATTAATCATATTCATCCAAAAGCCAATCAAGGTTGTTTTAATGGTTATATCAATGGGTCTGCGACCAAGCTCTGCATGTAGCATATTTACTGGGGTGCTCATTCAGTTAGGGTCAAAATTACTTTTAGAGGTGTTAAGAGTACAGCATTTTAATTGGATACAATTGACACACATTTGCTCATCTCATTCCGTATCACTTTCTTCTGAGGCGTCGCTGTTGGTATCCCAAACTTCTGCTGCAACATCTGAAAGAAAATCCATGCATTTGTTATGTATCTTAGGCCCTTTAGTTGCAGGCTGGTGTCACTCAAACCAAAATACCACAAGACTGATGCAATATGGGCACAGCAGCCCACATCTCTAGCCACTGATTTGCATGTGCAAAACCAACCGACGATAGGTGATAGGCCTGTGCTGTATTCAATCCATGATTTATAGGTCTTGCTACTGGTATGCCTTGATCGTATTTGCAACTTGAGGACACCTTCTTACTCTTTGTTTACAAGGATTTCATATTTGCCGTCATCTGTTTGGTGTTCTTTTGCCTGACTAATCTGATACACCCCCATTGTCAGGTCTCTTTATTCTGGTTCGTTCAGTTCTGGGAAAACTGGCATTTCAGAAGCATCCATACTTTTCCAAATTGTGCGCCATATGTCCCACTTATTGTTGAAGTTTATAAGGTGACTTTGCGAAGGCCATCATTCGTTTGACCATGACAACATCTGATTCGAAACGTTGCAAAGGCAACAAACAATTCGCACATAATCCCCAGCAAACGGGATTTGAGAGTTGAGAGTTGCTGACTCAACAACCCATCTCACTTTGGTGACACATCTGGATTCATTTGCATCCTCTGTGCTGTGCTGTTTCTCTGTTTTCTTCAAGAAATGATGCATTTCAGTATTGATCCCACAATCATTAAGTAAGTCTGTTATCAGCAGTGAGAACATCCCGTTCATTGAACCTTTCTAATATCCTCACTGGTGCTCTTCAGAGTTTTTACCATCAGCCAGGTAAGGTTCAAGCAACCGTCAGTTGCTGCAAGCACCATCGGTTTAGCAATGGACGATCTTTATGGACAGAATAAGAAAGCCTTTCGAATGAATAGTTACCGCTTTTCTCTTTGCACACATAGATACCATCAGCGACATCTTTCTGTGACTCAGCAAACAACACCCTTGCAAATTCTGTAGTGTGATCTTCATTTACTTTATTTCGTTCTATATGTGGCAGGCCAAGATATTTTGGAACGAAATTGGACATTAGAATTGGCCGAAACTAGCTAGTCTGGCCGCGAAAGCATGTACACTCCATATATTTCAGTTCTGTGGTGTAGTCCTTGCTTCCAAAGGATAACCGTTTTATAGAACGTGTTACTCTGGCTGAATGGATTGCTTTACTGCTGGTACTTCTACAACATCTGATATGGTCCAAAAATCACCCAAGAAAAGAAACTCGGGGATGTAACGGACTTATTAATGATTGTGGGATCAATACTGAAATGCCCCATTTCTGGAAGAAAACAGAGAAACAACATAGCAATGAGGAAGCAATTGAATCCAGACGTGTCACCAAAGTGAGATGGGTTGTTGAGTCAGCAAATGGGCGTATAAAGCAATGGAAAGCTTTAAGAAATGTGCTTCCCAACTCTCAAATCCCGTTTGCTGGCGATAATGTGTGAATTGTTTGATCCCTTTGCAACGCTTTCAGGCCACCCTTGGTGACAAGTTTGGAATCAGATGTTGTCATGGCCAAACGAATGATGGCCTTAGCAAAGTCACCTAATAACTTCAACCAAAGGTGACTGGCAATAAGTGGGACAAACGGCGCACAATTTGGAAAAGTATGGATGCATCTGAAATGCCAAATTTCCCAGAACTGAACAAAGCAAAATTAAGAGACCAGACAATGGAAGTGTATCAGATTCGCCAGGCCAAATCCTACACGAAAGACCAGCACACAGATGACGGCAAATATGAAATCTTATAAACAAAGAGTAAGGTGTCCTCAAGTCCCAAATACGTTGAAGGCATACCAGCAGCAAGATCTATAATTCATGGATTGAATACAGCACAGGGTTATCACCTATCACCGGTTGGTTTTGCATATGCAAATCAGGGGCTAGAGTGGTGGGCTGCTGTGCACATAGTGCATCAGTCTTATGGTATTTGGGGTTTGAGTGACACCAGCCTGCAACAAAAGGACCTAAGATACATAACAAATACATGGATTTTCGTACAGATGCTGCAGCTGAAGTTTGGGATACCAACAGCGACCCCTCAGAAGAAAATGATAAGGAATGAGATGAGCAAATGTGTGTCAATTATATCCGATTAAAACGCTGAACTCTTAACACCTCTAAAAGTAATTTTGACCCTAACTGATACCAATTTAGTCTCTGCTACAACAGTACAACCCTTTACACGATAAATACATTAGAATGTAACTCCTGTAAGCATTTCTCGCCAGTTAACTTATAGTAAAAATGCAAAACAAAGTTTTGATAATTTCATCACATTTTACTGCAATTTTCTCTTTTCAAGGGCACATAACTTATGTCACAGACCATTTATCAAAAAGTCCTCATAATTCTGCAATGACCAAGCATTGATAAGTATTTTCTAGAAATGAGGTAAGAATGTGTTGTTTAATAGAGAAGTGTTCAACTTTTTGGCAAAGTTGGTAGACTAAAAATTAATGAAAATCCGCAAAGTGCAAATAAAGTATTATATTTTAGCACAGTTCAATAAAATATACAATCACCCTATTTCACATTTATATGTATCCACAGTCTATGCATTACATGGCAAAAAGTTTTGTCAGTCTGCTAACTGAATATAGTCAATTGCTGATTAATTGTCCTTGGTAGAACTGATATGGAATTACCCCACCCACTTTTGATAAACCCTTATCAAAAAACCAGAATTCCATTTGATTCAAATTTACCAGGGATGAATGTCCCCTCTTTGTGGCTATATTTTCCCAAAATATTATTGAAATTTTAGATACCAGGAAAACCCTCTTATGGAGACAAGTCTTTTCAAAAAGCATATGTTTTTTTTTCTTAATTATGAAACTCGAAGGGTGAACTTACTTGTACGCACTTACTCGAGTAAATCTCGAACCAGTACTTACTCGAGTGAATCTCGAACCAGTTACCTTAAGTGTCGAGATGGAACGCACCACTCGTTCAAACAAACGTAAATGACGAGGTCTTCTAAAACGGACTTTCTGAATAACCCTTTTTGGGGGAGGATTACAGTCATGTAAAATCGATTTAACCCCCCTCCAGCCCCGTTCAAAGTGAAATGCCTTTTACTGACCGTTCCAAGACGGTTCTTCTGTCGCGGTTTATTTTGCTACAGTTTGTCTATGCATCAATGTATTGCACGACCCGCAGAAAAAGCGACCGACTGAAGTCGGTTGATTTTCTAAGAGTGCCCTAAAATCACCGTGTCATTCTGTTATTCGGTCAATCGGTCATTCTGTCAGTATGTCTGTCCGTCCGTAAATAAAAATCAAGAATGAGTTACTTTAAGAGCAATGAAAACATTCATAAGAAAGAAGATGGGTCATACTACGTAGTTTCGGCTAATAAAGCCTCATCAGTGACCCTGTAATGATCCGGCAAAGAAAGCCAGAGGAAACATACTGCAATTTTGCGAATTTCGAATAGGCAGTCGATTCAAAGACTGATATAAATCAAAATGGGGTCAAAATAATTAAAACCCTGTCTAGAATATGAGTCTAAACCAATAATTTATTTCCGATTTCTCAGAATATTCACGCCGATCTCAAAGGACCAAAAGTAAAATATAAACTGCACTATGGTTGATGTACGGGGAGACGTTGTACGGCCGCCACACGGCACAACACCAGCTGCAGTGAAGGCAAATAAAAATCAAAAATGAGTTCCTTTAAGAGCAATGAAAACATTCATTAAAAAGAAGATGGATCATACTACGTAGTTTCGGCTAATAAAGCCTCATCAGTGACCCTGTAATGATCCGGCAAAGAAAGCCAGAGGAAACATACTGCAATTTTGCGAATTTCGAATAGGCAGTCGATTCAAAGTAGAAGTAAAACAAAGATCAGGAATTGATACAATTAACTTACTCCACCCATAAAAGACACCAAAGGGAAAGAAATACAAACATTAAGCGACCAGACCATAATGGAAACCTAAACAAAGGAAGGCCATAAGGACAGTTACTATCCCACAAAATGGCCATGTGGCCATCCAAAACCAAAAGACACAAGTGATACACACAGTAAGTAACAAACAACAACATAGATAAATCGCCACAGAAGAGCCGCCTTGGAACGGTCAATGGAAGATTTCCACTGGGGGGCTTAAATCGATTTTACGTGGCCACAATCCTCGCCCTTACTTCCGTCGCGATTTAGACAAATAATTTGTTCAGTCCGCATGAAGGCCTCCTAACTCATCAGTGCAACATCTCCGTGAACACAAAAATCAAAGAACCACAGAGGTGAGACAACGGTGAGGACTCGACAGCAAGAAACCACTGAAATGCTGGAGCAAAAGAAAACCAACAGTTAGACTCCGATGAGCCCGACCAGGGACAGAGCATCAGGCACCAACCAACATTATCTCTCTAATTTTCAATAAGCCTTTACGTTGGAGCCGTCATAGAATCTGAGGCCTGACCCACCGGCATGCAATTAAAGAGGGAAGCAAAGTTGCCAACCGTGATTGGGTTAACTACCATGCATGCAGTCTGTTGATAATATCCATGTTATACCCAATCTTTTTATATCGAAGAATGATTTTACGAAATTGGGTGCTGAAGACTGATATAAATCAAAATGGGGTCAAAATAATTACAAACCTGTCTAGAATATGAGTCTAAACCAATAATTTATTTCCGATTTCTCAGAATATTCACGCTGATCTCAAAGGACCAAACGTAAAATATAAACTGCACTATTGTTGATGTATGGGGAGACGTTTTACGGCCGCCACACGTCACAACACCAGCTGCAGTGAAGGCAAACAAAAATCAAAAATGAGTTCCTTTAAGAGCAATGAAAACATTCATAAGAAAGAAGATGGGTCATACTACGTAACCCGTTTGTGAAAATTGGTGATAATGACTTAACCGCTTGGAATAGTTAAACAATTTATGGCATACTGATAGATACTGAATGAGATCTAACCAATGAACTTGCGAAATATTACATTCCATTTAGTATAGCCTCGCCGAGGCGAAAAATGTGGAACATTTTCGAACTGCTTCTCCTCGGAAACCGTTGGGCCGATTGAAGTCAAATTTCATATGGAGCCTCTATGGGATGGGGGAAACCAAAATTTGCTCATGGGGTCAAGGTCACATGACCAAAATGGCCGCCAAGCCATATATGGTATGTCTGTCTGTCCGTCCGTAACCCATTTGTGAAAATTGGTGATAGTGACTTAACCGCTTGGAATATTTAAACAATTTTTGGTATACTGATATATATCAATGAGATCTAACCAATGAACTTGCGAAATATTACATTCCATTTAGAATAGCCTCGCCGAGGCGAAAAATGTGAAAATTTTCGAACTGCTTCTCCTCGGAAACCGTTGGGCCGATTGAAGTCAAATTTTATATGGAGCCTTTATGGGAAGGGGGAAACCAAAATTTGCTCATGGGGCCAGGTCACATGACCAAAATGGCCGCCAAGCCATATATGGTAAAAACTCTTCAAAAATAGTATTCTCCAGAACCAATGGGCAGATTTCCACGAAACTTGATAAATAGCATCTGGGACGTAGGCCCATCATAAATTGCTAAAATGGTGACCCTGGGTTGACCTTGACCTTCTTTGTGCCTAGGTCAAACTTTGACACACATGCTTTTGTATTGGAAAAGTTAGAATGCATTTTATCCTGCAAACGATTCAGAATACAGTACTAAAGTATAAGATATATTTTTGCTCCTTACGATAAGGCCCATTTATTGGGGGAACCGTTTAAGGTCCAGGTCACATAACCAAAATGGCCGCCATACCCATATATGGTAACACTCATAAAGCTAAAAGCATCCGGCGGGTCGTACACTTCAGCTGAAGCACTGGTTTATTAAATATTTTCTAATTTTGATAGCCGTCGGGACATTTGGTGGAAACTTTCACTGGAAAGGTAACTGTCCTTTTTTGCTTTCCGCGTGTGATGTTTTCATTAGGGTTTAGTTATTTCATATTCGTGTTTCTCGGATCTTTGGTGCCTCTGATGGGCGGTGTCAGGTAGTTGTATCTTGCCTATGATGCGAGAGGCACCAAGTTCGGTTGCCGGCAGCGGTAATTAATGTCACATAGTGCATCGACCTTCCAATCATCGGGACGTTAATTGGAAAGGCCCTGTGCTGGGAGAACCATCCGCTTTGCAGGTAGACGATCCTTACCGCAATTAAATGATTGCTTTGTAGGCTTTCATCCTGCAAATCTGGATTGTAGGTAATGTTCACCTGTGAGTAATGGTCAAATGTGACCGATGGCAGTATCAATAGAAAAAAATAAAGAAATTGGGAATTACCCGGGTACTATTTGTCTTCCTTATTTTGGATCTAAAACATATATTGTGGATACTTGTTTCAGCCGAAGAGGCGGTTCCGATTATTAAGACTGAGGCGGTCCTAAGTAACACAGACAATCTAGTACATGTATATAAGGTGTGGCAATAAAAATACATGTATAAAGATTAAAAATATCGAAAAAGTTCGTCGGAAAAATACTTGTTAACGTCAGTTTTCCACAGAGGCGGTTCTAAAGAACACAGACAATCTACATGCATATAAGAACTGACAATACAAATACAAAGATTAAAAAAATATCGAAAAATTTCATCGGAAAAATACTTGTTAATGACAGTTTTGCTCACGGTGGCGTTATAGAAATGATTTAAGGGGAATGGAAACACCTGACAGATTTTTCCTCTATTTTTCTAAGGGCGACAACTCTCGCGACTTCATGTTTGCTATTCTATAAGATTTTTCGCACGGATATATGGGTCTACTCTTAATGGAAACTTTAAGAGTTGACCCCTATTTACCCCTGAAAGCAACTCTTGCAAATTTTTATAACTCCCACAAAAACTGTTGCAGGCGTTACCTCCCCTGAATGTATATTCAGGGCTTCCCTGAATGTATATTCAGGGATAGAAACTCCTGTGAATTAATTCACCAAAGACAGATCATGCTCCAAAGTGTTTCAGAATTAATATTCACAAGGCTCAACTATAATTAGGGTATTTAAGTAGTAATTTCAGGTCAGCTTTTTAGAATTCTGTTAGAAGTGTCACTAGACCTAATCGCTAATATAATTATAAATTATTATTTGAAGTTGTTATCAAATATATACACGGAAACAGAAGATTTAACCTGGGCATGTTAACAAAATGTGACCAAAGTGTGACATTGGAGGTGAAAAATAAACCTCCCTCTACTCAGCCTTTTTTTTTTCTTCACATAATTTACAATTATTATAGTTCATGAAACTTTTAAAGATCATCAGAAGTACGATAATTTTAAAATATGTTTGTTTTTGTATGAGAAATTGGACCAAAAAGTCTGCATTTTAGTACCAGATTTCATGACTCTTTTTAATGCCAAATTCATGACCTGTTTAATATAAGCTTTCATTATTATGCTGTACGATACTTGCAGATTATAGAAGTATACAAAATATACCACGAGAAACCCTTATATGTGCTGAAAATTACTTCTTAATGACATTTAACTACATATTAAGGGTTATAGTTCAAAAAATTTTCATGCCAGTCATATCCTTGGCTATAATTGAGTAAATCGGTGTAGAAGCCTCCGTGGTGTAGTGGTTATGCCACTCGCCTTGTAAACCAGGTGTCGCAGGATCTATCCCGGGCTTCTCCAGACTTCCGGATGGGTCTTTAAACGGAGGTCCCGTCTCCGTATGGCCTTAGCTGTTGGTGAAACGTAAAACTCAAACATTCAGTAAATCGGTGCTGAGATGATAGCATATAAATTGGTGATGACTACCCTAGAAAAATATTGTTCTTGTGAAAACTTGAACATAACAGCAATGACCTGTGAAATTTAGTCAATTATTTACAAGAAATGTGTTTAAAACACTCCTGAGTTTAGTCTATTACATGATGTTGTGTGGTAGTACTGAGGCTAAGGCAGTGGTAATAAGTTATGTGTGATGAGGTAGGATCACCTGCATGTTGTTTATTCTTGAGTTTTCCAATACTGATGACTCATTTAAGAAAAAAAAATCAAGTAATGATACTCAGGGGTGTAACACTTTTGATTGTTACAGTTAGTACTAAATTAGAGGATCATTAAACCTCTAAATCGTATTGCCAGGAATTAACATATGTACCAGCAACTCAAACACATCTTTACAGTATACTTGAAATTCATTTCTGTGACCTTGTGCTTGGATTTGTCGCAATAAATTTGCTGTTGTAGTGTCTGAATTCACAAGAAAGAAATTGATTTTTATTTTTCTTTCAGTTGATTTGTTCTTCACTCTTTCTTCGTGCAAATGAATTTCTTCGGCTTCAATATTATTGTTTGCTAACCGAAAAAATATAGGAGAAAAAATCTATCCCAGTTTTAGGACATAATGGCCACATTAAATATTATATTAAACTGTCCTTTTCTACATAAATATCATGCAGCTCCAAATCTCATCAAAGCAGATGAAATTTTATCAAAACATTTTTTAATGTTAGGAATGCAAAGGTATATAAAGGACTGATAAGAAAATGTTGTTATATGATGACGAACTATTTCTTAAATGTTGTGAAATAAAAAACTGCTCGGGAGTGTAATACCTACTGCAATATTTATAAAATAAATCCCAAAATTTAGTCATTATTTTGCTCATTGTTCCTCATTATCTTACAAAAGTCACTTGTTTTTGAAGTTAAATTCCCATTTTGAAAGTTTTAGTGTGATAATTTCGAAGATAAAGGGGTCTGAAAAGCGTTAATGTTTACGTTACTTCACACCGGTTGAGCTTTTTTACTTAAGGAATTGAACAGCAGCTTTCTAAATCTATCTTAGGAGGCCTGGTATTTAGTTTTGTTCCCTGTTAATGAATATTTTGTAAGTTTTAGTGAAAAGAGGTCGTTTTTGTATTTTGAAAATAAAGTTGAACACTTCTGAAGGTCTCTATTTGTGAATCTGATGAAAATATTAATAAAGATGAAGATTTTCAATGTATCATTTATAATTATGGTTCAAATAATTATGTATCACTTGTGTCTTTTAATTTTGGATGGCCATATGGCCATTTTGTGGGAAAGTAACTGTCCATATGGCCTTCCTTTGTTTAGGTTTCCATTATGGTCTGGTCGCTTAATATTTGTATTTCTTTCCCTTTGGTGTCTTTTATGGATGGAGTAAGTTAATTGTATCAATTCCTGATCTTTGTTTTACTTCTCCTTTTCATAAAACTATCAGTACCCTGGAAAAAGTTATTAGCTGCAGAATGTCAAATGTTACACTCCTGAGTTTGGGGGTGCTAGAAAATATGATACTTACAATTTAATATAGATGTTGACAAAACATCTGAAACATGTGCAAACTAATAAAGTGTCATTAGTCATTGTTTTTCCCAGTGGAAATCTTCCATTGACCGTTCCAAGGCGGCTCTTCTGTGGCGATTTATTTATGTTGTTGTTTGTTACTTACTGTGTGTATCACTTGTGTCTTTTGGTTTTGGATGGCCATATGGCCATTTTGTGGGAAAGTAACTGTCCTTATGGCCTTCCTTTGTTTGGGTTTCCATTATGGTCTGGTCGCTTAATGTTTGTATTTCTTTCCCTTTGGTGTCTTTTATGGGTGGAGTAAGTTAATTGTATCAATTCCTGATCTTTGTTTTACTTCTACTTTTCATTATCTATGACAAAATAGTTTTAAACTTATCGCTTTGTTATGTGCACCTATATCCTTACCTAGTGGTGCTGCATTCAGCATTACAATTGCACAGATAAGGATGATAGGATATAAATCTTAAACATTCATGCAGCAAATGGTTTTGGAAAACCATAAATATGGCTGAAACAAATGGCAACATGCCTAATTTCTAAACAATTTATACTGCAAATGGGTAATGAATAAAATGTCACACGGAAAACGTTACAGTCCTGACATTTTGGCTATATTTTGGACCATGGACCATAACTCTTTAGCTCACATGGGCCGAAGGCTCCAGGGGAGCTTATAGTATAGTGGGTCCTCCGTCGTCCGTCCGTCCACACTTTTGAGCAGCTATATCTCTGCAGCCTGCAGGCGGATCTCAATCATTTCTCATCTGTAGCATGCCTCTGGTGGGGCATTAATGACATAAACTTTTTTCGAAATCGCACGAAAACTTTGGTTGCAATGCCAACCACAAGGTCCCATAGACTTACAATGGGAAAATGCTTGTCATTACCGTAGCACCTTCAGTTTTGATCAGATCTTTCTGATACTTATATGTAAGGTGGCTGGGGATAAAATCTTTGATGAGTTCGAAAACAGGCCAAGTTGGCACATTTATCATAGAGTACGTCCCTTTGATTGCTGAAAATACCAATTTTTGACCTTGTCATCACCGTAGCCCCTTTAGTTTTGATCGAATCTTTCTGAAACTTATATCTAAGGTGGCTGGGGATAAAATCTCAAATGAGTTCGAAAACCAGCCAAGTCGGCCCATTTATCATAGAGTTACGTCCCTTTGATTGCTGAAAATGCTGATATTTGAACTTGTCATCACCGTAGTCCTTTCAGTTTTTATCAGATCTTTCTGAAAGTGGCTGGGGATAAAATCTCGGATGAGTTCGAAAACCAGTCAAGTTGGCCCATTAATCGTAGAGTAACGTCCCTTTGATTGCTGAAAATGCAGATTTTTGACCGTGTCATCACCGTTGCCTTTTCAGTTTTGATCGGATCTTTCTGAAACTTATATGTAAGGTGGCTGTGGATAAAACCTCGGATGAGTTCGAATACCGGCCAAGGTGGCCCATTTATCATATAGTTACGTCCCTTTGATTGCCGAAAATATCGTTTTTTGACATTGTCATCACTGTAGCCCCTTTAGTTTTGACAGAATCTTTCTCAAACTTACTTGTAAGGTGGTCGGGGCTAAAACCTCGGACGAGTTCGAAAACCGGCCAAATCGGCCAATTTATCATAGAGTTATGTCCCTTTTAGGGCTGAAAATGTCAATTTTTGACATTGTCATCACCATAGGCCCTTCAGTTTTGATCAGATCTTTCTGAAAACATTTAGGTCAGATGGCCGGGGATAAAACTTCGGATGAGTTCGAAAACCGGCCAAATCGGCCAATTTATCGTAGAGTTATGTGCCTTTTAGGGCTGAAAATGTCGATTTTTGACATTGTCATCACCGTAGGCCCTTCAGTTTTGATCAGATCTTTCTGAAAACATTTAGGTTAGGTGGCTGGGGATAAAACCTCGGATGAGTTCGAATACCGGCCAAGTTGGCCCATTTGTCATTTACGCCCCTTTGATTGCCGAAAATGTCGATTTTGACCTTGTCATCACCGTAGCCCCTACAGTTTTGATTAGAACTTTCTGAAACTTATATGTAAGGTTGCTGGGGATAAAATCTCAGATGAGTTCGAACACCGACCAAGTCAGCCCATTTATCATAGAGTTATGTCCCTTTGATGGCTGAAAATGTTGATTTTTGACCTTGTCATCCTTGTAGTCCATTCAGTTTTGATCGAATGTTTCTGAAACTTATATGTCATTCACCATGTTCTCCCATAAATCCTCCAGGAAAGGTTGGCACTTCCTGAAACTTTGAATCTGTTAGCTCAGGTGAGCGATACAGGACCAGCTTGGTCCGCTTGTTTTATTATTCAAGGAAAATCAATGAAATTCGGCAGCCATTTTAAGGGCAGCGTGACACATCTTGAACATTAATAATAATGCATATACAAAGCCCTGTTTTCTTCAAAATGTTCCAAAAATGGTTTTGTCACATGACGTTGTTGAGCACATAGTGTTCTCCTAATATGATTATAGTGCAGAGCAACCCGTGGCACAGCATTTCCTACAACTTATATGTGCGCCAAACGGACTTCAGAATGGCCTGCACATCTGCGCAGTGTGATCGGAGTTTTCGTTGTACGCTCTAAGGATAGCTATGGGCCTCATGCTTCTTCATGAAGCTAGAAAAATCACTGATCATTCTATATGAATGCTCAGGCTGATATGATTATTCGATGGGCGCATAAATAAATTGTAGGAAACATTGTGCCCCGGATCATATGGCAGCTCATTTAACAGTTCCTATATTTTGCATCTGATCTTCCTTGGATCCTCAGTCTTCTTTTTGTTCTTCGTTCTACTTCTTCATGTGTCACAAGATTGCACATATTGTATATATGTCATGCTATGTTTGTCTTTCTTCTTTTATTAAAAAAAAATCAGCTCTAACTGTGATTTGTTGAGTAATAAATCAGAGTTTGTCGGTCAGTTGTGAGTAGACAACTATGTATTGCGCTATGCAATGCACGCGTGATTTGTCTACTTACAACTGACAGACAAACTCTGATTTATTACTTAGCAAATATCAAAGTAGAGCTGATCTTTTTCGATTCTAACAGGCTGAAAATCAGCAATAATGTTAATTGCTTCCTTCAAAAACTCACAACTTTTCGCCATTGTTAGAAGAAATCCCGCTTAAATTATCGACTGAAACACATGCATTTATATCCCTTTTCTAACGTTTTCGATGCGAGAATATGACGTTACACCGTCTAACGTCAAGGAAATCGACTAGTGACGTCATAAATTGGCAGTTTTAATGACGTCACTCGCCTGGCTCTTCCTTTCCTTGATTTGTTGTAGAATAAACAGTTATTTTCCATTGCCTATATAGGCGCGCTGTGTTAGAATTTATCGTAAACGGCTTAGAGGTGACCCACTAGCGGCATTGTGGCTTTTGGTAATCCTCTTTAAATAAATAAAACATTAAATTACTTCAATATTGCTTTCAGGTAATGATGCTTTGTACTGCCTGACACGGGGGTCAAACCATTCACTAAAAGTTGACCTTAGAAATTCCGAAAATGAGACGAGGTTTGCTACCTACTCTTCTTTCAGAGTAGGACCGGAATCCCAAAAATATGATATGTTCGTAAACGGGTACAGCGGCACAGCAGGTAAATTTCATTCTTGCACAGAAGTGAAGGAAATCCATACTTAAACTTTGGATTGAAATGGTATTTTTATCAAAAAGCAAATATGTTTGCACTTTTGATAAATTCACTGGTTGATTACGACCTCATGAGCGCCGTCGTTAAGGTTGACGCCACAGCACGTTACGTGACGTCACTAAACATCACTTTAGTATCATCACAATATGGCGGACGTCGGTAACCGAAGCGACTACAGTATTAACAAGACAACCATGGATCACTATGCTCACGAGAGCTCAGGGAGCGCTGCCCGATGGCAGCCATGTATTTCAATCAACCATCAATGCCCTGTCAGATAATATTTGGACCCAATCAGTCTGCTGGCTTTAGAGGTCTGACTTCTCTTGAATGTGTTGTTGCAAGATTTGATGACCATCTGTGGCAACCAATTAGCCTGAAAAACATATGGCAGATACAACATTGCTTAAGGATAATTTCCATGGAAGTTTTTTTAAACATCTTGAAAGGTGTAAAAGTCATTTTTCAATTTTCCCCATTATATATGAATTGAAACTCTAAACTTCCCATAGCAACCAAATTAAAGAGCCAAATTTCATAAGAAATACCACAAAATTTAACCAGTGTATTTGACTAGGCATTTTTTGGAATGATATAATAGTGACTAAAATAAAAACAGAATAAAAGTGTGGATTTTTCTTCCATTAATATCAAAACTAGGACGTAGTTATCAAACAAGTAAAAGAATAGATGTGACTTGTCAAACCAGGAAGCCGGACAAAACGTCCCATGGACAAAACGTTCCATGCCATTTTTGACCAGATGGACAAAATGTCCCACATCATTTTTTCAGGATGGACAAAACGTCCCACATCGTTTTTTCAGGGTGAACAAAACGTCCCACACGATTTTGACAGGGTGGACAAAACGGCCCTTGCTATTTTAGACGGTGGACAAAACCGCCCCATATTCAATTAGAATATTGGAGGGGGATGTGCTGTATTTGCCGGGTTTGTCCACCATCCGCTTCGGTTTCAGAACTTTTGGGTTGAGACACACTGATAAAGATTAAATATCAGAAAGGCCTCTGTGTCACTTAATTAGGTATAGTTACGGCTTAATTGCAACCACTGGGTCGGTATCTCTGCTGGTGGATGATTCGTTCGTCCCCGAGGGTATCATCAGCTCAGTATCAGTTCCAGAGCGCTGAGGTTGATACTGCAGTGTTAACGTCAGTACTCAGGTACTGATTTAAATAACTATATTATATCTTTAATATATGCAGTATAAAAATCTATTTTTTCTAAAACTAAGACTGACTTGTCAGGTGAGACATGCAACTTAGGGGATTTGGTTGCCACTTTTTGTTATATTTTAAATTTTGCAAGTCTCGCTACTTTGGACATCTCCTTCCTGCCCGGGACTTCCGTGGAGCGTGGGCCATGTTTGCTGATGTTGGCTCGGTGAGGGGACGCCTATAAGTCCGCGGGTGGGCGTCTCTTGCCTGATGCCTCCAGTTGACCTGTCTCACGAGCTACGTCGGTCGGTGTGTGCTCGGAGGGGGATGTGCTGTGTTTGCCGGGTCTTGTCCATCATCCGTTTCGGTTTCAGAACTTTGGGGTTGAGACACACTGACGAAGATTGAATGTCAAAAAGGCCTCTGTGTCACTAAATTAGGTATATTTACGCCTTAATTAGAAGCTAGAGTTTCATTCTCTGAAAGGGAATTATTATACTTAATAAAAAAGAATTGTCCAATCTATCTAATATTTAACTAATTGTTGTTTATTGAAATGATATGGTTATTGTTTCAAATGTGAAGGTTGTACACATTTTCTTATATGTGCTATCATCATAAAATTTCTTTTATGCAAACAAATGTACTCTAATCGATGTGCTCTTTAATGATTGTGTTTGCATATTCATGTTTTGTAAAAAAAAGCATATAACTATATTTCCACATTTATTTTCGTTGTGTTCATGGGAGTATATTGTCGCATACCCTTCCTAATCCCTTCCTAATCCCTTCCTCCTCCCCGGCACCATCTCAAGAATATGGGACGTTTCGTCACCCTGTCGAAAAGCATTGGACGTTTTGTCCACCCTGTCAAAATCATATGTGACGTTTTGTCCTCCCTGAAAAATGATGTGTGACGTTTTGTCCACCCTGAACAAATGACGTGGGACATTTTTTTCCACCTGGTCATAAATGGCATCGGACCATGGGATGTTTTGTCCTACATTCGACAAACCTATATTCCTAGGCATTTGATTACCCTGCCTTGGACCCCTACCTGTATGACAGCCGGAATACCCCAAGTATCTTATCTCAAACCTCCATTCATTAGGGTGTTATGCAATCAAAAATGTGCTTTAAAGCACTATCCACTACGCTTCAATTACGATAATTATAACGTTACAATCTGTCTTGCCAACCAATAAAGGGGTTGATAATGTTAACGGCACACCATGTCAAACCTATAGTTTATCAATGACCTTTGAGAGTTCAACGTTCAAGCGTGACAAGACTATTCCAACTTTTAGAGAAAGCAGGTTTCGGATTTCTTTTTTCACGGGAATTTTAAATTATAAATAAGTTGTTTGATAATGTCATTATGTAAAAGGCGTGGCCAAGTGGTGAATATGATGCAGTACGAATCTCAGTAACACTATATCGCCCAATGTAAAATCCCAACTGAAGGCGACTAACCTAAAACAAGGACTAGTCCAAGATTAAAAGTGCAGTCAGGTCTCGCTGCGTTTTGAAAGACTATACCTGTGATGGTTTACTCTTTTACGTCACTGTCAACTTATCTTCCGACAACAGTACATGTACATAAAATCAACAATATTAGAAAATATACAGGTGAATTTATACCCCTATAGAGAGCCTCGCATTTTATCCATTTTCCTCAACTCGTTTAATAAATTCAATAATACATGAGCACGAATGCAAGATTCTATTTATCATATGACATTTAAAACGCATTTTATTCACGCTTGTTTACAAAAATATCAATATTCCGCCATTAGTAAATGCGACGTCGTTAAGGACGTCGTACATGTAACGTAACGGGACGTATCTAGCTAATTTGCATATTTAATCCACTAGTGGATTATCGAAAATATAACATGGCGTTATTACACTCTAAGACGCGACGTAATATGATACAAATCATTTTAAAATATTTCCCAAAGCTCTAGATATCTATATATTGAGGATAAAATAAGGATTTTTTTCCTGATTGTATCATGAAAAGGTACACGTATATTGTGTGTACGCATTAGAATCGCCTCAACGAGGCGATTCTAATAAGTACACACAAAATGCCTTTATTTTATGAAAGATCATAAAGATATCCTAAAGTGATCCCTTTTATGCCGCTATGGCACTATGGGTACACCTAAGTAATTCGAACTACTCCAAACTCGAACAAATTTGTATAGTCCAAAAGGTGATCGAGTTATTGACGATCGACTGTCTATCTGTGCGACAATGCATTATTCTATATCTCCAAAACAGTACTTTTTATGCTTTTTATGCCCCCGCATCATATGATGCCGGGGCATATAATTTTTCGGTTTTCCATACGTGCGTACGTGCGTACATGTGTACGTCCGTCTGTACGTGTGTGTGTACATACGTACGTACGTACGTGATCCTGTAACCTCAGGTTAAAGTTTTTGTAACAGGTAGAGCCTGATTTATGAATGGCATTTGGCGGGGGCATCCGTGTCCCATGGACACTTTTTCTAGTTTCTAAATGCAATTTTTGACATTATTTTATTTTAAATTTAAACATAGGTGTTGGTGCTCGTAAGAACCGTTAGAACTGCCTGAACCGGGCCCCAACGAGTACCCACAACCTATGGATAGAGCGGCAACACGTAAAATAATGTTAAGAGCGTAAACCACAGTTTTTACCATATATAGTGGGGTTATGGAGCTGTTAATTGCATGAACTTGGTAACATGATGCTACTAGGGTGTGACTTCAATGGCTCGAGCACCTTTTGGATGATGTTTTTGTTTAATCGATACAAATGTAGCCGGCCTTGGTAGCTCAGTCCGATGCGCGTCTGACTGGTGAACAGGACTTGGGTTTGACACCTGTCGGGGTCGGCAACATTCTTTCTTGGAGATTGATCATGAAATATTTTCTACGGTCATTATCTCCCTTCCGCTGGTTCAAGAAGGGCATTTGGCAGTTTCTGGCGAAAGAATGTGCACTGTATTGGTTAACAGATTGCGTATAAGCCTGCCCAGCAAAACTGGAAAGACGGTATTGAAAAAAAAGGTGTAGTTTGTTCTCATTGAGGTATGTTGTGTGGTCTAATGAGAATAGCCTCATCGAGGTGATTTGTGTGTTCTCATTAGAATCGTCTCATCGAGGTGATTGTAATGATTGCAAATAACATACCTGTCCAGTGTAAATCCGAAAGAGCCCTTAATTACCCTACCATCACGTAAACACGCCTATTAAAATTTGACCCCCCTAGACTTCCACATTTATACAGTAAAATTGGGGTTTACAGGGTCATATGGTATTTTTCTTATTTCTGCTCAAACAATAGATTATGGGTACTCGTAAAAAACCCCTCAAAAACATAGAGTGTGGGTACTCGTAAGAACCACCTCGATCGAGCCATTGCAATACCACTGAGGATCAACAATGGTCAATTTTTCTAGATGTCGTCGACAAAAATATAAAAATCGCCATATAAGAAGATATAAGATTGTATTTTCTCGGAAAAATACATTTTTCAACTTATCAAAGTGGGTGTTTTCAGATTTCAAATAATTTATTAGGAATTCTACAGAGAAGACTTGAAAATAAGGTAACATTACATTTCTCGATAAAATTTAACGGAAATTACGAAAAGTTTTTGTAAAAAAGCGTGCCTCAGCAGCTGCTGTACACGTTCTGTGAGTTTGTTATAAGCTGTATCACATTTCAGCTATCAGAATATATTCTTGTAGCCAGTATTAACGCCACTGTATGCAAGATACATACTTTAAAACACTTATAAGAATGGAGACAACTTCGGTCACCGATATAAACTGCGCCATTAGCGTAAGTGAACTGTAAAACAGTGTTCGCCAAAACTGGAACTGAGTTCGAATATTACGAACGATGACCTTTTATCCTGAAATCCAACAAACAGTTCAGATAACCCCCAGGGACAATCAGATTTGCAAAATTGGAGTATGTTTCCTCTGGCTTTCTTTGCCGGATCATTACAGGGTCACTGATGAGGCTTTATTAGCCGAAACTACGTAGTATGACTCATCTTCTTTCAGATGAATGTTTTCATTGCTCTTAAAGGAACTCATTTTTGATTTTTATTCAATGATCCCTTTGAAGGGATTTTTTTATAGAACACACTTCGGAATCCAGACTCAGCATCACTTTTGTATCGGGCGTGTTCTTTGACTTATTCAGACAAAAATGCAATCTGATTATATAAGCAGCATAGATATTGACAAGACAAGTTTTGTGTCGAAGTGTACAACTCATAGTGAAGGTGCTAAGTGCGATATTAAATTAGACAGTCACTTCAGGTCCGTTGAACTTAGTGGAATTGGTTTCAAATTATGGCGAGAAGACCGTTTTCCACAAGTTGCTCAATCCTTGTTCAAAAGATTAATGCAGGATTTGGACAGTCGGATAGAAAAATCGTTCCAGCGTATGTCGCTTTCAGACAAAACACCAGAACCGACGAAAACAACAAAAGAAACCCATCAGCAAAGACAGCTCAACGAGATAACAACAAACAGCGTACGTCAACGTAGCGGCAAAAAGTAACGTCGCGCAAACACACGTTACGCACTCTCGAGAAATAGACGTATCAAACTCAGGAGCGCATTTGGATCCTGCGTAGTTTGTGTCAAACCGTGAAATCAGTAGTCCCGGCGAGTAGAGTAAAGAGTTCAATGCCGAAAATAACACTGAATAGAAGTGGAAGCAATGATCAGGAATCGATACAATCAACCCATGATCAGGAATCGATTTAATCAACGTAGCGGCAAAAGTGGGTCATGTTTACAGAATTTTGGAGGACGACCACTTTATCCAGAACACGGCAGTCACTCATTTTAGTTTCATACACCGGTGTTTAATTACGGATATCCTGTCGAGAGAGATGCAGCCTGCTTCCGGTAGTAGAAAAATTGTAAACAACGAAACGCTGCCGTCAGTCTTCACGTCAACACCTATATTAGTGCACCATAATGCCCCGGTATCCCTTAAAACCAACGGAGTCACATGTCAGAATATCACCGTGTTACTGAGCAGGATAGACCAGCTTGATTATAACATCAAAACAGAAGTGATTAAACAGATTGAACAGAAACTTTCTGTTGTCAGTATGATTGAAGGTCTAAGTCCGAATCTATCATACGCCGATGCTGTCAAAGGTGGATCGCCGGAAATCCTAGTCAAGGATACAACCGAGGAAAACCGAAATGAGACCTTATCCCGCTATGCTGATGAGGGTTATGTAGACCAGCCAGATATCAGCATGAGAAGCTCAGCCTTAGAGACTCAACTGAAAACTGTGTAAACTACAGAAAGGAAAAAAAACACGTTCAGTGGCCTAAAACAACAACAGCTTCCCAGCCCATTCCTGTCCATTTGACCAACCAGAATCAAACTCAGTCACCGACAAATAGCAATACAGGTTCCAACGGTATGCGCAGGAATCAGATAAATCCGACTTCAGATACGCAGAAACGAGTTCTATTCATAGGCGATTCTATATTCAAAGGTATCAACTCCAGAGGTCTGCGAAAAGGTATGAAAATCTGCCCTAAAGGCGGGGCTACTGTATCAGACTTTTGGGATGAGATTTCGATGTATGACCTCAGATCGTTTGAACATATCATCATATGTGTTGGAGGAAATGACTGTTCCGGCGCTGTTGACATACGGGCGTTTGATGAGAAGTACGATCAGTTGCTTGGTTTCATAAAGAGCTCAAATAAGGACTGTATTGTATATCTCCCTAAAATACTACCGCGCGGAGACTTAAATGCTGTGGCGTTTAAGTGCTATCCAACGAGTAGCAGAGCACTGGACAAACCATTGTGTGAAGTACATCCTGGATACCAGTGACCTTTTCTATGGACGAAATGGGTTGCCATTGGTAAGTTATTACTCAAGGGACGGGACGTGTCCATCGTCAGCGATTTTTCACTATGTGTCTTTCGTTCTCCAAGATTTCAACAGGCGAGAAAATCTATGAATGAACCTGCTATCACGGAACCTCAATATGGACAACCGTTACACAACCGTCAGAGGTTTAAGGGTCGCCGTGGAAATTGTTGTCGGTGCTATGGATGTTACATTCCTGGCCATATCTTCGCAGTGTTGGCATGTCAAATAGGGACATGGCACAATAGCCGATAGTGAAAATAAGTTATTGTTTTCATATGCACATGCAAATGACTTCAGTGTTTCTGAAAATTTATGTGGTGAATTTAACAGTTTTGAATGTTCGTGTGACACATTGCACTCTAATGAAGGTGAACAGCAATATCCAACAGTCATGTTGTCAGATACTAGGACTATGCTTAGTCCACTTGCAATGCGCACATCTACTTGCAACGTTGCATCAGTTTCAAATGATAGCAGTTTAATCTCTTCATCGCAACCATGTTCTGTAACTTATACGTGTCATTCATCGGAATCTAATAGTTCACTGGAACGTGCATGTACAGTTGATTTAAATTTATCTAAAAAGGGTTTTAATATCGGACATTTAAATATTCAGGGTATCTTTTGAGATAATCTTACTAAATTTGAAGAATTAAAAGTATTATTGACATCACCCGAGAAAAGCAATTTACTTTTTTTCGCTTTGAGCGAGACTAAATTGAAAGATCATAAATGTCCAGGAATTTTCAAGATCAGTTGGCTTCAGTTGCCATTCAGAAAAGATAAAATTTCAAATGGGGGTGGCGGTTTAATTGTATATGTTAGAAATGGTATTCATTTCGAAAACACGTCTATACAAATACATTGCCACCTTTATCGCCGAAAAAAAAGAAAATTTAATGATGGAAAATTGTCATATTTTCTTATTTCTTCTCAAAATATAGATTGTGGGCACTCGCTAGAACCGCTTCATCGAGGCGGTTCTAACGAGTACCCACAATCTATATTCTAGAGCAGAAATAAGAAAAATAAGGTATACCCCCGAAAACCCCAGTTTTAGCCACCAAGTTTGCTGTGTGTGTTAACGAAGGCCAAGACAAGCTTCCTACGCTATACTGGTTACCAAAACTTCATAACAAACCTTACAAAGCACGGTTTATTGCAAATTCTAGCTCTTGCACTACCACTGAACTTTCTAAATTATTAACTTCCTGTCTTACTGCTATTAAAACGCATGTAATTAAATATTGTGATAAAGTCTTTGAAAGATCAGGAAGAAATCTGTTTTGGTCTATAAAAAATTCGAATGAGGTTTTAAATAAATTGAAATCTAGACATTTTCGTGCTTCTAGTCTGTCTACCTACGATTTTTCCACTCTTTACACTACATTTCCTCATAATCTTATAAAAGAAAAGCTTAATGATTTAATTGAATGGGCTTTTCACAGAGAAGATTCTCTCTATCTTGCATGTAATGTCAGAAATGCATTTTTCACTTCTAAAGAGCATAAGAATTATACACTTTGGTCATGTCAGAAAGTGTGTGATGCCCTCACCTTTCTACTTGAAAATATTTATATTAGATTCGGTACTAAGTTATTTAGACAAATTGTGAGTATTCCGATGGGTACTAATTGCGCACCTCTTGTGGCTGATCTGTTCTTGTATTGTTATGAAAGAGACTTCATTTTGTCGCTTTCCATTGATAACCAATCTGAAATTATTGAAGCTTTTAGCTCTACTTCTAGATATTTAGATGATTTATTAAATATTGATAATACCTATTTTGATGGTTTGATCAGTCAGATTTACCCCCTAGAACTTCAGTTAAATAAAGCAAATTCTTCTAATAGCAACCAACCAACGAGTTGTTTGCCGCCGAAGGCGGCAAACAACGAGAGTTGGTTGCTTAACGGTAACACGTGTATTTATTTATGAACATACCCCACCCATTCAAAACCTCAAAAGCCAACAGGACTAAGGCCAAAAATTTGTTCGTACTTCCGGTTTTCCAGCTTCCGGTTGCCGGAAGCAAACCTGATTGGATTAAACTTGAACTTCCTTGTTACCATGGACGCACGTTCATCTTTTCGAAATAAACAAACTTGGCTGCGCTATCATCATCATGGCTATATCAATAACAACAACAACATCAACTCACAATACAGCCTTTTCCAGTTTGACAGCTGCATCTAATTCAACGATAAAAACGTGTCTTCTTTACCCTTTCGCTGGTATATTCCACTGCATGAGGTTGCACTACACACACAGTGTCAAAGACCGTGTCAAAACTAATAGCCGTTAGTGTTGGCGAGAGGAAGTAAACAAAAGTTTTCCTGCTGTGAAATGAGTGAATAAAATAATACAGTAGGTACATTTTTCTTGAAACATCTTGCTTAAAAATTGGTGTTTCAGTTCAATGTACCTGTTGTAAAACAATACAGCCAACAATGCTCAGTGAGGATTTTTCCACTGCAGTGGAAGAAAATCAGGACCAACAATCTAAGGGGTGCACGACATTTCGTCTAAACCCATTTCGTCGAATAGACACTTCGTCTAATACGACAATTGGTCTAAAAAACGGTCTGGTACGACATTTCGTCGAAAAAAGTATTAAGGATTTTAGACGAAATGTCGCACCTTTGTTATTTTTTTTTATTTATTTTTTCTTTCAATTTTTAGACAATCTGCCTAATTTTCTTATTACTGCTAAAATAAACTCATCGAGCCGGTTCTAACGAGTACCCACAATTTATATTTTGAGCAGAAATAGGAAAAATAGGCTTTTCCCCTGTAAACCCCAGTTTTACAATATACATGTAAAAGTGGAATTCAAGGTGGGTCAAAATTATATAGGCGTGTTTTCATGATGGCTTAGGAAGTCTTTGTCACAAGGATACGCCTGATTACACTCTTCTGGAGTCCATGTCTGTTGATCTGAACATTGATATTTGCCATTTTGTCTACGGATTTTGGATTAACGCTTTGGTACTAGGACCTAAACTACATACAACCAAAACTATTAACATTGAAACCATAGAAATTTATTGTCACTGGCAAATAAAGATCAGACTTCGTAGATCACCTGTCTTTCCTTACCAATATATGTGTAAACAAAACTGAAACGAAAAAAATTTAGACGAAATTTTTTTTAGACATTTTTAGACGAATTTAGACACTTTTCGACGAAATTTAGACGAAATGTCGTATTCGACGAAATGTCTTTTAGACGAAATGTCCTTTAGACGAAATGGGTTTAGACGAAATGTCATGGATCCCAATCTAAGCATGCAGCTCCTACCTCCAGAAGAAAACATGAGACTCTACACCCTGATGGCCAGAATCACAGCAATAGGTGAATTATGATGCAGACATCTTGTTCAAATTTTGGTGTTTCATTTCAAAGTACCACCAAAGCAGCATTGGAGGTCACATAACTTGTTCAACTGCTGAAGTTCTTTACATTCCTAACATTCTATTGAGGCCACCATTTTCATTATAAATTCCAGCACAAGTGAAATGTGGAAGTGCAAGTGGTCTCAATACGCCTCCTTACAAAGATTATTCAATTGTACATACTGCCCAGAAAAACTTCGAAACCTGGTCAAAAATAGGCGTCCAAAAATTACACCTTATGTTCATTTCACATACTTGAAGTATGTAGCAGTTTCTTTTCTTTCTTTCTTTCTACTTTAACTGCGATGGGTCACATCTGACCATTACTCTCAGGTGTACTTTACATACATCCGAGGTTTGCGGGATGAAGGCCTACACAGTAATCTTAGGGGTCTTTAACCCATTTAGTACCGGAAACCCAAAAATGGGTACCCTGGCAAACAGTGCAGGCCCAGCTGAGACGCCGCAGAACGTGGTGACTGATCAGGGCCTCCACTGTTTGTTAAAAGTACAGTCATTTTCCAAAAACACAACCTGACACCCTAAATTTTGAAATGAACTCCTGCAATATAATATAAGAAGGAAGATTCCATTTGGTACAAAAAGGGTTAACCTGCACAGGGCATAACTCTCCCTGCACAGGGCCTCCAGCTAACGTCCAGATCCGAAGGACGGTGCACTTTATGACATTCATCCCTGCAAATGATGCCAACGGGGCGTGTTAGAACACCGAAATTTTATAGTCGCTGCCGGGAACGGAACCCGGGACCTCTAGCATCGGAGGCAAGTGCACTAACCACTGATATATCACACCCCAGTTTGTTTACTAAACCAGGATGAAACTGACAAAGATCATACAGCTAATAATTACCACACAGATAACGCTACCTTTTCATTTGTTTGAATTTACCTTTACGTCCCTGTTTACATTATTTACATCTTTTTTAAGATGTTGATTCACATTTTGTGGGACTTTTAACTGATCTTTGTATTAAATGTCATCTCAAGCCCTACCGCACCCACAAATTAAAACCATATTTTTCCATCTTACTATCAACAGCTCATATTTTGCCATACTCTCATGCCATAAAAGTAGCAGAATAATTAAATGGATAGCTTTTCCAAACCATTGACCATTGTATTTAATTTTCCACGAGATATAATATTTAGGGACAGAAATACAAATCATTGAAATGTATTATAAAAGTAATGGACAGGTGAAATAAAAAAAAAACAAAAAAAATATAAACAGCACTATGTTGAAAAATTTGGACTTGCCCTTATGGCAGCTGGGCAATGAATTTGTCAGGACCTGCTTATTAGAAGTTCTCATTTAGAAGTGCATTAAAGTATTTGCCTGAGCTAGAGTTTAGAATCTGTCTAGCACTTTAACCATTTCATTTTTTCTGGCTAATAAAACATCTTTGATAGATAACAGCAATGCATGCATCTAATGTATCAGAAGTCTATACAAATCATTGTGTCAAACCCTGCCATCCAATGAAACCAGTGTATATGTATGGACAGTCAGACTCACACCACTCTGCCTGGGCAGGCTTAGATCCTCTAAGCAGTTTACAAGTAGTTTCATCACAAAAACAAGCCTATATAATCCTGAGCTCCTTGAACCCTAATAGTACAACTTTGGTTTTACAGTGCGAAAACCTTACGTTTCATTTTTCCTCTCTAAAATATAGATTGTGACGGGCCTCTGTGGCCTAGTGGATAAAAGCGCTCACTCTTAATCATTAGGTCTCTCACCACTGTGGTTTGAGCCTCACTCGGGTCACATGTGAGACGCCAAGTTCTGCAATGGTAATGTAGGTCAGGTGGTTTTTCTCTGGGTACTCCTGTTTTCGTCCACCTCTGATTAACGATCGGCTCGATATGAGTGAAATAATCTTAAAATCAAACCCGACCCCCACAATAGATTGTGGGAACTGGTTAGAACCACCTCAATGAGGCGGTTCTAACTTGTACCCACAATCTCTATTTTGAGTCGAAATAAGAAAAACATCACACTGTTCCATCTTGAAATGTTCAGGGTTTTTTTTCAGCGTTTAAGTTTACATTGTATTTGTATAGGCATGTTTTCATAATGTAAAGGTGCTGTTGATTTCGCTTTACCGGGAAACTCCATGCAGCCAAATATATTTCTCCTGGTGTAAAAATAACGTTGGATCAAGTGATATTAAATCTGGTCTTATTCTTATCTTTTGCCAAGGCCTGACCCAAAATGATTGCCGCTTTATTGCTTGGACAGCAAAAAAAAAATACTATCAATTACCCAGAATCTCCCCTAAGAACACATCTATAGTTTCTATCTTGGCCCCTTGATTTGCCCTAAAAACTTGTGGAATGTGTAAAAAGCAAAAATATGAGTGATCCCTACCATAATTACATCAACAACAGTGTGATTACTGTGAGGCAGCTCCATCCTGCCAAACCTGGAGTGTATGTAATTTACACCAGGAGTGTTTTGTTTGATTTGAGGTTTAACATCTCCATCAACACTATATAGAGACATTGCTTCTAATTTTGTGGGACTTTTACCCCCAAGATTGAGATGAAATGATATCTCAAGCCCTGTCACCCAACGAAACCAATAGGGTTTATAAGCATGCATGTTCTGACACACACCGCTTTGCCTGGGCCAGGGCCGGCTTAGATTCTCTAAGCGGAGTACTCGTCTGCGCACAAGCATCATGCATCCCATCAATTTCTTCAAGCCCCGATGGTCAGATTAAGTTGTGTAAAGCCTTGAAAACATGAACTTGCACATGCAGATGTGCCAGTTTCGCAGAACTTTTCAGTTTTTCTCAAAATAAGAAAAATCCGAAGATTGCCATAGACAAGACTGAGTTTAAACTAGTCAAAGGCACAAATATTTTATATCTCAACTCACTGCATGCAACAACATTGCAGAATAACTAATCAACAACTTGTTTGTGACAAGCCCCATGTTCAAGAAGCTCAAAACTTTTTTAGTGTGCAGTGTTGGGCGACAAAATTGGTAGTTCCATTTCAAGGGGTATCCCTTTGTCCTGTTTGTTAAAAATTCCAAGATCAATTTTCATTGCTGATAGTTGGTAGGGAAAGTGTTGCAATGTTTGTGATTGTCAATGGTGGCTTTGACAAAGTCACACATAAGAGCTATCAAAACTTAATGTACACAATGTTACTGGATTGCATTGTAGATATATTTTTTTACCCATATTTTGACTTTTTACACATTCACTAAGTTTACTGGACAAATCAACGGGCCAACTTAACAAACCCTGTGATACTGAATTAGTCACATCTTCTGATAAAGAATTTTCAGTGCCTGTGCAGGTTATAGATGCCGTAATTTCAGAATTACATTGTAAGCTTTCGGAGTGTATGTAATAATGTACACCGAATGTGACGTACTTGTAACTTGTGTATAGTGGAATCATGATTCCTGAAGAATCGTCTTTTAGACCAATGTTACATCCCCATTGGGAGTTTTGTTTGTTTCATTGGATGTTTAACGTCCCAATCAACACCATGTAGGTCATTTTGATGATGTTGCTTCCAATTTTGTGCAACTTTTACCTGACATTGAGATGAAATGACATCTCAATTTGTTTGTTTGATTTGATGTTTAATGTCCCCGTCAGCACTATATAAGTCATTTTGGAGATGTTGCTTCCAATTTTGTGGGACTTTTACCCAACATCCAGATGAAATGACATTTCAAGCCCTGTCGCCCAATGAAACTAATAGGGTTTATAGGCTTGGATGGTCCGACTCGCTCCGCTTTCCCTGGGCAGGCTTAGATCCTCTAAGTGGGTAACCAGTACTTGTGTGCTGTCGGATTCAGCTCTGCGTGAAATTACAGCTCAAGCCTTGTATCCCAATGAAACCAATACGTTTTATAGGCATGGACGGTCTCACTAGCACCACTTTCCCTGGGCAGGCATAGATCCTCTAAGCGGTTAACCAGGCAGTACTCCTGTGCGGTCAGTTTCAGCTCCGCGTGGAAGCATCATGCAGCCCATCTATTTCTTCAAGCCTCGATGGGCGGGGGCCACTTCGGGGATAGAGACAGACAGACACATATAGATTTTGTTTGAGGTTTAACATCCCCGTAAACACTGTAAAGGTCATTTTGGAGACGTTGCTTCCAATTTTGTGGGACTTTTACCCGACATTGAGATGAAATGACTTCTTAAGCCCTGTTTCCCAATGAAATCAAAAGGGTTTATTAGCATGGACGGTCCGCCTCGCACCGCGGTTCCTGGACAGACTTAGATCCTCTCAGCGGTTTACCAGTACTAGTGTGCGGGCCGGATTCAGCTCTGCGCGGAAGCATCATGCAGCCCATATATTTCTTCAAGCCCCTATGGGCGGGGGCTTAGATAGATAGAGACAGACAGACAGACAGACAGACAGATAGATAGATAGATAGATAGATAGATAGATAGATAGATAGATAGATAGATAGATAGATAGAATTCTGGTAGAATTCTGATAGATAGATTCTGAACAAGGTACATTTCTATCTCTTGAACAGAAATAGTATTAACTCTTCCCTACCCTAAAGATGTATATATGCAACTGCAGTTTTCAAAATTAATACTGGTAGAGTTCAACTGCAGTTTTCAAAAATAACACTGGTTCTTTTGTTTGTTTGATTTGAGGTTTAACTTCCCCGTCAACACTGTAAAGGTCATTTTGGAGATGTTGCTTCCAATTTTGTGGGACTTTTACCCGACATTGAGATGAAATGACATCTCAAGCCCTGTCGCACCGCTTAAATTTACCTGGGCAGGCTTAGATCCTCTAAGCGGTTTACCAGTACTCGTGTGCGAGTCGGATTCAGCTCTGCGTGGAAGCATCATGTAATACTGGTTCTTCTAAAGACAGATACCATTCTCTGGGCGGAGTGATTTTTGTCTCCCCCCCCCCCCCCCCACCCACCCGAGAATCTTTGATCCTGGGGGCATATAGTATTTGCCCTGTCTGTTTGTCTGCCTGTCCGTCACAAAAACTTTAACCTTGATCATAACTTCAAAAGCATTCGACCTAGCCCCATGAAACTTCACACACTTATTCACCATCACAAGGGCTACATTCTGACCAAGGGCCATAACTCTGTTGTCATTTTTCGCTGAATTATCTCCCCTTGAAATTTTGCAAAAACTCAGAAATTGGCCCCCACAGGGGGCTTTGGTTACCTATAGTGACAGCTCTTGTTTTGTTTTTATTATTATTATTATTATTATTATTATTTAGCTTAACTATCTACTGCACAGTTCAAGTTTAAATATGTTGCTGTCGTTGTTCAGTCTGGGACCACCTTTGAGACTGTTAAACTTTAGAACAGTCCAAAAGGAGATCTTAATATAGGCGTTTTACGGAACTACTGCAATGTCCATTTAGAAAATCTTTTCATTTCAAAAAGACCCACCTAATATAGAATACACAAAATGGGAGGTTTATAAGCATTAAAACAGTTGGTTGCAGTTAGGTCGCACCTATTTCATATTACCGAGGCCCCGTTTTTGGATTTACATCTATCTATTGTAGATGGATTTGTTTCGTGCAAAATTTATGATAAACGCGATGACTTTGATTTTGAGATTGGGAATTTTCCTTTTTTGGATGGTGATGTTCCTCGTGCGCCATCCTATGGCGTTTATATTTCGCAATTAATTCGATTTGCTAGAGTGTGTAGTCATGTAACTGACTTCAACACTCGTAATAAATTATTAACGGCTAAACTCCTTAATCAGGGTTATCGGTACCATAAACTACGAAAAGCCTTTTCAAAATTTTATAGACGCCATTCTGATTTAATTTCAAAATTCAATATTGGACTTAAATCTCTTCTGCAACAAGGTCTATCGGAACCCGAATTTTATGGTGACTTAGTATATAAATTCAGAAAAATATATAACCGCAATGACCTCAGCACCCAATTTCGTAAAATCATTCTTCAATATAAAAAGATTGGGTACAACATGGATATTATACGACAGACTGCATGCATGGTAGTTAACCCAATCACGGTTGGCAACTTTGCTTCCCTCTTTAATTGCACGCCGGTGGGTCAGGCCTCAGATTCTATGACGGCTCCAACGTAAAGGCTTGTTGAAAATTAGAGAGATAATGTTGGTTGGTGCCTGATGCTCTGTCTCTGGTCGGGCTCATCGGAGTCTAACTGTTGGTTTTCTTTTGCTCCAGCATTTCAGTGGTTTCTTGCTGTCGAGTCCTCACCGTTGTCTCACCTCTGTGGTTCTTTGATTTTTGTGTTCAAGGAGATATTGCACTGATGAGTTAGGAGGCCTTCATGCGGACTGAACAAATTATTTGTCTAAATCGCGACGGAAGTAAGGGCGAGGATTGTGGCCCCGTAAAATCGATTTAAGCCCCCCAGTGGAAATCTTCCACTGACCGTTCCAAGGCGGCTCTTCTGTGGCGATTTATCTATGTTGTTGTTTGTTGCTTACTGTGTGTATCACTTGTGTCTTTTAATTTTGGATGGCCATATGGCCATTTTGTGGGAAAGTAACTGTCCTTATGGCCTTCCTATGTTTAGGTTTCCATTATGGTCTGGTCGCTTAATGTTTGTATTTCTTTCCCTTTGGTGTCTTTTATGGGTGGTGTAAGTTAATTGTATCAAATCCTGATCTTTGTTTTACTTCTACTTAGTAACAAACATTATTCAATGCATGTAGCTAGAAATTTCACCTGTTAACAGCAAACCATTCTTAATAGGTAATATATAACACCCTTTTGATTCTAGAATTTAATTTAACAATCGTTTTGAAGATTAGATGGACTTAGTTATTAGGGAGAATAAGGAAATACTTTTGCTTGGGGACTTTAACAAAAATCTATTAAACGAAGATATTAAAAGGGGCCTGGGAAATTTCACAACATCATTAGGTCTTATGCAACTTTTATGTGAACCGATGAGAGTAACCGATAATTCAAAAACGCTAACTGATCATATTTATACAAACCAAGAAGAAACTATTCAGCGTATTGATGTTAGTCAAATGTTTTAAGCGATAATTTTGTCACATTTTTTAACCGAAAAACCACCTCTAATACAGTTTAAAACAATCATCAAATCATTCAATACAGATCTTTCAAACATTTTGACGAATCCAGATTTCTGTATGACTTATGTCAAGTTCCGTGGGAAATTATATAAACTTTCGACGATATAGACGATATCTTTTCGGCTTGGTATTCTTTGTTTCTTGAAATATTAAATAAAAATGTCCCAGTGAAGAAACATAGAGTTAAAAAGAAACATCAACCAGACTGGCTATATTCTGAAATATTAGACTGTATGAAAGAAAGAAACAAATATAAATTAAATGGAAATAATGAAACCTATAAGTATCTTAGAAACAAAGTATCACATTGAATTGAAATTGCTAAAAAAGAGACTTACCAAAATAAAATTATAGAAAGGAATATCAGATCCAAAATCACTATGGAAAATTTTTCAGGAGTTTGGTGCAAACGGTAAGGGAAATAATGATGAATCTAATATCAACATTAGATTTGGTGAAAATCTAGTTACAAGTGAACCAGAATTAACAGATATTTTCAATTCTTACTTCACCAATGTCGCTTCTGTCTTAAGAACCAATTATTTTGTCAGATTGTGAAACGCTTAATGCATATGTGCAGTCGAAAGTCCCTTTCAGTATTGAATTTAATATTCCATTTACAAATGAGACGTTTGCTAACAAATTCTTATTGAATCTGAATGTAAATAAATCAACTGGACCAGATAATATAGGCCCAAAAATTCTCAAATTGCAGCCAACGTTTTATCCCTTAGTCTTACATTTATTGTTAATAAAAGTATACTATCCGGTGAGTTTCCTAATTCCTGGAAAGAAGCTAAAGTAAAGCTTCTTTTTAAATCCGGAGCTAAAGATGACATCTACAACTACCGTCCAATATTTATCCTTCCAACTGTGTCAAAATTAATAGAGAAATGGGCTAATATACAATTTTATAACTATTTGGATAGCTTCAATTTACTACATAAATCAAATATTGGATTTCGACCTAAACATTCGACAGAATCAGCTCTTACTCTCGTGATCGATTCATGGTTAAGGCATTGGTTGTGTTTTAGTAGATTTTCGAAATGCCTTCGATTTAGTTGATCATAAAATTCTTTTAAAGAAACTGAAATGCTACAAATGCAACAGCAGCACTATAAAATGGTTTGAATCATATTTGGCAGACAGAACTCAACGTGTTTCCATGAAAAACAAACATGTCAAAGTCTGCTGGCGTTACATGTGGTGTCCCTCAAGGATCTTTCTTAGGACCATTATTGTTTTTAGTATTAAAATGATTTATCATTATCGCTTCAAATCTCGGCTGTCGTTGACCTTAATGCTGACGACACTACGTTTTATGACTTTCAAAGTGACATAAATTTGCTAGAAACTAACCTACAGAGTTCGTTAACTCACTCCATGTGTGGTACAAACAAAGTGGTATGGGTTTAAATAGCGACAAAACAAACAAAATGTTAATAGCTAGCTGACAGAAAAGAACTAGTTTACAAAATCCAAATTTAAGTTTGCGATATAATGATATTAATATACGAATGACAACTGCGGACAAAATGTTAGTGGTACATGTAGATGAAAATCTTACGCGGAACGATCAGTTCCAACATGTAGCAAAACAGTTCTCTACAAATCTACGGCTCTTAAGTAAAATACGATCATAATTATCAACAGAGCATAGACTTTTATTTTACACGGCATACATAAAGCCACATCTTGAGTACTGTAGTGATATATGGAGTCATACGTCTAACTATGATACAGTCAAACCTGTCAAAGTGGCCACTCTATTAAGCAAGCAACCTGTCTTAAGCAAGCATGCATTTGGTTCCCCCCAAAAAGGCGAATGCATTAAAAATCACCTGTATTATGCAAGCACCTTTCTTAAGCAAGCACATTTTGATTAACCTTTAGGTGCTTGCTTAACACAGGTTGGATTGTATAAATAAAAATTAACAAATTGCATAGGCGCGCCTGTAATATAATTTTGTTGCAGGAATATAATGGTTTTAACGCAGCTCTTGAAAAGCTGGATATTTTATCATTCGATCAAAGTGTTTTCCTTTTTAAAGCAAAAATAATGCACAACGTGTATAACAACATCGCACCTAGTTATTGACAGGAACTTTTTCAAGTGACAAATATAAATCTTAATAATACTGCAACGAATTTACGATCTGTAAGGCAGAAAAATTGTATAGTGCCACAGCCAAAATGTAATTTATTTAAGGGAAGCCTCTAATACTCCGGTGAGATCGTATGGAATAGATCTCTAAGTTCTTCATTTTGAATGTGTATTGATATTATTTCTTGTACTGTACTGTGATAATATGATTGTTACATGTTATGTTTTGAGGGCCCCAAGGAAGACTGGGTAAACAATTGGGTCTCCCTCGTTAAATAAAGTATTTACTTACTTACTCACTTACTTACTTACTTACTTACTTACTTACTGTAGTTTTATGTCTTACTGTCATTTATCATAATTATGACGAACTTTTCAGTTTATTAATGTATTGTAAGGGTAACTCCTAAAGTTTTTGATGCTACCTTATCATGCTTATTATATACAAAAACTTCTTTAATTGATTGTGATACATAAAAGGGTGTGACTGTCCTTGGTCTGTCCGACCAGCATGCATATGCAGAGTTCACGGTTCGAACGATCACACTTAAAAATACATTGTGACAGTCTTCGAGGGGTTATTTATATATCAGAAACCTTTGTCCATATAAAAATAACAAATTGCATATATATATTTCTTAAATATGTCAAGGCTACCATACACATGCTTACCCCCCCCCCCCCCGAACTTCAGTTAGATAAAGCAAATTTTTCTGATACTGAGACCCCGTTTTTGGATTTACATCTATGTATTTTAGATAGGTTTGTTTCTTGCAAAATTTATGATAAACACGATGATTTTTATTTTTCCATTCTAAATTTTCCTGTCTTGGATGGTGATGTTCCTCGTGCGGCATCCTATGGCGTTTATATTTCGCACGTAATTCGATTTGCCAGAGTGTCTAGTCATGTAATAAATTGTTAACTGCTAAACTTCTCAATAAGGGTTATCGGTATCATAAACTACGCAAAGCCTTTTCAAAATTTTATAGATATCATTCGGAATTAATTTCAAAATTCAATGTTGGACTTAAATATCTTCTGCAACCTGAATTTTATGGTGACTTAGTATATAAATTCAGAAAAATATATAAATGCAATGACCACGCTCAATTTTGAAAAATCATTCTTCGATATAAAAATAGGATAAAACATAAATACGACAGACAGTATGCATGGCAGTTAACCCAATCACGGTTGACAACTTTGCTTCCCTCTTTACTTGCCCGCCGGTGGGTCAGGCCTCAGATTCTATGACGGTTCCAGCGTAAAGGCCTACTGAAAATTAGAGAGTATCTAATTTTGTGTAATGTTGATTGGAGCCTGATGCTCTGTCTCTAGTCGGGCCAATCCGAGTCTAACTGTTGGTCTTCTTTTGCCCCAGCATTTCAGTGGTCTCTTGTTTTCGAGTCCTCAACATTGTTTCATCTCTGTGGTTGTTTCATTTTTGTGTTCACGGAGATGTTGCACTGATGAGTTAGGACGCTTTCATGCGCATTGTACAAAGTAGTTGTCTAAATCGGGACGGAAATAAGGGCGAGGATTGAGACCACGTAAAATCGATTTAAGCCCCCTAGTGGAATTCGTTTCACTGACCGTTCCAAGGTGGTTCTTCCGTCGCGGTTTAGTTTTGCTATAGTTTGTCTTAGAGTGTTTTTATCGCTTATATTGTTTTGTTTTGATAGCCAATTGGCCATTTTGTGGGAAAGTAACTGTTTTTTTTTTGCTTTCCGCTATTGATGTATCCATTAGAGTCTGTTATTTCGTGTTTGTGTTTCTTTCCCTTTGGTGTCTCTTATGGGAACTGTGGGTTAATTGTATTGCTTCCTGATCATTGCCTTCACTTCTTTTTTTACTCAAAGTGCAATGTCTTATTCTTTACAAATATTTACATGTACAAAGATATTTGCATCATCATCATCATCATCATCATCATCATCATCATCATCATTGGATTTTTATAAACATGCAGGTACAGGGACGACATCTACATAAGTGGACCACTTCAAGGTAGTTGGCTTGCTGCACGAATGGCAGATCTCATACCAGATCTCCATGTATGTCTATCATAAGGGTAGATAGCTGAGAGCTTCCACTCACTGTGGCTGTTTTCAGGTTATCTTGGGCCTCCCAGGTCCACGTTTTCTATCCACTTGTATGTCAAAGGCTGTCTTGACTGATCCGTTGGAGGGTTCCACATATCCATACTAGTACAGCCTTCTCGCCCAGGTCCTCAATGCCAGGCCGCGCAAGTAGCTCACTGCACGCGACGGTGACAGTGGCTTGCAACTTGCTATTGCAGATATGTCTGATCATTGCCCTGTCATTGGAGGTTTGGTCAATGGCCAGTCTCGCTGGCATGGAGCATTGCGCTCCGCAAACAAGAGCTGTACACACGGCCACATGTCTTGAATGAGAGATTGGGGGGGGGGGGGGGGAGAGACAGAACTGGTAGCTGCTCCTTGAACTTCTTCCAGGCTTTTTCACACGTAATGTGATTGAAAGATTACAGTCACCTTCTGCAGAGACAGTGGCTCCTAGGTAGCGAAAAGAAGCTACCACCTCCATTATGATATCACTAGAAATTCTTGTGACAAAGAATGCACATGTGAAATATGAAAGCCACATCGCTTACCAGTCAAAAGTTATGGCCAATGTTAAAGTTTTTGAAAAGTGGGGCATACGTCAAGGACAAGGTCACGCGGTCAAAAGCTATTGTACCACCGGAAAGGTCTTGTGACAAGGAATGCACATACTAAACATTAAAGCCATATCAGTTGCCAGTTAAAAGTTATGCCCGATGTTTAAGTTTTTTGCGGACAAACAAACACACAGACAGATAAAAAATATATGCCACCGAACATTTGGTTCCGAAAGATTCGGGGGCATAAAAAAGTTTTCAAAAGCCTTTATGTCTAGAATTTCTATTGTTAATATCATATAATTAGTGTGAAATAGCAAAAGAATTGTTCACGTGCTATAAGTAAGAACACTAAGAATTATCTATGGCTTAGAGATATATTTACCAATAGCTCGCTTACGCCCGGGCAGCAGTTCTGACACCTGTAAGGATCATGCAAGGCGGGTAAACTTCTTTATGAAAATGTAAAAAAAAATACTGTTATACCGAAAGTAAAACGAGGATGACAATTTTCCTTAGGGCCACTATTATATATGTCTAATGATGACGTCATAGATATATTGACCATTAGCTCGCTTAGGCACGGGTTGCAGTTCTGACACCTGCCCCGATCATGTATGGTATGTATTTTTCTTTAAGAAAATGCAAAAGTATTACTGTTATACCGAGAGTAAAACGAAAAGGTAAAAATTTCCTACGGCCACCCATGCAAGAGGGAGAATGGTTTAAACAGGTAAAAGCGCTCTAGCTTGAAAGCTGTGTGATCTATGTATTCATTACGTAAACACGCCTATACAAATACACTGCCACGTTTATCGCCAAAAAAATGAAAATTTTATGATGAAAAATTGTGACATTTTTCTTATTTCTGCTCAAAATATAGATTGTGGGCACTCGTTAGAACAGCTTCGTCGAGGCGGTTCAAACGAGTACCCTCAATCTATATTTTAGACGATGAGGCGGTTCTAACGAGTACCCACAATCTATATTTAAGAGCAGCGATTAGGCGGTTCTAACGAGTGCCCACAATCTATATTTTGAGGCGAAATAAGAAAAATAAGGTCTACCCCCGCAAACCTCAGTTTTACAATATAAAAGTGGGGTTCAAGGGGGTCAAATTATATAGGCGTGTTTTCGTCATGACACGTGTGGCTTTATAGATAGCTTTTCAAATACAATTAATATGTCTCAGAAAGCGGTTTTATTTAAAGATAGTATATACATTTGAAGACTGTCTGTAAATTTACAGAATTTAAGTTTGTAGATTTGAAGACAAACAGGGGAAAATCATGAAAATGATGAAACAGGAAAAATCGCATTCTCATACGCAGCTTCAGCCTCCATCACATTTAAAGAAATATGTTGCTAAAACTGCCTGTATTTTATTGTCTGTAAATATTGTTTTAAAGGTGCATTATTGAGCTACCAGGTCTCAAAACTCAAAATTGTTTCTCTGGTTTTTTATCTCAATGCATACTCCTATGTCATGTTTACACATTTGGAGCCAAATACAGCTTCAGAACTTTGTGAAAATGGTCGTTTTCATTCGTGTTTACCCTTCGCTCTGAACATGTGTTCGGAATTTCTGTTCTAAAAATAAATCTGTCACTTTACACATACATGGCGACAGTATCGTCTCTGAGTGTCGTTACTTATGGTATGGTATTCAGCGGCGTCATATTTCTTCCGATTCAGGCATGAGCAAACAAGGCCAAAAATGAACGTCGCACAACGTCATATATGGGGATTCAATTTTTATCATGAACTAAAAATAGATCTAACTAGTGTGCGAAACCTAGTTAGGGAATCCCACTCAAACTCGTTTACCTGTCATCATAATTGTTCGCATTTTTGCATAAACTGCATTCATTTGTATTGTTTTAAAGAAAAATACCGGCTATATGTATTTTATTTTTGGAAGCATTTTTTCCAGATAGCTCAATAATGCACCTTTAATGATAGAAAATAACTAAGAAAAAACAACAACACAGTTCTTTCTCTTAGACCACAAATGCGACGAAACCCCACAGAAATGGGGAAATATTTGACAAAGGCCGAACATAAAATTAGTTTCGTACTGACGTCATTTTGTTTTCGGACATTAGTTTGAAACTTTTATCAATTTTAGTTGTCAGATAAACTGTCTGTCTGAGCGAGTGGCCAGTATGTTGAGAAAATGATAAAAAATGTTATATACTTTCATTTCTTAATTCATTTTACAGATGAATGCCACTACAAAATAAAAGCGAAGGCAGTGCTCAGGAATCGAAAAAATTAACCCACAACTCCCATCAGAGACACCAAAGGGAAATACACAAACATGAAACAACCAGACCCTAATGGAAACATCAATAGCGGAAAGCCAAAAGGACAAGTACTTTTCCACAAAGTGGCCAATTGGCTTTCCAAAACAAAATAAAATAAGCGACACACACACACACACACACACACACACCTCACACACACACACACACACACACACACACACACACACACACACACAAGCCATAACAAAAATAAACCGCGACAGAAAAATCGCCTTGGAATGGCCAGTGAAACGAATTCCCTTGGGGGCTTAAATCGATTTTTCTTGGCCATAATCCTCGCCCTTACTTCCGTCGCGATTTAGACAAATAACTTGTTCAGTCCGCATGAAGGCCTCCTTTCTCATCAGTGCAACATCTCCATGAACACAAAAATCAAACAACCACAGAGATGAAACAACGGTGAGAACACGACAGCAAGAAACCACTGAAATGTTGGACCAAAAGAAAACCAAGAGTTAGACTCCGATAGGCCTGTCCAGAGACAGAGCATCAGGTACCATCAAACATTACATAAAATAACCTTTTTTACTGAGAAATCTTCAATTATGGTTTAAGAACTTTAATAAAGTAAAGTTAACTATTTAATTTTCAATACCACATGATTAAATATTCCATCGATAACGACCAAACAACTACAATTAGAAAAGTGCATTTTTTTTCGTTTTATGCCATTTTCATGATTTTTATTCCCCGACCGAATAGGTTCGCAATTATTCACAAGGCTGAGACGGCGTGTCATGCGCAAGAACCAGAACTCTGGATGCCATTATTTTTTAGTTATCTCCTCTTTTAATAAAATAGAATGACTACTTTGTGATGGTCTTAACTCCAATACCCTTAGATATATATTGATGGTACCTGGCACAGTTGTTCACAAGGCCGAGACGGCGTGTCATGCACAAGAACCACAACTCTGGTTGCCATGTTTTTTAGTTATCTCCCCTTCAAATAAAATAAGAGTGACAACCTTGTGATGGCCATAACTCCAATACCCTTTAAGATATGTTGATGAAACCTGGCACAGTTGTTTACAAGGCCAAGACTGTGTGTCATGCACAAGAACCACAACTCTGGGTGCCATGGTTTTTGAGTTATATCCCCTTCCAATAAAACAGAATCACTACCTTGTGATGGCCACATCTCCAATACTCTTTGAGATATATTGATGGTACTTGGTACAGTTGTACATAAGGTAAAGCAGGTGTGTCACGTGCAAGAACCACTACTCTGGGTGCCCTGGTTTTTTAATTATCCCCCCTGACAGTATAACCTTGTGATGGCCATAACTCCAATACCCTTTGAGATATATTGAGGGTACTTGGCACAATTGTATACAAGGTTGAGACGGCACTTCATGCCTAAGAACCACAACTCTGGGTGCTATGGTATTTGAGTTATCTCCCTTCCAATATAACAGTATGATCACCTTGTGATCACCATACTTCCGATACCTTTTGCGATATATTGGTGGTACATGATGCAGATGTACATGGGGATAAGCAGGTGTGTCATGCTCAAGAATTACAACTCTAGGTGCTCTGATTTTTTAGTTATCTCCCCTGAAAATATAACCTTGTGATGGCCATAACTCCAACACCCTTTGAGATATATTGAAGGAACTTGGCGCAATTGTATACAAGGTACAGAAGGGGTGTCATGTGCAAGAACCATAACTGTTGGTGCTGTGGTATTTGAGTTATCTACCCTTCCAATATAACAGTATGACCAGCTTGTGATCACCATGTTTCCAATACCCTTTGAGATATATTGATGGTACTTCATACAGAAATACATGAGCTTAAGCAGGCATATCATGCGCAAGAACCACAATTCTGGGTGCCCTGGTTTTTAGTTTTCTCCCCTGACAGTATAATCTTGAGATGGTCATAACTTCAATACTTTTGTGATATATTGCTTGTTTAATTCTGGTGCACTATCTATTGGTGAACAATCTTCTGTAACCATATTTGCTTTTGGTCGAGGATTCGCCATCTCTTCCGATGGCTATTTTATTTGTGGCAGTCTTAAAATTTACAGACTAAAAAGTCTTTCCATCGAGAAAACACGCCTATATAATTTTGACCCCCCTCGAACCCCACTTTTATATAGTAAAACTGGGGTTTTCAGGGGTAAACATTATTTTTTTCTTATTTCTGCTCAAAAACATAGATTGTGGGTACTCGGCGGTTCTATCGAGTCCCCGCCATCTATGTTTTGAGAAAAAAATAAGAAAAATATCAGATTTTTTATCTGATCATTCTCCTTTTTGGGTGGTAAAATCTTCCAGTACATTTGTATAGGCGTGTTTTGTTAATGAATTTACAGACATTCTTCAAATTGTTAGACTGACTTTAAATTAAACAACTTTTGTTTCTTACAGGTAATGGTATGGCTATTTATAACTACTCCGGTTACTACGTGAGTTCTGTTCTTTTCACCACAAAGGACCAGGATAATGATTATTATTATGAAGTCAACTATGATTACCGTACCTATGATTACGAATATATCAACCACAATTGTGCAGAGAAATACAATGCGGGGTGGTGGTACATTGAGTGCAGCAAGGGAAATCTAAATGGGTTGTTTGATGGTGGTATTATTTGGAGTACCTGGTCCAAAACGGAAGGGCTTAAGGCATCGGAAATGAAGATAAAAAGTACATTGTAAATGATTCCACTCTTCGAACAGTTTTGAAGTAAAGAGAATAAAAGACAAGGCATGCTTGCCGTTATTTGAGTAACAGAGATGCATTCTGTTGTTGTTTTTTTTTTTCCTGTAAACATTACGAAAACACACCTATATAATTTTGACCCCCTTGAACCCCACTTTTTATAGTAAAACTGGGGTTTAGAGGGGTAAACCTTATTTTTCTTCTTTCTGCCCTAAATATAGATTGTGGGTACTCGTAAGAACCGCCTCGATGATGTGGTTCTAACGACTACACACAATCTATATTTTGAGCAGAAAGGAGAAAAATATCGAAAATGAAAATTTTCGTTTTTTTCGTCGGTTTTGTTTACAATGTATTTGTATAGGCGTGATTTCGTTATGGTAAGCCCGGCCACATTACGATAACACATCCGTATTACATGCTGCATTCTTCAGATCTCCTAATTATGTCTCCACCGAAAATATTTTTTTCGGAGAGACATATTGTTTTTCCCCCGGGCGTCAGTCTGTCTGTCCGTCTGTCACACATTCGTGTCCGCTCCATAACTTGAAAACCATTCAAGCTATCTTTACGAAACTTCATATAAATATTAATCAATATTAGACGACGTGCAGTGTGCAAGAACTATAACTCTCGCATTTATACTTTTTGAATTATCTCCCTTGGAAGTTTGATGGTATGTATGTATGTAGGGGCAAATCGTGCCAAGTCAATAACTTTCTTATTTTCAAAAGGATTTTAAAATTACTTGGCAGAAATATTAACAACCATGAGACGATGTGTGGTGCGCATGAGGCAGGTCGGTATCTTAAAGGTCAAGATCATACTTAAGGGTCAAAAGTAAAAAAGGGGACTTTTTCGTGTTTGGTCAATAACATTCTTATTTTTTGGATGGATTTTGAAATCACTTGGCAAAAATGTCAACCACCACAAGGCAGTGTGTTGCGTGCATGACCCAGGTTGGTACCTCAAATGTCAAGGTCATACTAAGAGGTCAAAGGTGAAAAAGGGGCCTTTTTTCGTGTTAAGTCAATAACGTTCTTATTTTTAGATAGAATTTGAAGTTACTTGGCCAAAATGTTAACTATCATGAGACGATGTGTTGCATGCATGCTTCAGTTTGGTACCTCAAATGTCAAGGTCATACATAGAGGTCAAAGGTAAAAAGGGGTCTTTTTTCGTGTTTGGTCAATAACTTTCTTATTTTTAGATGTATTTTGAAATTGCTGGGCAGAAATGTTAACCATCTTGGGACGATGTATTGAGTGCATGACCAAGGTTGGTACCTCAAAGGTCAAGGTCATACTTAGAGGTCAAAGGTAAAAAAGGGGCCTTTTTGTGTTTGGTCAATAACTTCCTTATTTATAGATGGATTTTGAAATTACTTGGCAGAAATGTTAACCACAATGAGACGATGTGTTGCATAAATGACCCTAGTTGGTACCTCAAATGTCAAGGTCGTACTATGAGGTCAAATGACAAAAAAACAGGCCTTTTTAGTGTTCAGTCAATAACTTTCTTATTCCTGGATAGATTGTGAAAATACTATGCAGAAATGTTAACCATCATGAGACGATGTGTTGCACGCTAGAGACCCAGGTTGGTACCTCCAAGGTCAAGGTCATACTAAGAGGTCAGAGGTAAAAAAAGTTTTTTATTGTGTCCAGTCAATAACTGTTTTTATTTCTGGATGGACTTTTTAAAGTAACCATGCAGAAATATTCACCGTCATTAGACCATGAGTCATGTGCAAGACCAAGGTCCATACCTCCAACGTCAATGTTATACTTAGAGGTCAAAGGTAAAAATGGGACAGTCAATAACTTTCTAAATCTTTGATGGATTATGAAATCACTTGGCAGAAATGCTAACCATCATGAGACGATGTGTTGTACCTCAAAGGTCAAGGCCTATATAGAGGTAAAGGGTAAAAGAGTTTTTTTGTGTACGGCCAATAACTTGTTTTATTTCTTTATGAACTTTTTAAAGTTACTTTTGCAGAAATGTTCATCTTCATTAGATGATGTGTTGCACACAAGACCCAGGTCAATACCTCCAATGTCAAGGTAATACTTAGAGGTCAAAAACGGGGGAGAAATTTGTGTTTTTGTAGAAAAACAAATTCTAGTTGGTAAGTTGTTTTTATGTAAAATTATTTTTATATATACACTCTCAAAACATATCTTGCAAGGGCTCATTAGAACCGCCTCATCGAGATGGTTATAACGAGTTCCCACAACGTATGTGTCGGAGCAGAAATAATAGAAAAAACAACAACAACAAAACAGATGTGTTTGTGAAACACTGATAGCCTCGGACAGCGCATGTGAAATATGAAAGCCCTATCACTAACCAATAAAAAGGTATGGCTAATGTTCAAGTCTTAAAAATGTAGGTCAAGATCACAAGGTAAAAAATTATGGTACCACTGAAAATTCCAGTGACAAGGAATGCTCAGTTTGAATATAACAGCTCAATCACATACCAATCGAAAGTTATGGTCAATGTTAAAGCTTTTGAAAAGTAAGTCAAATGTCAAGGTCATGGTCACAAGGTCAAAAATTGTAGTACCACTGGAAAGGTCTTGTGAAATGGAATACATAAGTGGAATATGAACGCCATATCACTGACCAATCAAACGTTATGGCCAATGTTAAGGTCTGTAAAAAGTAGGTCAAACGTCAAGGTCATAAGGTCAAAAATTATGGGATCGTTGAAAAGGTCTTGTGACATAGAATGCACACGTGAAACATGCAAGCCCTATCACCCTCCAAGCGAAAGTTATGGCCAATGTTAAAAGTTTTTGAAAAGTAGGTCAAACGTCAAGGTAAAAAATTATGGTACCGTCGAAAAGGTCTTGTGACATAATGAACATGTGAAATATGAAAGCCTTTTCACTTACCAATCGAAAGTTAAGGTCAATATTATGTTTTTGTTTTGCGGACAAACAAACAAACAGACAGACCAAAACTATATGCCCCCCACCGAATCTTTGATCCCGGGGGCATAATGACTACCCCGTAAACATAAGTCAAACGTCAAGGTCACGATCACAAGGTCAAACATTATCGTACCACTGTAAAGGTCTTATGACAAGGAATGCACATGTGAAATAAAAAAAGCCCTATCAGTTATCATTCAAAAGTTATGCCCAATGTTAAGGTTTTTGCGGACAGACAAACAGACGGACAGAGAGATAGACCAAAAACTATATGCCCCCGAATCTTTGATTCCGGGGGTATAATGAATACCGTCTAAACCCCAGTTTTTTAAATGAAGTGGGGTTTACGGGAGGCTCATCACTCACTTGTCAACGGATTTGAACTTACTTGCTCTGTAATACACGACGAAACATGAGGACAAAAAGGGTTATCATCACTCAATGCATTCACCATATTTGCATTATTTGCTGGCTCCCAGCTTGCACATTGTCAATATTGCAAAAACAGGTAACCAGACCCCCCCTGACCTTTCAAGGTCAGGGGGGTCTGGTTACCTGTTTTTCCAACACTGATAATCTTCAGACTAGAAACCAGCAGATAATGCAAATATGGTGAATGTGACTGCATATAAATAATACATGGCTAGCACTTTAAAACACTTTACTAACGCTAGAGAAGAGAGTTTTTTTTTTTTACAAACCTTCATATGTTTCAGGCAGTTGAATGTTGATGGAAACTATTCGAGAGATGCCCTCTTTCAAAATTATATTTGTCCCCTAATTTGATTAAAGTCTTCTTTTAAAGTTCAACGGAAACGGTAATTTTACCACCATATCTTTATTAATTATCCATGTAGCACAGATAAAAATAAGCAATTACAAAAAGTCGCGAGAATTCAAAAGGTTATATAGGGGAAGTTATAAGCCAATAAAGTTACGTGATTTACCGTTCTTTCGCACCTGTCCAAATCTAGATTTTCACGCATGCGCACTTGCGCGTGACGTCATTTGTAGACACATTTCGAAGTGACAGCTATGGCGGACAGTGCAAATCTTAGAGAGTTAGAGGAGAATGACGGTGATTCTGTTTTAGCTGGGTCAATCAGGCCGGTACAGCCGTATCAGTTTGAACCAAGAAGAGAATCTGCGCCCGATTACTCGGAAGATTCCGAATCGGACACATCTAGCGAGTCAGATTTGGAGGGCCAGCTGAGCGATAGGCTCGGCAACACAGACTGGTAAGTTAGCGAGAATAATAAACAAAAAAAATGCATGACGAGGAAAAAATAAGTTCGTCCACTTTACTACTGATTAGCCCAATATTAGTAAGGTTCCGTTTCGTATTTTGATAGCCGAAAATAACGTAAGGAAAGTGGGAAGTAGATAAAAAAATCGGGGGGGGGGGTGGGGGCGGGGGGGGGGCACTGGTTGAGACAGTGGGGGCTGACAACTGATTTGTCATCTTTACAACCCGCAATAGGGCCAAATACTTTCAATAGAATGAGCCAGAAAGCCAAGATAATTCCTGCTAATTCATTGTTTATGAAAAGTGGAAAAATTTGCACCCCCACCCCTTGTTGAAGTGTGAAATTATTGGCTTGCTTTTGTTATTATAGTCTCTATATAGATATTTACACACCAAAAATGCCACAGATAACCTACAATGTAACAGCAAAACATTGGACTTATCTTCTTCTGTCATCCCTGGCGACAAGTGTGTGTTGAACCCAAAGTGGGGTGATACCCGGGTGTATTTTAATCATTACTGCAACAAGTAACCGGCCGGCCTCTGCAGTTCAGTCAGGCGCGCATTCGACTTGTGTACAGAGGACCAAGATTCGAGACTGTGAGTGTCAGCATAACTTTTCGTGGAGATTGATCATGAAATTACTTTAAAAACATTCTCTCCCTTCTGCTGATTCAACCAGGGTAGTTGTCAATTTTTGGCCAAAAAGTGCAATAAATTAGCCTGTCCAGGAAAAGCATGGATAGTTCATTGACATGCTCCACATAACCTAAATAGTGTTGGTTGAGTCATTAAACTAAAAATAAAAAAACAAAAGGTAAATATTCATGTGCTAGATTCAGCAAAAAAACTCCGGGATTAACCCATGTCCTGCTGAATATTCAGTGTAGCCACACCCATTTTACACTCATTTTTTACTTTGAGCCAATCTGGCTACTTGGATAAATTTATACCTACAAATTCATAAACTGAATGTCAGTGTAGATCCTGATCAGATGTCTTCTTCAGAAGCCATCTGATCTGGATCTACACTGTTTGCAAAGATGACTTGTGTAATAAATTAAATTGTAATTTCTGGCAACACATGCTAATGGTCCTTGCCCACAGGGCTTGAAGACATAGATTGGGTTGCATGTTGCTTCTACACAGAACTGATCCACACAAGGACAGGGTAAACCCTTTCGGGTTCGAAGCAAGACTTGCACCACTTTTCCGTGGCAGGCTAAGAACCTCCCAGTAGTACTCATGTGCGATTGGTTCAGATCTGCGTGGAAGTAATATGCACCTAATCTATTTCTCCAAGCCCCAATACATGAGGGTAGTAGGTCAAAAGCAGAGTGCACAGAGAAAAAAAAACCTCAAGTTAGCATGTAACATTAGCGTCTGACCCTAAATTTGTATGCCATTTTATTTTTCAGGTGTGAATGTGGATTTTGTATTCCCATGCCATCTGTAGATGAGAGCACATGCTGCAGGGAGATTGGTCTCATTGACAACTTAGTAGAAGATCAAGACCTTCAGTGCATCACACAGCATCCTGGCTATGAAGGAAATTGTCTGAACCAGTATGTTATAGAGACATCCTTCTATGAATTCTTGGACAACTATGGTCATGTTGGTGATGATGAGCCAATTCATGAGTAAGTATGAGCCATTGAATGTGTTTACCAGCTAGGTGACGGTGTTTTACTCATCAACTCTCCTAGAAACTGTAAGCCGGTCTCAGTAGCTCAGTCGGATTTGTTTATGACTGAAGATCAGGAGGACATCGGTTTGATACCTGTGTGGTCAGCAACATTCTTTTGTGGAGGTTGATCATGAAATGATTTCAATAATCATTCTCTCTCCCTTATGCTGATTCAAGGACAGTTGTTAGTTTCCGTCAAAAAAAGGTGCATAGTTCTGGTTAACCGCTGATGTGTAAGCCTGTCCATGAAAGGGTGGCTAGGTAAACTGACGGGTTAAAAAATGACCTAAATAGTGTTGACTGGGTATTAAAACCCGGAAACAAGCAAAATCCAACCAATTGGTTTTGGTAAGCAGCTGGTGAAACTGAGCACAAACAGAATGTATTCTATAGACCTGCATTGATGTCATACTGTAGCTGAGTCTGAGAAAGATGGCATTCTGGTACTCCAACTATATAAGATCAAGGACAGGGGCAAGAAAAATAACAGCATTATATGTACAAATATTTTTTTTTTTTTTATTCTTGGTATTTACAGACATGCCCTTTCCCCATTGGGTAGGCCTGGGTAGTTCATTGGTATCCTTCGTTATACTAAGAGCCAGCGCATGACAAAATTTACAAGAAGGCTTGAGTGACCAGCAAAGACTCCAGCCTGTACATTTCTGCAGGCTGATCAGTCTTCACTGATCGCATGTACCTACTATATTCTATGATCTATGCCCGGATATGAGCAAACGTCTTGTCACTGTGGATGGATGATAAGGTTGATTTACCAAATGTATACAGTCCAACCTGTATTAGCAAGCGCCTCAAAACATATTCGAAATTTGCTTTCTAATGACAGGTTCTAGCTTTATACAGGTAAAATTTATGCATTCTACTTTTCAGGTAACCAATGCTTGCTTGCTTATGACAGGCTGCTTGCTTAATAGAGGTGGCTGGTGGCTGCTAAGACCTGTTTTACTGTACATGTTTGCTATCAAAAATAGCATATCTACATATAATATATACATACATCTATAGGAACAATCCAGCCTGTCTACAAAGATGGCACAAAGGAATGGCCAAGAGTGGTCTTTGTTCACAGGTTATGTCTGTTTGGAGGTTTACATTTTAGACAGAACAAGGCCATTAAGGTTTAACCCTTATCTTGCTGTTCTCGACAACCTCATTCGTTGGAAAAGTGTAGATCCAGATCAGAAGTCATCTGATCAGGATCCACACTGTTTGACATTCAGCTTATATATTATTAATTTCATCGAGTAATCTGATTTATTCAAAGTCAGAAATGGGTGTGGTTAAAATTTTCAGCAAGATCAGGGTTACTAGCAGACTGTGGTTGTTAACCACTTTTAATTTATAAAATTATTTACTTCCAGAATGTACCGCCATGTTGCATACAGACGTTTTACGAGATGGGTGTGGCACAGACTTGGAAGAGGAATGCGGAAGGTGATACCAGCTTGTGCTGTGAACAAGATACGTCAGAGCTGGCCATCAGAGCAATACTGTGGTTTCAAATATCAAAGAGACTATTAGTGCAAAGAGGATAACAGTTTTTCTACATATAGTCATTCTTCCCCTTCCCCCAATTCAAGACAAAGCCTACAATGTGACCATGCAGCCAGCAGACTAAAATCAACCCACTCACCCATCCGCTAAGACAAGACCTTTTGCTCATTTTGGTTTACATAGACTGTAGTATATAGTAGAACTTTACATGTGACCAGCAAAGACTCTGATCAGACTGCTAAGGCGCAGGCTGATCTCAGTCTTTGCTGGCCACCCAAGCTTCTTGTAGGTTTTTTCATGAACTGTTCACAGTCTAAGTGACTGTTCTGCTTCAGGATCAAGGTTACATCTAGTTATCATACACTCAAAGGCAAACAACCCAACAGTGTTGTCAGTGGTCTGATTTCAGTCAGTTGTATTAAACAGATCTTTAACAAATGACAGTGTTCCTTCTGTTTTGTTTTATTATGTTTCGTTTTTACAGCCCTTTCAAGATTTTTTCACTAATATTAGGCAGATTGCAGAACTTGGCATCTCAGGTGACAGGAGCCAAGTTCGTTAACCTCTACCCTGCTGTTGGCGACAAGCCCTATCTTTGCAAACAGTGTAGATCCAGATCAGATGGCTTCTGAATAAGCCATCTGATCAGTATCTACACTGTTTGACATTCAGTTTATGAATATGTAGAAATAAACTGTAGGGTTACTAGAAGACTGTGGTTGTTAACCACTTTCAATTTATAAAAGTATCTACTTCCAGAATGTATCGCCATGTTGCATACGTAGAAATAAACTGCATCAAGTAATCTAATTGGTTCAAAGTCATAAGTGGGTGTGGCTTAATTGACTATTCAGCAGGTTAAAGGTTAAAAACACAGGTGACCTAATAAAAGAAGTCTTGAGCTCTTACCTATTACGGCATCAAGGCCAGAGATTTATTCAGCTGTATCTAGTCTACAATTTGTTTGATTTGAGGCTCAATGCCCCTGTTAACACTGTATAGGTCATTGTGGAGACATAGTTCCCAATTTGTGGGACTTATAACCATCAGTGAGATGAAATGACATCTCCAGCCCTGCTGCCTAATGAAAAGAAACCAACAGTTTGTACACATGGGCAGTCACATACTTGAACCACTTCTCTTGGGCAGGCTTAGATCTGCTTTTATAGTGGTTTTCCAGAACTCCTGAGGTTGTCGTGGGTGTGGCTTAATTGACTATTCAGCAGGTTAAAGGTTAAAAACACAGGTGACCTAATAAAAGAAGTCTTGAGCTCTTACCTATTACGGCATCAAGGCCAGAGATTTATTCAGCTGTATCTAGTCTACAATTTGTTTGATTTGAGGCTCAATGCCCCTGTTAACACTGTAAAGGTCATTGTGGAGACATAGTTCCCAATTTGTGGGACTTATAACCATCAGTGAGATGAAATGACATCTCCAGCCCTGCTGCCTAATGAAAAGAAACCAACAGTTTGTACACATGGACAGTCACATACTTGAACCACTTCTCTTGGGCAGGCTTAGATCTGCTTTTATAGTGGTTTTCCAGAACTCCTGAGGTTGTCTACAGCTCTGCACAGAGGCATTATGCAGCCCAACCTATTTATTCAAGCCCTGATGGGTTCGGGTCGGCAACATTCTTTGTAGAGTTTGATCCTGAAATCCTTTCTATGGTCATTCTCTCCCGCTGATTCAAGAAGGGCAGTTCTCAGTTTTGGAGAAAGAATGTGCACTGTACTGGTTAACTGCATATGGATATGCTCGCCCAAACAAAAGTGTGGATCTATAGGTGAATGGAACTGCAAAAATGACCTAAATAGTGTTGACTGAACCGTTAAACCTGAATGCAAACAAAAATGCCTGATGGGCGACCAGTCCATAATAACTGAGACACTTAGGTCTATTTCACGGTGCCTTCCTCCATGACTCATATCATTCAGCATTTTAAGTTTATTGTTGAATACTCTTGAAATGGCTGTGATCACACAAATCATGAAAACAAGTTTTAAATCATACAGAGAGGATAAGATGCAATGAAAAAGCCTCTTACTGCTAGTAAAGTCTGTTATCTTCTACTGGACAGAATATGTACCTACAGGACTGAAGGCATATTTTATTGTAAGATATCATTTTTGTTTCTAGGATTTACTGGACATAAGTCACACTGTGTGTTTGTGGTGCTGTACAAAAAATTTTGGTCCGGTAGTATAAATTAAAGATACTCTCATCATGCTCAACTGATTTGAGCATGAAATCTGTAATGCTCATAAACAAAGAAATCCAGAAAAACATTAGCCAAACAGGCCTCATACTGACCAAGCTTTTTAACCATTATTCTGCTGGACATGACAATCCCTAACTTTGCAAACAGTGTAGATCCAGATCAGATGGCTTCTGAAGAAGCCATCTGATCAGGATCTACACTTTTTTCATGCAGTTGTGAACTGAATGTATATATAATATGAACTAAACCGATTCGTTCACAGATACAAATGTTTTTAGGCAGCAGGATATGGGGGTAAAAATAGAAATCTGAAATCTGCAGATGCCCGAAAAATATGACACCTGGGGCCCAAAACACACAGAGTTCTGCAGGATCCAGTGATTATTGTGTGGCATTTTCAACATTTATGAGCAAGACAAAGTTTCATGCTCAAATTAGCTGAGCATTTAAGACCAACAGTGGCTTCCAAGCAATGCAGTTTCTCTTGTAGCCTGCTTGCCTACAAGTACACCTAGAACTGGGTTTCTGCATGGGCTTGGATATAGTGTCTGAAGAAAAGATTCTCACTGGTTAGTTTTGCAGATGATTTTTGCAAAAATATGTTCTGCTTCTTTGTCTTTCAACTACTCACTGACGTTCTCGAATTTAAATGTATAATCCAGTCAGGTTAACACGCATATTCACAGTATCCAAATACCAATCACAATTTGAATGTAACTGACACATATCTCTAGTTTCCACTAAAGGCACTTCCGAATCGTGATCTGTGGGCAGTCACAACAGCCATTTTGTTCACATTCTCATATTTGGATGACACTGGCTTTGGAGTGGCAGCAATAACAGGCTGTAAGTCCTCGAGACAGGCTTTATAGCTCTTGAGTGTTTGCCTCCTTGCAACGACTTCATTAATCAGCTGATTGACATAGTCTGAAATATAATGGATAAGATGGTATCAGTTTTTGTGAAGTCAGGTGTAAAATGTCCTCCTCCTATGGTCTAAACATACACAAGGCCTAGTGGGTCAGTGTTCTGACTCTTAGTCATTAGGTCTCTCGGTTTGAGCCTGGCTCGGGCCACGTGGAGGACGCCAAGTTCTGCAACAGAAGGTCAGGTGGTTTTTCTCCAGGTATTCTGGTTTTCGCCCACCTCTGATTAACCATTGGCTCGATATGAGTGATATAACCTATAAAGGAAAACCCGAAACAAAAAAAATAAACTTTCACTTAGATGCTAAAAATTAAGAAAATCTCACTCACCCTGCCTAAATTAAATCACAAATGTGAGGGGGGCAAGTGAAATTTTACACCCCTGCAGTGGAGTAAACACGCTTGAAGACCCCTGACCAAAGATTGTACCACTAATAATAAAATTTTAATTATTTTTTTGGTTTGGGTTTTACGGCCCTTTCAAGATTATTGGTGCTGAAATGATAATCGATTATCAGTCATGTCATTGAGATTGATAATCGATCAGTAATCACTGGAGATTTGGTCATAGTTTTACCTCTCTGGCTTTCTGTCTGAACATGACTCTTACCATATGTTGCACCCAACTATATGGTTTTGCACAGACATGCCTGAGCAAACAGTGTAGACTAAGAATCCGGGTCGTTTCGCCCGTGGGTCGTTTCGCCGGGTCGATTCGCCCTGAGTCAGTTCGCCCTGATTTTTAGGGTGGTTCATTTCGCCCTTGTAGGGTGAGTCGATTCGCCCGTTAGTCGTTTCGCCCGTGGGTCGTTTCGCAGCATTTTATTTTGAAGGGAGTGTCAAATGGATTGGACGTATAAATTAATGAATAAAAAAAACACAACTTTTATGAAGTAAAACTGGCGTTTTCAGTGTTTTTGTTTTATTATTTTCTTATTTTTGCTAAAAATAGGTTGTGGGTACTCGTTCTACCGAGTGCACTCAGGCTATATTTGAAGCCAGAATATTAAAAAAAAAAAACGAGAAATTTTCATTGGAAAATTTTCATATTATGGAGGTAAAATATCCATACACTTAAATAGGCATGTTTTCGTTACGGTACTGCACATGTATGAATGGCCATGACGTTACTAATTATACGTACCGGTTCACGTGGACATACTAATACGTCACCACTTGCGCAGAAAGAACAGCTGTTGACTAATTTGAGCATCATGTTAACAAGTTTATGCAATGTAGACACCCCACCCTAAACCACCAAATCAGGGCGAACTGACCCAGGGCGAACTGACCCACGGGCGAACTGACCCGTGACCTAGACTAACATGAGACACAGCAAAATGTGGCATCTTATCATGGTCTGCGCTGTTTGCCACTCCTCCAACTATTTTAGAAACGATTATGAGCATGGACGGACAGACTCGCAGCAGTTTTCCTAGGGTTTAGCCCCAAGCAGATAACCAGTACTAATGTGCAGTCGGTATCATCTCTGCATGGAAGCATCATGCAGCCCAATCTATTTCTCCAAGCCCCAATGGGCGGGGGCGGATTTGGATAGGCATGTTTTGGCAATGAGAAATTGGCTAATTGAGACTGTCCATTGAGACAGACATGGATGAACTGTCTATGATCAGGGACACAACACTTTGGTCAGCATGAGGACGGAACCCACCTCTCGATCACAAATCTGATAAAATGAAATGCTGCCATTCAGGACCATTGCACCAAAAAGCTCTGAAAACAAATGTTATTTATAATCAGCATTCTGATAATCTACATTACCTCTTGTCTCTGCCGTTTCCTGTATGCCCCGCCAACTTTGGTCTGTTTTGGAGTGTTCCAGGGGTGGTTTGGTCTGGCAAAGATCGTTGGAACAGCACCTGTCTTGAGCTGAAACTTGCCTGGTTTGAATCCCAGATCCGCCGCTAGTCTTGGGCTCACAATAAAACACTCCTCCGTGAAATGAGAATCACACAATCTCGAAGTTTTTGAGTTTTCCCATAGTTTGAAAGGCTCATTTGCACTTTTCGCGCGACCCATATTCACTCTCCACTCTTTATTTAATACCGGGTCCTCCGGGAACGTAAACAAACCGCGACCAGGTGCAGGGGTATTGCCACAACCCGGTGCAACACATCGCGTCGGCATTTTTGGAATTTATTTCAGATAACAAGATGTTTTTTATCACAATTTTCTCGAACAGTCAATGTAAATACACGCTATTTCCACTTCCGTTCTACAATTGACGTCACAGGGTTCAGAGTCACGTGACTCGGATTATCACTTCCGGTTCGCAATTGCCCACAGGTGAACCGAATGTAAATTGTTAATAAATACATAATTCCGTAACAAGAAGTACGGCGAATAGCTTATTCGTGATGTATTTTATATGTATTCAATGATAAGTCATAGAAAAAATAGCGTTGCAGTTGAACTTTAAGGAAATATTTCATCACGAAAACACGTCTATTCTTTTGACACCATTCAATCCCACTTTTTTATAGTAAATCTGGGGTTTACAGGGGTAATCCTTATTTTTCTTATTTCTGCTCAAAATATAGATTGTGGGTACTCTTTAGTGTATCGAAATATATATTTTAGAGCAGAAATAAGAAAAATATCTCATTTTTTCAACTTAAAATCTTAGTTTTTTCGGCGGTAAAGTTTACAGTGTACATTTGTATTTGTAAAGGCGTGTTTTCGCATTACGATAACACACCCATGCGACATAGTGCACTTTTTAATATCTCCAAAATGGCCATTTTTCTGATGAAAATCTGTGATATTTTTCTTGTAAATACTGCAAACATAGGTTGTGGGTGCTCGTTAGAACCGCCTCATTGAGGCGGTTCTAACGAGTACCCACAACCTATGTCTTGGCGCAGAAATAAGAAAAATTATGTATACCCCTGTAAACCCCAGTTTTCTCTATATAAAGTGGGGTTTAGGGGGGTCTTCATTTCACGGACTTGTTCACGTGATGGTAATGTTACCTCAAGAGCTCAATCTTTTTTTTAAAGTTGAGCTATTTTAAAGGGTCACATATTATTTTTACAAGTCCGTGTAATGAGCCCCTCCCCAAACTCACTCCCCTTAAACCATGCATTATCTTTACGAAAACACGCCTATCAAAAAATAAATTATGAATTTCACCGCCGAAAAATCGAAAATTTTCAGATGAAAAATTGTGATATTTTTCTTATTTCTGCTCAAAATATAGATTGTGGGCACTCGTTAGAACCGCCTCATCGAAGCGGTTCTAACTAGTACCCACAATCTATATTTTAGAGCAGAAATAAGAAAAAATAAGGTATTCCCTCGGAAACCCCAGTTTTACTATATAAAAGTGGGGTTCAAAATTATATTGGCGTGTTCTCGTGATGTGAGAAAAACGTGTTTTTTAGGGGCATAGATTACGTTATTCTTATTTCTGCTCCAAGATAATGTTGTGGTTACTTGAAAAAAAAAAACGCTCATGGAGGCGCTTCTTTCGAGCACCTACATCGTATGTTTGGAGTAACAATAAGGAAAATATCACTGTGACATTTATTTTAACCAGAAAAGTTACAAAGTTACCATTTTGGGGATATTTGTTTTTTGGAGGGGGTGGGGGGCGGTTGCGGCCCTTTAAAGATTATTTCATTCATATCGATGCGAAAGACAATTAGAGGTGGGTGAAAACCGGAGTACCTGGATAAAAATACCAAACTTTCCGTTGCAGAACTTAGCGTCTGTCATGTGACCCGAGCCAGGCTTGAAGTGTGAATATTATGGTGACTTAGTATATAAATTCAGAAAAAAATATAATCGCAATGACTTCAGCACCCAAATTCGTAAAATCAGTCTTCGCGATATAAAACGATTAGGTACAACATAATTGTTATACAATGAACTGCATGCATGGTAGTTAACCCAATCACGGTTGACAACTTTGCTTCCCTCTTTCATTGCACGCCGGTGGGTCAGGCCTCAGATTCTATGACGGTTCCAGATTAAAGGCTTATTTAGAACTAGAGAGATCTAATTCAAGGTAGTGTTGGTTGGTGCCTGATGCTCTATCTCTGGTCGGGCCCTTCGGAGTGTAACTGTTGGTTTTCTTTTCCACCAGCATTTCAGTGGTTTCTTGCTGTCGAGTCCTCACCGTTGTTTCATCTCTGTGGTTGTTTGATTATATGTGTTCACGGATATGTTGCACTGATGAGTTAGGAGGCCTTCATGCGGACTGAACAAATTATTTGTCTAAATCGCGACGGAAGTAAGGGCGAGGATTGTGGCCACGAAAAATCGATTTAAGCCCCCAAGTGGAATTCGTTTCCGCTGACCGTTCCAAGGCGGTTCTTCTGTAGCGTTTTTTTTTTTTTTTTTTTTTTTTTTTTTTTTTGCTATGGTTTGTCTTTGGGTGTTTATGTCGCTTATATTATCTTATTTTGGATAGCCTATTAGCCATTTTGAGGGAAAGTAACTGTCCTTTTGGCTTTCCGCTTTTGATGTTGCCATTAGGTTTGTTGTTTCATGTTTGTGTTTCTTTCCCTTTGGTGTATCTGACGGGAGCTGTGGGTTGATTGTAACGATTCCTGATCATTGCCTCCACTTTTGTTTTAGCCGACAGTGGTGACAGAACTACACGTAATAATTAAGAGCCGGCTCTCTTATCCACCAGGCCACATTTTGGAGATTTGAAACAATGCATGTTGTCGTATGGATGTGTTATCTTAATGATGAGTTTTTGCGGTCCCGCCCATCGGAGATCGAAGAAATAGCATGGAAGCATGATGCTTCCACGCAGAGCTGAAACCCATCGCAGACGAGTACTGGTAAACCACTTAGATTGTTCTAAGCCAGCCCAGGCAAAGCGGTGCGAATTGGGCCGTCTATGCTTATAAATCCAATTGGTTTATGATTGGACGACGGGGCTTAAGAAATCATTTCATCTCAATGTCGGGTAAAAGTCTCACAATTTTGTAAGCAACGTCTCCAAAATGACCTATATACAGTGTTGACGGGGACGTTAAACTTCAACTCAAACAAACAAAATCTAAATGAATTTAGAGAGAAGCGCATTTAAATGTTAAAATTTGTCTTTTTATTAGTATAAATGCCGGACAACATAACATGTGTATCCCCTCCCCACACCTTCATATGAGGCAACTCCTGCAAAAGTATATTTGTCTTCCATTCCAATATGGGTCAACTCTTAAAGGAAAGAACTTTCTCCTGAGGAGCAAATTCTTTCCTTTAAGATTGGACCCATTTTGCTTAGATTGTACCCCACTTTTATAAAGTAAAACTTGGGTTTACAGGGGTAAACCGTTTTAATATCACATTTTTTTACTTACAAATTGTCGCTTTTTTTCTCTGGTAAAATTTATAATGTATTCGAATAGGTGTGTTTTCGTAAGTGGGAAAAGTTAAACGTGTATGACTAAACAAGGATGGTTTTTCCCAAGGGGGACAGTACGGTTTACCCTGTAAACCCCAGTTTTACCGTATAAAAGTGGGGTACAACGGGGTAAGATTTTCGTGATGCACTTAGAGAGAGTTCTTAAGGCTGACCACTTTCGGAGTCTTATTAAAATTATACCCTTGCATGTATCAAATGAAACGATAAACCCTGTTTGTATTTTATAGACCAGAAATAAATTTTATGCAGCCTAAAATTTATTAAATGATGTTATCGGTGAAACAAAGTTTTAATATCCATACTCTATTCACGTTTTAAGTGTGTTCCAAGCTTTGATTGGTTGATACGTTACCAGTAGTAAAACGTAACTTAGGAAAATCAAGCCCCTGCCCACAGGGATTTGGAGAAATAGATTGGGCCTCATGAACTTAAACTGACCATCCACGAGTAATGGTAAATCGCTTAGAATGTCTAAACTTGCACAAGAAAAATGGTGCGGGTCAGACCGTCCATTGATAAAAACCCAATTGGTTTCATTGGGCGCCAGTGTTTGAGATGTCAGTTCATCCCAATTTCACAAAATTTGAAGCAACGTCGCCAAAATGACCTAGAAGCATCTGTAGTACAGTGGTTATGCTACTGGCCTGATAAATCAGGGATTGCAGGATCGATTCCGGGCTTCTCATGACTTTCGGATGAGTCTTTTAACCGAGGTCCCGTCTCCGTTTGACCTTAGCTGTTGATGGGACGTGAAACTGAAACACAGACACATACTCAAAAATGACCGTAATAGTGTTGACGGGGACGTAAAACCTCAAATCAAACACCTTTAATAAAAACCGTGAATTCCTGAATACAGTTTCAAGCAGTGTAGAACCCGATCTAAGGCGACAAGCTGCGGCTCTGATCTCGTCTCCAGGCTGTTTGCAAAACTCAAAACGTGATTTCAGTTTGGATAACCATCTTACCCTTCACTCTTACCTCACAGCGATAAGAATTGCGAGGCTATTGTGTATAGGTCACCGTTACCTGGATTTTCTACACATCAATAATAGCCATTATGAAAACACGCCTATACAAATACATTGTAAACCGCATCGCCGAAAAAAAATAAAAGTTTCAGATGAAAAATTGTGATAATTTTTTTATTTCTGCTCAAAATATAGAGTGTGGGTACTCGGTAGAACCGCCACTAGGCGGTTCTAACGAGTACCTTCAAATTGGTTTTGTAGAGGATAAATAAGAAAAAGTATACCCCTTCAAATCCCAGTTTTACTGTATAAAAGTGGGGTTCAAGAGGGCCAGACTTATATAGGCGGTAGTGTTGCGTAGCTTGGGGTTAATTGTCAAGCAATCGACATATACTCAAGCACTTTGAAAACGCAACATTATATTTTTTAAATATTTTTGAAATGGCCCAATCCAAAATCATATTAGCAGATATATGCTTCCATACACCATAAATAAAATCATATGAGGTGGTCAGATCGATAAAATATCGGTCGACCACACGTGATATCGTAGCACGTGCACACCGAGATATGACCTTGTTTATATGGTCAATTCCGCATGTACAACCGATATATTTCATTCAATCTCTTCAAAAGTTGTCTTCAAATCGGTTTTTGGTTGAAATTTGGATAAATTTACAAAACTGAGCATGCCAAGGCTAAATAACGAAAATCGGAATCGGATTTTAGGCCTTTTGGACGCTGGCATTTCACAGAAGGACATTGCTCGGCGTTTTAATGTTGACAGAACCACAATATATCGTCTCGTTCAACGTGTCAGGTTAACAGGAACTGTTAATGACCGCCCCAGGCCTGGGCAAGTGCGCGTGACGTCAAGACGTCAGGATAATTACATCCGTCAACTCCACCTATGGCATCGTTTCCAGACGGCCGCGCAAACAGCTTCCGTCGTCATTGGCAACCGAGGGCGACGTATTCATCGTATGACAGTGTCCCGACGACTTAAGGAATTTGGTGTTCGTTGCCGGCGTCCGTACCACGGACCAATACTTTCACGACGTCATCGTCAGCTTCGCATGAACTTTGCACTTAATCACCAGAGACGTGTCAACTGGCACGACGTCGTCTTCAGCGAGGAGTCCAGGTTCAATTTGTACCAAACCGACGGGCGGGTACGCGTTTATCGACGTGACGGCGAACGGTTTGCTGATAACTGCGTTGTTGAAAGAGACCGGTTTGGAGGCGGTGGTGTCATGGTCTGGGGCGCCATCAATTACAATTTTCGCTCGCGTTTATTGATAATTCATGGAAATCTCAACGCCAGACGTTACGTCGATGAGATTCTTCGGCCAGAGCTTGTTCCATTGTTGCGACGTCAACGTAACCCCATGTTATTTCAGCACGATAACGCCTGCCGCACACGGCAAGGTTGACGCAGGACTTTTTACGTCAAGACCGCATCAATGTTCTCCCTTGGCCGTCGAAATCACCCGATCTGAATTGTATCGAACACCTTTGGGACGAATTGGGACGTCGTGTACACGGACGTCAAAACGCGCCACAGACTGTGAGGCAGCTCGCGATAGCCCTTCAGCAAGAGTGGGATAACATCCCCCGACGTACTGTGCGACGTTTGTGTTGTTCAATGCGGTCCAGGTTACGTGAATGCTCTCAACGCGCAGGTGGGCATACCCGATATTGATGTGGCTGGAGATTTGACTGACACATGGTGTGTTTGTCGCAGTGTAGACTGCTAATGTGAAGGGACAGCTCTAATGTGATTGTGGCAAACGAAAGTCATTTGATGAATATTGTTTGTGATGAAATTCGTTTTTTTTTTAAAAATTGGTGAGTTAAAAAATATTTACATTTTCCTTATGATGTTGCGTTTTCAAAGTGCTCGAGTATATAAATACACGATTACTGAAAAAGGAAATCTCAAGCCTTAGAAAAATTGGAAAGATTGACATGGCGACATGGCTTATTAACACCCTGCATGCTGTGTACGTTTAACAGCAAACTTTTTCTTTTCATTTCAGAGTCTGGATTTGACATCAAATGCAAACTGTCTCCTATTTGCATGAAATGTCAATTCCTGCTTTCTGGTAAAAAAATGGAAACAGATTTATCAACGATTTGTGGTCTGCTGAATTAGCCTAGAAAGTGGTAAAAGTGAACACATGTTACATGACCAAGAGTGTCTATCATTCATAAATTTTAAATCTGATTTTATCGCTGTATAAAACATAGAGTTGTCACGGACGACATATGACGTTTCGCGCCAGTAACCATGTGTTATTACACGTGTGGTCATATTGTTTTAATGGCGGTATTCGACTGGTGTTTTCGTGCTCCACGAATTGAATCGTGGAGCACGATTTGCGTTCGACTGGGAGATTCGTGAAATTTCGAACTATTTCGTGGAGCACAACGACCACGTTTCAAAAAGAGCGTGAAATCAGTCACGTGATTGAATTAATATGGCTGACAAACGCGGAAGTAAAAGTAGCACAGTGAAATTCCATTTAGAAAGTTGTTTCAAGAGGATGGTCTTATACTAATCAAATAAACTTTGAAGTTTAAATACGTGCATCCTGTCTGGATCTGATGAGAGAGCCAAATATTGACCATTGAAGCTTCCATGATTTTTATCACGGTTGCAGCCATTTTGTTTTTGAACTGTTACTGTGGCTATCACGTGACTAGCTTTGACATTTTACCTTTCGCAGTAAATCTATTTCGAATATATTTGATCATTTGCATTTGCCTTCTGTGCAACCGAGGGGCTTACAAGAATGCTAAAATATGAAACAGTCACACTAGTTTTTCATTTTCTTGCTTTAGGCATCAAACCGGAAGCCATTATAGCGGGTGAAGCACGAATTACATTCTACTGGTACAAAAACGTGGAGAACAATTTTCCACTGCGCATCGTGGGCGGAGCTTAATCGTGCTTCACGAACGGTCTCCAGTCGAATACCGTCAATGACAAAGCGTTTTTAACTAAAACAGCGACGAAATGTAAACACAAACGAAACCATAAAATATTACATTAATAATAATACGAAAACACGCCTATACAAATACATTGTAACCTTTATCGCCGAAAAACTGAAAAAATGGGATATTTTTCTTATTTTTGCTCAAAATGTAGATTGTGGGTACATGTTAAAACAGCCTCATCGAGTACCCACAATCTATATTTTAGAGCAGAAATAAGACAAATAAGGTTTACACCTGTAAAGTAGAAGTAAAACAAAGATCAGGAATTGATACAATTAACTTACTCCATCCATAAAAGACACCAAAGGGAAAGAAATACAAACATTAAGCGACCAGACCATAATGGAAACCTAAACAAAGGAAGGCCATATGGACAGTTACTTTCCCACAAAATGGCCATATGGCCATCCAAAATTAAAAGACACAAGTGATACACACAGTAAGTAACAAACAACAACATAAATAAATCGCCACAGAAGAGCCGCCTTGGAACGGTCAGTGGAAGATTTCCCCTGGGGGGCTTAAATCGATTTTACGTGGCCACAATCCTCGCCCTTACTTCCGTCGCGATTTAGACAAATAATAACCCAAGTTTTACTATCTAAAAGTGGGGTTCGAGGGGGTAAGAATTATATAGGCGTGTTTTTGTAATGATGTTTTAGGTTTGCTTCTGAAGACTCAAAACTACGGGTTGAAACGGTAATGTGCAGTTCAATGTCTGAACTTTCATGCATCACGAAAACACGCCTTTGACATTTTGACCCCCTTGAACCCCACTTTAACAGGCCTACATAAAACTGGGGTTTACAAGGGTAAACCTTATTTTTCTTATTTCTGCTCTAAAATATAGATTGTTGGTACTCGTTAGAACCGCCTCGATGAGGCGGTTCTAACGAGTACACACTATCTATAGATTGTTGGTACTCGTTAGAACCGCCTCGATGGGGCGGTTTTATGAGTACGCACAATATATATTTTGAGCAGAAAAAATATCACAATTTTTCATACATAAATATCGTTTTGTCTGCGGTAAGGTTTCCAATGTGTTTTCGTAATTTATGATACATGCGTGCTGAAAGAAACATTATAGAACACAAGTGGCAGTTGCTGTAATCTGTAATATGCTTTGTTTTGTTTGTTTGATTTGAGGTTTAACGTCCCCGTCAACACTGTAAAGCTCATTTTGGAGACGTTGCTTCCAATTTTGTGGGACTTTTACCCGTCATTGAGATGAAATGACATTCCAAGCGCTGCCGCCCAATGAAACCGATAGGGTTAATAAGCATGGACGGTCCGACTCGCACCGCTTTACCTGGGAAGGCTTAGCTCCTCTAAGCGGTTTACCAGTACTCGTTTGCGGGTCGGATTCAGCTCTGCGTGGAATCATTGTGCGGCCCATATGTTTCTTCAAGCCCTATTGGCGGGGGCCAAATCTTTAATGTGCAACATTTGATTTAATAAATCATTTGCAACTAGACCTGTTCTAATTGAACAGCTAAACATACAGTTTCATTTTTCACAACAATCACAATTTTTGTTTTGTTTGTTTTGATTTAACGGGCCTTTTAAGATTATTCCACTCTCGCTCGTATATCGAGCCGATCGTTAATCAGAGGTGAGTGAAAACAGGAGTACTCGGAGAAAAACAACCAGACCTTAGGCAGAACTCGGCGTCTCACGTGTGGCCCGAGCCAGGCTCGAACCACAGCGGTGAGGGAGTACTAGGCCACGGAGGCCCGCCTACACAACACTCACGTCATTTCCTATCAACATGAGAAACAAAACGCAAACTCCATTTGTGTCGGATTCTCCTTTGCATTAAAGCCTAGCGGTTTGTTATGTGACAGGGCTTGAGATGTCATCGCGTAAAACTTCCACAACATTGGACGCAACGTCTCCAAAATGACTTAAACAGTGTTGACGGGACCAAAAACTCAACTCAAACAATCAGAAACAAACTATTTGTTTAAAAAATCTTCTAAATTATATTTCCGCAATTATTATTGCTGTTTATCATGAGGATCTACACTGTTTGCCATTTGCCTTTATTTCTAACTGATATTGACTAATGGGCCAGCGACAAAACCTACAATAAGACATGTGCGCCCAGCGAAGACTCAGATCAGCCTGTGCATTCGCGCAGTCTTATCAGGGTCTTCGCTGTGCGCTCTAATGATATCTTAGGGCCCAATGCTCCTTCATGCAGCAAGAGAAGTCTCCGGTCAGACTACATTGATGCGCAGGCTGGTCTGATTCTTCGCTGGGCGCACATGTAAGTTGCAAGAAATGCTGTGCCCCGACTTTGATATCCTTACTGACATCTGCAGATGTGTCCAAAGTCAACCCAAATTGCCTTTAAACCTTTTTTACCAAATGGAATCTTCCTCCTTATATATTGCATTAGTCCGTTTCAAAATTCAGGGGTGTCAGGTTGTTTTCTTCAAAACCTTTTTTGGAAAATGGCTGAACATTTTGCAAAACGTGTAGGCCCTGATCAGACGCCGCGTTCTGCGGCGTCTGATCTGGGCCTGCACTGTTTGCCAGGGCACCCGTTTTGGGGTTTCGGTACAAAATAAGTTAATACAGCGGGGCAGAAAGGGTGTCCGCGTTACGTCTCAACAATCCATGCGCGTAAATATTCACGAACAATATGATCGAAGTTTCACCTGAAATTTCTCAAATCTAACATCTGATTAAACATTCGCAGCGAAACCAAATCAGATTAAGTAGTCTGTAGCTTAACGTTTAATTCAATTCCTCGCCAAAATCTCCTATTAACACAACTGCACTAGTAGAAACTTTTAAATTAAACAAGAACTACTTGTATAGAATTTTGTGTAAGTATTCGTTTTAGCACCATTTATAGTTCGAACAATTTGACCTGAGACTAACCTTTATGCATGGAATAAATTTGTCAATGTTATCGCCTAATACGTCGGCTTTCGTAAACTTCTCGTGATTTTCGGTATCACGTGAATTGCGACCCATTTACCAACCTCTGTGTATTGAATAACAATATCGCCATTTTCGGGAGACGACGAAGATAAATACATGCATTCAGTCGGTTGTGAAATTATGTTAATAGATTTCACCAGTCTCAGGTCAATTTGTTCGAACTATACCTGGAAAATATAAGCCAAGCAACGATTGAGTAAAATAATAGACTAAAGGGTATTTGTTTTTATATCGACTATTCCAAAAGCTCACGCGGAGTTATTCAACCATTCTTAAATGGAGCTAGACCTACGTCTGACGACAACTACCATATCGCATGCAAACCCGGCATCGGACCCGGGTTGCAGAATGTGACAAGCGAGGGGCATAAAACTGCGCTTTCCAGCCAGGCTAGTTTGTAGGTCGATGTCAGCCGTTGTTTTCTGGGCCCGGGATTACAATGCAAACTTAAATGTTAAGTACCTAATTAAACTAAGTATTAACTTAACTGTCGTATAAAGTGAACTGCAAAGAAATTGTTTCGTTTAAGTCGTTACTTAACCAAAGGAAACACTTAAATATTTAAGGTTACCCAGGTAGGTACCTTAACTTTTAAGATTTGACCTTGACAAATGAATGTATATATCAACAACGGCAAACATTAGGGTTTTTATTTGCTCGATACCGCCCTTGGTGCTCGGTAGCTCACACGGTAAAGAGTTTGCACATTATGCGAGAGGCCCCGGGTTCGAGTCCCGGTAGAGCTATTTTTTCTCTCTCTGTGGCGCAAGTCAACTTGGCGATGAGGTAAAATGCTACTGGGGTGTCTTTCTCCCTTGGTATGTTAAAGTGTGCGACGAATAGAGCTGTATAAACACTTCTATAATACCGTATAATACTGGTGCCAGGACAGCAATTTATTGTTTGGTGTAGGAAGGTTCTATAGTCGTTCAAAACGCAGTGAGACGTGACTGCACTTTTAATCTTGGACTCGTCCATATTTTAGGTAAATCGCCTTTAATTGGTATTTTCACACTTGGCGATAGCTACCGTCCTATTCTTAATTTTATGTAACATAGAAGTATAGTCGAGAGGGTCTAGGGTTCAAGTCTTGGGGGAGATTTTTATTTATGTATTATTACTTTTTTTACTTTTCCTAAACATTTTTCGTAAATGTGATCACGCGTTTACCGCGTAAATCATAAAAGTGGGTCACACAAGATATTGACTTGTTTGTTTGATTGGCGGTTATCGTCCCCGACCATTTTGGAGACGTTGCTACCAATTCTGTGGGGTGCTACCCGACATTGAGATGACATCACAAAACACGCCTTTATAATTTGGACATCCCCAAACCTGGGTTTATAGGGGTATACAATATTTTCTTTATACCTGCTCTAATAAATAGATTGTGGATACTTGTTAGAACTGTTTAGTCGAGGCTGTTCTAAAGAGTGCCCACAATCTATGTTTGGAACAAAAATAAGAAATAAATATTGTAAATTTTCATCAAATATTCGTTCTTTTGGTAGTAAATATTTCCAATATTTTTGTATAGGCATGCTTTTGTAATGAAATGCCTTTTTAAACCCTGCCCTCCTAATGAAACCAAAAGGGTTTATATGGATGATTTGGCCAACTCACAACACTTTGCCTGCCGGCCAACAATAGATTTACTAAACGATTTACCATTATTCATGTGCGATCAATTTCAGCTCTGTTAGAAAGCATAGTATAGCCCGATCTGTTTCTCAAAACCCCGATGGATGTATGTGGGCCATCACACTAGATGTATATATTCATCTTATTGGAAAATGAAACGAGCGCAAGGGAATCGTTGTGGCTCGGATTCTAGATGTTACAAAGATGGATACCATCATGATATGGGCCCCGTCAAGCGATTTTGGTACTTATCGTCTATGCGAGCAGCGAAGGTTCAGGCGAGCCTGCGCATCCGCGCAGCCTCGCCAGAACCTTCGCTGCTCGCTCATACAAGCAGTGAATCAAGAGGAACCTTCAGACAGAAAGCCATATCCCTGCCCCTGTGAATGGCTGGGCATGCGCAGTTAAAATTTGTCATGACGGAATGCTCGAAGACACAAATTCGCTTGGCGGGACTCATTTACTGTCAGTGATGGCGAAGCTGCATGTTTGAATGTTTTGTTGAAATGTATCTGAACATTATAAAATGAAATAAAATATAATTGTTTAAAATAAAAAGGGAAAATTGCTATTGCCAGTTAACTGGTAATAGCGATTTTATCGTAAAACCGCTATTGCCAGTTGACTGGTAATAGCCATTTTAACGTAAAACCGCTATTACCAGTTAAAAGATTAATATAAAATATCTTATGACAATTTTTTATTGTTATTGAAGCATGAATGAAAACGAACTACTGAAAATAAACAAATGAATGAATTTCTGACACGTAGACATACATATATGCGAATATTTTCGGAAGAAATATGTAAAAGGTATGTTCCTACTGCTTCCAACAACACAGTATATAGGTACTAGAACTGTCTCATCGAGGTGGTTCTAACGAGTAACGGGTAAAGAATGACATTTGGTTTCGGACAGAAATATGAACAATAATGTGGAGTGGGGTTTAGGACCTACATGATCTATATTGTAGAACAATTACGGAAACACGCCTATCTAAACATATTACAAGGAGCGTGATGACTCAAGTGGTTAGTGCACTTGCCTCTGATGCTAGAGGTCTTGGGTTTGATCCCTGTCAGCCAGCGTTGATAAAATTTCAGTGTCCAAACACGCTAAATTGGCATCATTTGCAGGGTGAAAGGTAATAATATGCACCGTCTTTTGTGTCACGACGTTAACTGGAGGCTCCCCTGTGTATGAAGGACCATCAACTGTGCATTACACGATTAATATGTAGACAACACTTGCCGAAAATGCCCATTAGGGCATAGATAGTCGTCGCTGGGTTTTGCTTGGTGTTTGATGAGATTTTACGTCCTCGTCAAGACTAATTAGGTCATATTTGAGACGTTGGACTTTTACCCGACATTGAAATGAAATGTCATCTCAAGCCCTACCGTCCATAGAAAACGCTAGAATTTAAGGACGGGTCCGACTAGCATCACTTTTTAGGGATACAGTCCTAAACTGGCGGAAATGTGTTAGACTTAATTGGGATAATTTCACTTTACATATTCAAAGTTTCCCTAGCTTCGTTGTAATAAAACTGACAGAACCAACTGTCTTTCTCTTCTTGTTGTTTTCTTTTCAGACTTCTTACTCGTACATGTACGTGCAGCACCCTCAAATATGTCTATGTGTCCTCATTAACTTACACATTTAAAAACAATTCAGTCTTTATTTTGCTACGAGTAAGAAGTCTTACTGTTGTCCGAGAACTGGAATTCACTTACATGAAACATGTCTTTGTAATCTAGCTGGCTGGGATTACATGAAATACATGTTGAACAACATAGATTGTGGATACTCGATAGAACTGCCTTGTCGAGGCGATTCTATCGAGTCCCAGCAATCAATGTTTTGAACAGATGTATGAAGAATATCTTTTAGCTTCTTAAATTTCCATTTCTGATCAAAATTTGGCAATGTACTTGTATAGGCGTGTTTTTGTAATGTATGTTTGGAATAACAATTCATTATGAAAACGCGCCTATAAACATTTACTGTCTAAATTTACTGATATACTTCATATTTCTGCCCTAGACTCACTAGAACCCCTTCAAAGAACTGGTTTTATCAATAACCCGCATTCTTGGACTGTTACCGGACTTTGAGATGAATTGACATCTCAAGCCCTATCGTCCAATGAAACCAATAGGGTTTGTATGCATGGGCGGTCCGACTCGCATCACGCTTTAAACTTCTAAGTGGTTTACCTGTACTCATATGCCATGCGGCTGGTTTCAGTTCTGCATAGAAGCATTATGCAACCCATTCTATTTCTCTTGAAGCCCCAATGAGCTGGGGCGATTATGGATTACATATGCAAAATATGGAAATGCTTGGTCAAAGCAGAAAAACAAAAACATGCATTTAAGCCATTACATTCATAACTGTAAATGGAATAATTCTGCACGTCAACTGGCAATAGCGATTTTACGTTAAAATTGCTATTACCAGTTAACTGGCAATAGCGATTTTATCGTAAAACCGCTATTACCAGTTAACTGTCAATAGCAATTATATCGTAAAACCGCTATTACCAGTTAACTGGCAATAGCGATTTTATCGTAAAACCGCTATTGCCAGTTAACTGGCAATAGACCTTTCCAAAGATAAAACATGAAAAATACAAATAAAGAAACTAACTATAAACATTAGAAATTAAGCAAATAAATGAAAATTAAAAAGAAAAGAAAAATATGTATGCCACTGGGACTCGAACCCTGCTCGGCTAGACTAGCAGTGCTAAGCATTACACGAAACCGCTAAGCCAAGACTTTTACATGATGGCAATGTCAAAACATTTAAAATCAAGTGTAAATGTTGTCCGAAACCTGCTTCCACTAAAAAATGGAATAGTCTTGTCACGCTTAACCTTTGAACTCTCAAAGGTCGTTGATGAACTATAACAAGTGAGAGGGGGCCTTAAACGACTTGCTGTTTTTGTCAGGATAGGTGTGTGTATTGGAGGGGTTGGGGTGGAAGGAGGGTCGGCGCATATCTCCTTTGTCTCTCTTTTTTTTAAACTGATCCTGAGGCACATTGGGTCCATGTTGCCACGCTTATGCATGTACAGCTATTTTTACGCATGCGATGTTAACACCGTTCATATGCCGTCTTTATATTCAGCGGATAACACACTGTCATTAAACAGTATGACGGCAAGTGCATTTAAGAAATGATTTTTATTTTTCTGCTGTTCATTATAGTATGAACGAAGTGGTTCGCCTGCAAATTAATGAAACCCTTCATGAACATCAGAAAAAAATATTTCTTATACTTACATTCTTTTTCCTCATCAGTGTGTGAAAATGTGCTTATAAGGCCAACTGTTAAAACTGAAAAAAAACATTTACACGCTGTTTTTCTACAAAGAGCGGAACAGCATTGTCATCACCAACGCCCAATGAGATCATGGAGAAGGCGTCACTTAACGTCATTGAAAATCATGTGACTCGATGCGTTCATGGACGTACGAACAACATTGTTTTCTGTAGGTTTACGTTAGACTTTACACTTGAAGAAATTTAAATATTTACTATTTTGGCGTGAACAATTGTAATGTATGTAAACGATGTACTTTTGCCGGGCAAAGGCAATAAAATACAATTACAAATCCAATTCGAAGGCCAGTTTCGTACATGTAACTTTCATATGAAGGGGGTGTGTTTTGAGTTTTACGTCTCACCAACAGCTAAGGTCATACGGGGACGAGACATTGTTTAAATACACATCCAAAAGTCTGGAGAAGCCCGGGATCGATCCTGCGACCCCTGGTTTACAAGACGAGTAGCATAACCACTACACCACGGCGGCTTCTCTTTCATATGAAGGACCATTTGTGCAAGATTCTCGATATCAAAATTTATGAAATACACAGATGTTTTGTTTGTTTGATTGATTTGAGATTTAATGTGCTAGTCAACACTATTTAGGTTATTTTAGAAGCTTTGCTTCCCATATTACCCGATATTGAGATGAAATTACATCTCAAGCCCTGCCGCCCAATGAAACCAACAAGATTTATATGCACCACTTTACCTGGGCCTTCTATGTACTTCTAAGCGGTTTACTGGAGGTCACGTTTGGCCGGCTTGTGCTGGTTGGGTGAGGCAAAGGTGACGTGTATCTTGCGTCACTGGGGCGACAAGCTGATATTGGCTTATGTTGCGACAAGGCCCGCTTTCCTAGCAGCGAGTAAGAGTAGAGGAGGAATGTTGTTATTTCTTCTGTTTCTACACATCCTATCCTCTGTCCCTTACTTTACCGCCTTGAAATGCTCAATAAAAAATAAGTTTGAAGCGTAAGCTCTTGCATGTGAGTGATTGAGTGTGTTGGTGAGTGAGTGAGCACTTTACGTCTCACAAACAGTGATCTTATACGCAGATATGCCATCACTCATCTAAGAGACGGGAAAATCCGAGATCAAATGTACACATCACGTGAACTAGTTCGTGAAATGAAGACCCCCCCTTAAACCCCACTTTATATAGAGAAAACTGGGGTTTACGGGGTATACATTATTTTTCTTATTTCTGCTCCAAGACATGGGTTGTGGGTACTCGTTAGAACCGCCTCATTGAGGCGGTTCTAACGAGCACCTTCAACCTATGGTTTGAACAGTTACGACAAAAATATCAAGGATTTTCATCAGAAAAGTAGCCATTTTGGAGATGTGAAAAATGCACTATTTCGCACGGGTGTGTTATCGTAATGTGGTATTTTACTGTTCTTCTTGCTTCGACTGGGACCGGCCTCAGTGGCTCAGTCGGATGCGCGTCTGACTGGTGATCAGGAGGACGCGGGTTCGACTCCCGCCGGGGTCGGCAACATTCTTTCGTGGAGATTGATCATGAAATCCTTTCTACGGTCATTTTCTCCCTTCCGCTGATTCAAGAAGGGCAGTTGTCAGTTTCTGGCGAAAGAATGTGCACTGTACTGGTTAATCGCTTACGTATAAGCCTGCCCAGGAAAGTGTTGATAGGTAAACTGACCGACTCAAAAATGACCTAAATAGTGTTGACTGGGCCGTAAAACTCCAAAACAAACAAACAAACTTGCTTCGACTGGAGCTACGGTTTTGTCCGTGTTTGCCTTTACGATGTTTGATCGTGTCCTTAATGACTATATCATCTACATGTACATACATGTATTTATGGCATTCGGAAACAACATTGTAGCCTTGGTTAAGTGTCGGGTGGCATCACGTGAACATGTCCGTGAAACGAACACCCCCTAAACCCCAGTTCATAGAGGGAAAACTGGGGTTTACGGGGGTATATATGATTTTTCTTATTTCTGCTCCAAGACATAGGTTGTGGGTACTCGTTAGAACCGCCTCAATGAGGCGGTTCTAACGAGCACCCACAACCTAGGTTTGAAGTAAAAATAACAAAAATATCGTATATTTTCAACAGAAAAGTAGCCATTTTGGAGTTGTGAAAAATGCACTATGTCGCACGGGTGTGTTATCGTAATGGGTTTCCCTGTTCTTCACCACAGTGCAGAATATATTTATTTTCTTAATTATCGAGACTCTTCCAGATTGCTTTGAATACGCAATTCTGCTATAGTATACGCCTAACTTCATTTATAATTATTTCTCATGGACAGACTCCATAAAACCGAGTTGTGCATGTTCAAATATTGCACGATTTCTTCCTTCCAATGGGACTCCATAGAAACAGCGTTTTAAATAAGTCGTGGTACTACATTGTGACCGATGTTCGCCCGCACAAATCGAAATCGAGTGTGATCCTTCAATGAGACAGGTTTATATAACGTTTCTTTCATGGGTTTTGTTGTGAAATGGTAGCCAAACCATAATATTTCTCATGTGTCCATTCAATGAATCAGAAGAAGCGATATTTGACAAATCGCGGGAAAGTTCTGGGCCGTCCCCATTAATGTGTAATTGAAACTGACGAGCTAATCTTCGTGAAAATTTCCGTCAAAATTACGAATTCATCCGAAGTGAAATACTTAGCTAAGTAAATGAAATAGGCGGCTTCGAATCCACTTTTTAAGGAAATACTTTGCTAAGATAAGAATTCATCCTTAAATAGTTAAGTCGACCTTAACTTAAGTAACGATTGTAATTCTGGGCCCTGATGTAAAAACTGCAGGTACGGATTCATATGGCACGCCACGGATGTCTTATATTGAGCAAATGTGAGACGCGATGTCATTATTTCTTTACATGATGTCCATTGTTCTTTTTCTGATGCCCACTGTTCTTTATCTGATGCCCATTTTTTTTCTTTATCTGACGTCATAACTTCTTTTTATGCTTAATTTTTATCATTAGATGAAGTGAACTTTTTTGCATATGACGTGCAGTTTTCTTTATATCACGTCCATTAATCATTATATCTTGTCACAGTACATTTATATTATGTCTTACGGTCATTATATGATGTCTATACTTTCTTACGATCTGTGTGACCATCGTTTTATGTTGTGAGTTAGCCATTGAATATTGTAGCAAATCACCAGGTTTATATGTTGTCCATTGATGCTTATGCTCTGTCAGTTTTACATTATGCGGTGTTGTAACTTCGTTCCATGATGTGCAAACTTCATTATGATGATGACTAAATAAGGGACTTCTTGCAGTGGAAAATGTTACTACAGTAGTTGTAAGGGTTTCTCTCATACTGACTTTATGCTAAATATCACGAGCCCCTACACCATCTCTAGATCATGACATGTACAACATAAGTCAAACGTTCCATAAGTTCAATAGAAGCCTCCGTGGTCGAGTGGTTACGCTACTCGCCTTGTAAACCAGGGGTCGCAGGTTCGATCCCGGGCTTCTCCAGACTTTCGGATGAGTCTTTAAACCGAGGTCCCGTCTCCGTATGACCTTAGCTGTTGGTGGGACGTAAAACCGAAACACTCACTCACTCCATAAGTTCAGTCAGAAGTATGCTATATTGTGTGTTTTGAGTTTTATATCTCACCAACAAGGTCATAGGAGACGGGACATCGTTTTAAAGACTCATCGGAAAGTCTTGGGAAGTTCGGGGTTGAACCGACGACCACTGGTTCATGGGGTGAGAAGCATCATCACTACACCACGGAGGCTTACAAGTTGTACCTCAGTTCACTGATATTATACTGTGGTATATTTGAAATCATGTCTTATAAAAGTGGAGAAGAAATGAGTGCTGGGATGTGACCCCGCCTCCCAATTCCCCGGGGCTGTGATTGGCGCAGCATGCCATGTGCAACGTCAGACAAACGTTCTAAAAGTGCATTCCGAGGTATGACATATTCAAACAAAGTCTGAACAATGACTAATCTAGATTTTATGTTTGCGTGCCTATGCAAATAAATGGTAAATTCTACGGCCGTAAAAATGAATATTTTCAGGTAAACAAATTTATTATAGTTTACTTGTTTGTATTTGCGTTTAACAGACCAGTCAACACTGTTTAGGTAATTTTTCAGCACGTCAGTTTACCTATACACACATTCCTCAGTAGGCTTATAATTAAGCGGCACATGCTTTCGCCAGAAGCTGATAAATGCCCTTCTTAATCAGCGGAAGGGAGAGAATGACTGTAGAAAAGATTTCCTGATCAATCGCCACGAAAGAATGTTGCCGACCTCGACAGGTATCGCACCCGTATAGTTTACTTATATCTGCTCAACATATAAAAGTCTGGTACTCGTAAGAACAGTCTCGACAAGTCGGTTCTAGTGAGTACCCACAATCTATGATTTAGAGTAGAAATAAATGAATCTGAGACCATCAATGATAGCATTCGTGTTTGGACTGGCCATTCATCACTGCAAATGATGCCAGTGGAGCATGTTCCCGTGCGGTATAGTACATTTCTCATATTTCCAAAATGGACACTTTTCTGATGAAATTCATTGCTATGTTTCTTATTTTTACTGCAACCATAATGGTGGGTGCCCATTAGAACTGCCTCATTGGGGCAGTTCTAACGGGTATTCACAACCTATGTCTTGGAGCAGAAATAAGAAGAAAAATAGAAGTGAAGGCAATGATCAGGAATCGATACAATTAACCCATAGCTCCCATCAGAGACACCAAAGGGAGAGAAACACAAACATAAAAATAACAGACCCTAATGGAAACATCACTAGCGGAAAGCCAAAAGGACAGTTACTTTCCCACAAAATGGCCATTTGGCTATCCAAAACGAAATTATATAAGCGGTGCAAACACTCAAAAACAAACCATAACAAAAATAAACGGCGACAAAAGAACTACCTGGAACGGTCAGTGAAACGAATTACGTAGCCACAATTCCTCGCCCTTACTTCCGTCGCGATTTAGACAAACAATTTGTTCAGTCAGCATGAAGGCCCTCTAACTCATCAGTGCAACATCTCCGTGAACACAAAAAATCAAACAACTACAGAGATGAAACAACGGTGGCATGATCTTCACAGCAAGGCAGCTTCAAGAGAAATGCCAGGAAACAGACTATGAACCTCTACATGACCTTTGTAGGCAGTTCCACAATGACCTGCTTGCACGGGTCTAAATTGATGGTGAGTTTTCTGTTCCATTCTATGTAACAACCAGAAAAAGCAAGGTAGTATCCAAAATAGAAATGAGGGCAATGGTCTGGAATCGATAGAATTAACCTACAGCTGAGGGACTTCAAAGGAAAAGAAGTACAAACATGAAATTACTCGACCCTAATGAGAATATCAATAGCAGAAAGCTAAAATGACACTTACTTTCCCACAAATGGTCAATTGGCTATCCAAAACAAAACTATAAGAGATACACACCATAACAAAAATAAACCGCGACCTTACTTTCGTCGCGGCTTAGACAAACAATTTGTTCAGTCCGCATGAAGGTCTCCTAACACATCAGTGCAACACCTCCGAGAACACAAAAATCAAACAACCACATAGATGTAACAATGGTGAGGATTCGACAGCATGAAACCACTGAAATGCTGCAACAAAAGGAAACCGACAATTAGACTCCGATGAGTCCACCAGTGACATATCATCAGACACCAGCAACATTGCATACAATTAAAGTCTCTCTTATTGTAAGCCTTTACGCTGGAACCGCCATAGAATCTGAGGCCTGACCCGCCGACATGCAATAACAAGCACCAACGCTGTTCAGCATGATGCTGCTCACATATACTTTCCAGGATGGTGGTCATGGTATAGTATTAAGTATCGCTTTGGTGGAGATTTATTCTATTTTTAGCTCTGGTGGCCACCTTGTTCTTCACAGCGTAGCGACTTTAGCTGTATTAGTAGTGAGTAACCTAGGCAAAATTCCTGTATAGTTTGAATCCAATTGGCCCATGGGTTGAGGAGGAATTCGCGTTTGAAGCAAAATTACAATGTTTTTTTCATTTTGTGGTCATCAGAGCGGACCTGTTTTAGCTATTTTTGTGGAGAGTCATCTATTAAACAATATTCGTATGAAGTTTGAATGACATTGGCCAAAGGGTACAACTCGAGTTGTCGTTTGAAGATTTTATTCTATTTTTAGCTCTGGCGACCATCTTGTTCATTAAAGCAGAACAATTTTAGCTGTTTTGGAAGGAAGTCACATTGGCAACATTATTGTGAAGTTGAATCAAATTGGCCCAAAGGTTTAGGAAGAGTTCGCGTTTGTAGCAAATGTTGATGTTTTCTTATTTTTAGCTCTGGTGGCCATTTCGTTAATCGGAGCGGGATCCTTTTAGCTATTTTGGTAGAGGGTCATCTATGCAACATTCCTATGAAGTCTGAATGAAATTGGCATAAGGGTACAGGAGAAGTTGTCATTTGAAGATTTTTTCGATATAAGCTCTGGTGGCCATCTTGCTCGTGAGAGCGGAAAAATGAAAAAGAGAGTCACCTAGGCAGCATTCCTGTGAAGTTTAAATCCAATTGGCGTAAGGATTTAGGAGGAGTTCGCGTTTGAAACAAGTTTACTATGCGTTTCTATTTATAGCTCTGCCGGCCATTTGTTCATCGGAGCGGATCGTTTTAGGTATTTTGGTAGAGGGTCTTATATGCAACATTCCTATGAAGTTTGAATGAAATTGGCCCAAGGATACAGATGAAGTTGTCGTTTGAAGGTTTTTTTTTTCTATTTTAGCTCTTGCGGCCATCTTGTTCGTCAGAGTGGAACGACTTTAGCGTGTTTGGAAGAGAGTCACCTAGGCAACATTGCTGTGAAGTTTGAATCCCATTGGCCCAAGGATTCAGGAGGAGTTCGCGTTTGAAGCAAATTTACTATGTTGTTTTTTTTTCTCTCTCTTTTTAGCTCTGGCGGCCATTTTGCTCATTCAAGCGGATTTGTTACAGTTAGTTTGGTAGAGAGTCACCTAAGTAACATTCCTATGAAGTTTGAATGAAATTGGCCCAAGGGTACAGGAGGAGTTGGCGTTTTTGTTTCTGTTTTTTTCTGGCGGCTATCTTGTTCATCGAAACAGAAATATTTAAGCTATTTTGGTAGGGAGCCACAAAGGAAATATTCCTGTGAAGTTCGAATCAAATTGCCCCAAGGGCTTAGGATGAGTTTGCATTTAAATCAAATTGTGGACGACGCACGACGCACGATTGACGCACACGACGGAATTCACTGATCACAATAGCTCACCATGAGCACTTCAGCAAGTTAGTTTGCAAGGCTGCATACGCATCCTAACACCGGCTTAGGCGATATTCGATTTTCAATGTAACTAGAATGTAACCCTAAATTGAAACACAAGAAGTTGACGATGGTTACAGAGTAGAGAGTCGGGAAATCTGCATACAAAAACTGGGCATGACTTGGCTGAAAATCGTTGAACAGAACATTTTACCTCAAATACCATTACGATAACACACCCGTGCGACATAGTGCATTTTTTCACATCTCCAAAATGGCTACTTTTCTGATGAAAATCTGTGATATTTTTTGTTATTTGTACTTTAAACATAGGTTGTTGGTGTTCGTTAGAACCGCCTCATTGAGGCGGTTCTAACGAATACCCACAATCTATGTCTATGAGCAGAAATAAGGAAAATAATGTATACCCCCCTAAACCCCGGTTTTCTCTATATTAAGTGGGGTGTAAGGGGGGCGTTCATTTCACGGACGTGTTAGCGTGATGCATGCAGACAGGTTTAAACGTGCACAGTAATGGTGAGCGATAAAGGGCCACCATAACCGCCTTGTATAAATATTATGAAAAATAATAATAAAAAAGCCTATCAATGGCACTCTGGCTTATCATTAAAGGTATATTGGACTTTGTAATTGTTTAGCTTCTTGCAACCGAAAATGGGTAACTACAATGTCAAAACTAAAAAGAAACATAATTGTCTTGGAATTCATTTTCTATTTAAAACAAAATATACTGCTGTACCTAGTATGTAAATATAAGGCTATTTGTGTACCATGTTATAAAGTAATATAATTTATTTCGAAAGCTTCGCTCACAACAAACAAATACAACGAACAGCAACAAAATTGTTCATATTCTTTATCGTTCTAATGAACTTCTTGACCTGTTAACCTGAACAGAAACTAGTTCAAAATATACAAATAACTAGAAATGCGTCCATAGGACACGGGTGCCCCCGCCTGAAAATATGTATATGTTCGTATTCATCCATAGAAAATTATTGACCGTGTTTAAGTTTTGGACCCTTTTTTCACATTTGACCTCTAAGTATGACCTTTGTGTGAGGCAGATTGTCTCATGATGGCCAACATTTCTGGCAAGTAATTTCAAAATCCATCCAGAGATAAGAAAGTTATTGACTGTGTTTAAGTTCGGACCATATTTTTACCTTTGACCTCTAAGTATAACCTTGACCTTGGAGGTACGGATCTGGGTTTGCACGTGACACATCGTCTCATGATGGTTAACATTTCTTCAAAGTAATTTCAAAATCCATCCAGGCATAAGTAAGTTACTGACTGCGTTTAAGTTTCGGACCTTTTTTTACCTTTGACCTCCAAGTATGACCTTGACCTTGGAGGTACGGACCTCGGTTTTGCACGTTACACATCGTCTCATGATGGTTAACATTTCTGCAAAGTATTTTCAAAATCCATCCAGAGATCAGAAAGTTATTGACTGCGTTTAAGTTTCGGACCCTTTTTTTAACCTTTGACCTCTAAGTATGACCTTGACCTTGGCGGTACGGACCTGGGTTTTATACGTGACACGTCGTCTGATGATGGTTAACATTTTTGCTGAGTAATTTTAAAATCCATCAAGAAATAAGGAAGTAATTGACCGCGTTTAAGTTTCGGACGCTCGGGCGCACGGTCATTCCAACAAGTCAGGTTTAAGGGCTATTTCTTTTGTTCTTTTCTTTTGTTTGGTTTAGGGGCTAACCTCCTTAACCTTTTATTTACGGAATAAATAGATTGTTTACCAAACATTTTCCAATCATTTTCTATTGTTATCAATCTGGACACTATTCCCTAAACCTTACATGTTCGCCCGGACGGACGAACGGGCGGACGGACAGGGGCAACGCTATATGCCCTTTCCACCATTCTTCGAATGGCGGGGGTATAATAAATGTGAGCAGCAGTGTTGGTTGCTTTGACTTAAAGAAGTCCTCAATAATAAAGTGGATTTTTTTATCTTTTTGTCCCATTTTCTGGCAATATGTTTTTATTTTTGAATTTTTTATCGAAACTTCCAGTGAAAAAGTTGTGGAGGAGTAGCTCCGCCAACTGCCCATAAGCGAGTCAGTCTCCATAAGTGTATACTTTTTACTCTAATCAGACTTTTTACAAGTTTTAAACTAAGTCGAATTTTGTCACCCACCCTACTGAAAAGTAAACAAATGACAATCTAATTGAAACGGTATCTGTATATATGGATAAATCTCATGCAGCAAACGAAGCTCCAACTGAAGGGTCGTTGTATAAATACAAAGCATTAATGTGCAGACAGTCAACATCAGAATTATATACTTTTTACTCGAATCACACAATACTGATGTTTCCCTCAGGGCCTTATTATTTCATGTTCATGTTTCTTTCCCTTTGGTGTCTCTGATTGGAGCTAAAGGTTTATTGTATCGATTCCTGATCATTGCGTTCACTTCTATTTTAACAAATTTTGAAATTATCGATAAAAACTAAGTCCTGTTTTGTCACTTACACTATTGAAATGAAAACAAATGACAACCTAATTGAAACGGTATCTATATATGGATAAATCTCATGCAGCAAAAGAAGCGTCAAACTGAAGGGACGTTGTACAAAGCATTAATGTGCAGACACAAAATCATGAAATATTTAAATCAGTAAAACCCTTACCACTTACTACAGACATAATAGATCATGCGCCTTTGATCTATATTGTTTATATCTTAAAAATACTACACAAGCCTATGACTCTCGAATGTGTACATTCCAAATATGAAGCATTTTAATGACCCCCATAATTATCCTTCACTTATGCACACTGATCAGACGACAACTTACCAAACAACGCCATCAAGGCGCGACGTATGCAAACAGAAAACTTCGTACAGAATTGATATTGCAGAAATCGCTTTCTGATGTAAATGATTTTTGGGCAAACTGATATATAGGCTAGTATGCAGAATACACAAAATCGAAGAGAGGCATATGGTAGAGATTGTCGCATCAGTAACTTTTCACCATGAACAATTTTTTTTTGGTTCTCAGCTGTTCTGTTTCCTCCTCCAGTTCCACGACACTCTTGTGTTCTGGAAATATATCAGAGCAAAATATTACGTGGTTCTTCTTCTGATATTTTTGTATGACATATTTGGAGATTGTCATGGTATAGCTCCAAAAAGAGGCGGTGCTGATAAGAGAACCTACAATCTATGTTTGAGAACAGAACAATATCACCATCTCTAAAATCCCCATTTGCGAATATACTTCATCATCTCATGTTTAAGTGAGCAAGGCGTGAAATGGACGTAAGAACAACTAACCCGTGCTGTGGTGAGCTTAAGCGCCTCTTACATGTCATGAGATAGCGCAGGGCAAAATCTGCAATAACATGTGCACGACTAGTACAGACTCAGATCAGCCTACACACTCAACCAGTACGGCAATAGTTTTTCCTTATCCATTTTTGGATACATCGTACATCTGCCGCGAGCTCAGATCAGACTGCATAGGTGTACAGGCTGCATCATGTGAACAAGTCCGTGAAATGAAGACCCCCCTAAACTCCACTTTATACAGAGAAAACTGGGGTTTCCTGGGTAAACATTATTTTCCTTATTTTTGCCCCAAGACATAGGTTCTGGGTACTCGTTACAACCGCCTCAACGAGGCGGTTCTAACGAGCACCCAAAAACTATGTTTGAAGTATAAATAAAAAAGATATAAATTTTCATCACAAAAAAATGCCTTTTTGAGGTTTGAAAAATGCCCTATATCACACGGGTGTGTTATCATAATGTGAGGTTGATCCGAATCGTCGCTATTCATACAAGTGATGCAGCAGAGTTTATCGTGCAATGGCTGTTCTTCTAAATTAAACTTGTCAATGATATATTTTTCATTTATTCTTTTAACAAATATAGTCGGTGCTTGTGAGAACCGCTGAAACGTGGCGGTTCCTATGAGCATCCAACATTTTATTTGTCACTATGCAAGAAAGAAGACGATTATGTAATACCAAGTAAAACGCATTTGTCTGTATACGTGTAAACGGGGTTTTACAAGCTGGCCCAGTTTCCAAATAGTATTTAAGTAAATGTAAATGGAGAGCTCTTAGATGAGTAAAACTCATCGGATACCTCTCCATCGTTTTTGTTTTTGCGCAAATCCACGTTGCGTTGCCTGTAGGTATCACTTTTCAAGTCACACATTATCTCAGTCATTTACCTCTGCTGAACAGCTTGGTCTTTAAGCAGCCATTGTAGCATGCGTTCGTGTTTTCAAAATGGTATTCGTTACTGTCGAGGGCATGTATCAATTATTGCTCAATCCATGCACAACTTTGTTTCCCCTTGATAGATGGTTGATTTTGTATTAACATTTATTACGTGGCGGTTTGTTTGCGAAACACTAAGGCAATCGTTGAGATAAAACTGTGATACATCCTATGACAAAAGTAATACCAGCCATAATTTCAGATAAGGAGCAGTTTCCTTATTTCCTTTTAGAAATTAATATTTTGGGTACAAACACATATACTTACATTTCCAGTGTAAAGTCTTATGTAAACCTATAGAAAACAATACAGTTCATACTTCCATGAACGCATCGAGTCGCGTGATTTTTAGTGACGTCAATTTACGTCAGTCTAAACAATGGTTATCTATAGGCGTTGGTCACGTCAACGCTTTTCCGCTCTTTGTTAAAAATTCGGCGTGTAAATGTTTTTCAGCTTTAAAAAGTTTGCCCTAGAAGCATTTTAGTTCGCATGAGGGGCAAAGAAATATAAAAAATGAACTTGATTTGTCTGTTTTTCATGAAAGTATGAACGATACCTGATTACTAGCAAAGTTTACGTGAACCGTCGGGGTTCAATTACGTTGCAGGCGACCCGCTGCGTTCATACTTTCATGAACAGCAGAAAAATAAAATTCATTTCTTTAATATACAATGATACGAGGTGATTCTAACAAGAACGCAGTATGCAATTACAAGCAAAATTTCCCCACATTATCCTCATTATTTCTAATGTTGAGTTATGATAAAACGTGCGTGTGTATGCGCGTGTATGTGCGTGTACGTGTTTGTGTTTGCCCGTGCACGATTGTGCGTGTGTGCGTTAAGACTATATCCTACATTTTACCTCCGCCATGCTTATTTCCCATGTCTGTGTTGAGGGTACATCACAAGCATTTATCGTCTACAGTTTCGAAACCATGTTCTTCCTACAACCCTCAGCATCTGTTCGTTACAATGTTCTCTTCTAAAGTTGTACTCCAAGCCTTTCCGCTCTAGGTCAAACTTTATTAAATATTTTAGGATAAATCGTGTTTGTATTACTTCCTCTCGAAGACTCTTGGGTTCATATCATTTAATTTAATTCTCTTTGTTTCGAGTCTCTGCATCTTGGTGCGTTCTTCGCCTTTTGTATTCACCGACTGTTGCGTCATCTGCTTCGCTGACTTTCATTTGTGAAATAACAATTAAAAAGACGAATTGCAAACATCGGTTGTACCACACATAAGTCATAATTCAGCAATAGAAACAGTTTGTTTTTCGTCAAAGTTTCCATCTTGAAACTTTATATGCAGTTTCATTTTAGTATTTATGTCATTCTTAACCATATTACCACACAGAAACATATCCATATATTTATCGAAACAGTTTCTTATACATCAGTTCTACCACACATAAATAACAAATCAGCAATCGAAACAGTTTCTTTTTCGTGAAAATTTCCGTCTTGAAACGTTATATGCAGTTTAAGTTTAGTATTTATGCCCTTCTTAACCATATTACCAAACATAAACTTATCCACATACGTATGCCCCTTCCTGCCTATCTGCTTTACAAACTTACATGACGTGCTCTAAAGTCTCCGCTGTTTATTTCTAAATTTGGCGATCAGTTAAGAATGGAATCGATCTTCAAACACGGGCGACATTTTCAATATGGTTTAGAATCTCTATGATATTTCGATTTCATTATTTTCCATAGTTTAAATAAATTCTAAAATTTTACTTGTTCACTACAATAGTTTGACCTTACATATTAAGTGCACGATATATATCCAACTCATTAAAGAACGAAAATAATATACCAATGTGACTTATGGACCTTTTATACCTAAAATCTAACCGAGTCATTACCATCAGGCAAAAGAGTACCGTTGTAAACCCCACTTTATACAAACGAAAGTGGGGTTTTCAATGGTATACATTTCGTTTTGCCTAAAACATAGAGTGCGGGTACTAGTTAGTATAAGGCGGTTCTAACGAGACCCAAAATTTCTGATCATTGCAGAAGTAAGAATAATATTAACGATTTTTTCAACAGAGAATCCGCATTTCAAAAGTAAATTCCGGAAATATTATTTGAAACGTGTGCTAACTTAATAAAATTTTCAACATAACTTTCGATAAGTCTTATGACATGAATGTTTTAACTTTATAAGTTATTCTCTTTTTGCAATATGGACAAACTAACATATCCACACTGCAGGACTCACAAAACCGAAGATGAGCACATGGTAGAAAGAGACTATCAGCGTCGTTATCTTTACACTGTGAACACTTAACAATGCTTCTCAGCTGTTCTGTTTCCGCCTCGAGTTCCTCGACACTCTTGTGTTCTGGAAATGAAAACCACCATTTGAGAGATCTTTCTTATATGGCTCTCTTGAAAGAAACCATCTTATGTCAATCTATGAGATATACATACTTCTGCTCCGAACAGTTGGGGACAATTACATCATGTACAGTAATCATTTGAAAGCAATAAAATCCTATTTCAACAGCCCTGACTTGTGTAATTCACTTCAGGTTGTAAAAGTGTGTTTCAAGTGGGCAACACAGGGAATGAACATAAGGACAACACACCGATGTTGTATTTTGTGCTTGCACCTGTCTAACAGCTAAATGAAAATGTGCATTGACTGATAAAATGTTTTGGGTTTAACAAAAGGTCAACCCCTGTAGGACATTTTGTGTCGTCTCCCAGAGAAAGGGAGAAAAGTGGTTGAAGATATAGCAGAGGAGAGGAAAGTGAAGGACAGATGAGAAGGAATAAATAACTTGAAATTTAGTAACAGAAGAAATTATTACACTTTCCCACTAACATTACCTGCTGCAAGGACAGCAGGCCTTGCCAAACTGTAAGCGACTACTAGATGGACGTCCTAATGACGCAAGGTATACATCACTTTGCCTCACCCAACCACCCTTATGAAAATTTGCAACCAGCGAACACAGAACATCCTGCAAATCCAGCAATTATGGTAAACTTTTCTATCACCTCTTTAATTTATATAGCCCATAGGCTACAGAAAGCGCCTCCGATAAGCAAGGATTCTGATTAGATTGCGCAGGCTGATCTGCCTTCGACGGTAGAACAAGTATTTTGTCATTTTCCGGCTGATGGTGGCACAAGTATTCTAAAGGTTTTGTCGTATTGTGGGTTTTAAAACAAGCGGCCCTTGGGTCATTAGAGCTCCGTCGGGGGTGGGGGGGGGGCACTGCCCACTGACAGCCGTGTACTAATATAAACCTTAAAACCCCTGAGCCAAAGGGCGCTACAGATAGGTCTGATGTCGCTTGAATGAGAGACATAATTATAAAACATACATATTAACTAATTAAAAATTAAACAATTACTTCAGTATCGTTTTAATTTATTTAGCATTCATCGAAGCATCAACAACATCGGTTGACGAGCAAAGAAGGTTACCCCGAAGGTTATTGCTTTCTCTACGGTAAGTGAGCTTTTTATCACACACTTTTGTGAACGTGATGAGCCATTTTTTTGCAGCAAAAACATCCCAAACCATGATATAACCTCTGATGAGCAACCATTTTCTCCAACGGTCAGCAGCCTCTTTACTTAAACTGAACTCTCTCTTAAACAGACATAATTTACTAAATAGCCAAATATTAGAGGTTAGGGAGGAATAATTTCTTTGCTAGTGAGTTTGTATCTGGAAATTACCATTTTCAGTATAAACAATATACACTGCTCAAAACAAATAAAGGAACAAACACACATTTCGTCATAGCATAAAAATGTTTGATAATGATGACGAAACAACGATTCAGAAAGATGAATAACTTTATCTGCAACATGTTAATAACAAACATTGGTAACCAGTTCACAAATCTCGGCCTGTAACCTGTTATGGAAGAATTTGTGTAAATGTTTGAGAAATCGCCATCTTTACGTCAGATTATTTCAAATATCATAGACATGCGCAAATCAGTCACTTTTTCTGTCAGTAATGTGTTTGACCACCCGAGCAGCACAACACTCCTGGCATTACTGAGGCATGCTACAAACCAAATTTTAACAGTTTTTAAAATAAAGGTGAAGGCAATGATCAGGAATCGATGTAAAGCTAGTGTTTCCCACTCATATCTAAGGATGTTTGTGAGTTCTTGAATAGTCATTGGCGGATGGTCGCCCTGTGAAATACGTCAATCACATGCTGTCACGTGAAATCTGCTTTCATCCGTGGACAGAACTGTACGCCAATTTTGCAATCGCCAGTTTTGATGTTCTTGGGCAACTCATATTGCCGTGCACGATGTTGCCTGGTGAGAATAGGCACTCTTGCCGGATATCTGGCTCTCCGATCACCTTCATGTAACCTGATACGTATTGTTTGATTGGATATCCTTTTACAAACTGCATGCTGGAAATCGATTTGTAGCCTTCTGGCCGTGTACTGCCGATTTCGTAGCTCTAGATTTCGAAGATATTGATCGTCCCTTTGTGACGTCATGCGAAGTCGGCCTTGTCCTTCTCGTCTAGAAAACTAGCCCGGCTCCTGGTAGCGTCTCCATAGCCTGGTCACAACACTTCTCAATACATCAAAGCGTTTAGCAAAGATCCTTTTGGCATATCCACTTTAAAAAAAGCAACAAAAAAGATAGCTTGAGCGACCACAACTTCTTCCAAGAACCACCTAACACCATAATTTGTGTAAATGTTTGAGAAATCGCCATCTTTACGTCAGATTATTTCAAATATCATAGACATTCGCAAACCAGTCACTTTTTCTGTCAGTAATGTGTTTGACCACCCGAGCAGCACAACACTCCTGGCATTACTGAGGCATGCTACTAACCAAATTTTAACAGTTTGTAAAATAAAGGTGAAGGCAATGATCAGGAATCGATGTAAAGCTAGTGTTTCCCACTCATATCTAAGGATGTTTGTGAGTTCTTGAATAGTCATTGGCGGATGGTCGCCCTGTGAGATACGTCAATCACATGCACTCACGTGAAATCTGCTTTCATCCATGGACAGAACTGTACGCCAATTTTGCAATCGCCAGTTTTGATGTTCTTGGGCAACTCATATTGCCGTGCACGATGTTGCCTGGTGAGAATAGGCACTCTTGCAGGATATCTGGCTCTCCGATCACCTTCATGTAACCTGATACGTATTGTTTGATTGGATATCGTTTTACAAACTGCATGCTGGAAATCGATTTGTAGCCTTCTGGCCGTGTACTGCCGATTTCGTAGCTCTAGATTTCGAAGATATTGATCGTCCCTTTGTGACGTCATGCGAAGTCGGCCTTATCCTTCTCGTCTAGAAAACTAGCCCGGCTCCTGGTAGCGTCTCCATAGCCTGGTCACAACTCTTCTCAATACATCAAAGCGTTTAGCAAAGATCCTTTTGGCATATCCACTTTAAAAAAAGCAATAAAAAAGATAGCTTGAGCGACCTCAACTTCTTCCAAGAACCGCCTAACACCATATGAAGTCACTATGAAAAATAGAAGTGAAGGCAATGATCAGGAATCTATACAATTAACCGATAGCTCTCATCAGAGGCACCAAGCCCAAAATAGCGCATAACCGAAGGATTGACATCTTTCTGACCCAAACTCAAGTTTTGAACAGATCACCACATACCGAATCTCAGCCGTTTTATAGGGGTATCCATACTGTAGCTCACATTCTTGCTTTGCACGTGAACCTTGCGTCTTGGCGTTTGCATGAACATTGTTAAGAGATGTCACTTTAAAATAGTGCCTTTCCACTTTCCATGAGCTTGGACATTGCCAAGCGGTGATGTTATGCAGGAAGCTTACAAGTTTGCTGCTTCAATTGTTTTGAGCAGGGTATAAGAACAAACTGACTGAAAGCAGTCAGGCATCTCCGTAATCTACATCTATTTTGTACATCCATGTAGCGCTTCCTGTAGTAACACTCCTCTTATTTAACAGTCACCATTAGTCACCAGCCACTTTACACGAATTCTATCCTGAGCGGCCACCTCTCTACTCTCGGATCAGCAGTCATTAGTTAATCTAGACTCCCTATATCACAATACCAAAACAGTGGAAGTCACAAAAGAAATATGTTTATATGTCGTGACACTGTCTCTAAAAATGACAAGGTTGTACATTTTAATAATGTGTAAATAAATGAAAAGAATAATAAATTATGAAGAGGCATCAGACAAGTACAACTCATCTAACACCTGTTCTAGGTAACATGCTCGTGCGACATAGTCCATTTTCTCACATCTCAAACATAGCTAACTTTGGGTGAAAATCCGTGATATTTTCCTTCTTTATCCGGCAAAACTAGATTGTAGGTACTATTAAGAACCGCCACATTCAGGTGGTTCTTACAAGTAGCCACATCCTATGACTTGGAACAGAAATAAGGATAATGATATATACCTCCGCAAACCCAGTTGTCTCTAAATATAGTGGGGTTTATGGGGTGTTCAGTTCACGGACTTGTTAACGTGATGGTTTTTGTATTTGTTTCTTTTCATACATTGATATTGAGCTGCTTGCAGTTACAGTTTTGTTTTGTCTAACCACCCCTTCACGAAGCAGCCATTTTTTTAGTTTCCATAGCACATGTGTACTAAGTGTTGTCCTTTCTTCTCGTGGTCTTGTCTCAACAAAATGTACAATCAACACCCATTATCTCAAAGTCCACGGGACTGGAATGTGTGGTTTAAGGTAACAGTAGTTTGAGACAAAAGGATTTGAAACGAATATAAAACAAAACTAAAAGGATATTGGCTAGAATTTAGTTTGATGTCCACAGTGCTTTGCAATGTCAGTGTTTGAGATAATTAGAAGCATCTGTTGGTGATCCACGAACCGTAATATTTCACAATTTAATAATTTTCACTCTTCTTTAAATATTTCGGAACTTTTTATTACCAGACACCACTGCGGCTGAAAAACACTTTGTAAGTTCCAGTTATAGGACAGTAATGAACATACCATTGTCAAAATCATTTCGAAAATAATTTTTATTCACCATAGAACTGGTTGTATCCATTAGGTAGTTAGCTACACTGTTTTCGTCTATTTCTTGTCCTTAAACATAATAGATGCAATAGAAACGTTAGGATAAGAACATGGATGGTCAATTATTGTTTGTTTGATTTGAGGTTTAATGTCGCCGTCAACACTGTAAATATGTTCTATAAAAGGGTTATACTTTGGAAGCAAGGAATACTTCACAGAACTGAAAAATATGGAATGTATATGTTTTCTGGGCCAGACTAGCTAGTTTCGGCCAATTAGGCCTCATCAGTGACCTCAGATATTTTCAAAATTCCACAATGGGATCAATAATCACAAAGGACAAGAAAATATAATCTACACTTTGATATAGGGCAGGGAGACGTTTTACCGCCGCCACACATTCCCACACACCAGCTGTAGTGAAGTTAAATATGTATTATAAAAGGGTTATCCTTTGGAAGCAAGGAATACACCACAGAACTGAACAATATGGAGTGTATATGTTTTCTGGGCCTTACTAGCTAGTTTTGGCCAATAAGGCCTCATCAGTAACCCTCAGATATTTTCAAATTCCACAATGGAATCAATGACCCCAAAGGACAAGAAAATATAATCTACACTATGATGTAGGGCAGGGAGACGTTTTACAGCCGCCACACATTCCCACACACCAGCTGTAGTGAAGTTAAATATGTTCTATAAAAGGTTTATCCTTTGAAAGCAAAGAATACACCACAGAACTGAAAAATATGGAGTGTATAAATATGGAGGTCATTTTGGAGACGTTGCTTCCAATTTTGTGGGACTTATTGCACGACGTTGAGATGAAATGATATCTCAAGTCCTGTCGCCCAATGAATTAAGTGAGTTAAAAAGTGACAAAGGAATCGCACGACGGACACACTCAAATAAATATAAGCCCATTAAACCTGACTTTTATACAGTAAAATAGAAGTTAAGGTAATGATAGTAAAGCCCGGATTCATCTTTCTTATTTTTCTCAAAAACAAAGACTATGGGTATTCACTAGAAACGCCTCGCCGAGGCGGTTTTAACGCGTACTCAAAATGTATGTTTTGAACAAAATATGAAAAGTATCGGAATTTTTATCTTTGTTTTGGTAGGTATTTATGTTTTCAATACATTAGAACAGGCGTCCTTTCGTAGTGATTCAGACACAAATATGTAGAGGTTTTCTCTAAAATCCTCTTCCAAAGGCTGTTTGATGAAGCAATAAACGACCATTTATCTTAGCATAAAAATCATTCAGAAAAACCATCAAACAAGTTTTTGAATACAATTGCTGAGACCTTGGCATCTCAAGTATGCCATACCTATACATTGAGACACCAAATTATAATTAATATAAACTATATATATAACGTATCGGGTTAAAAAGTGCATATCTGACATGACGGTGATGATGTGTAAAACAAAAAAAAAAAAAAAAAGAAAAAAAAAGAGAAGATAAAAATATAGTTGCACAACATTCTTGCCACAGCCAGCTCTCATCACGCTTTCTCTGACAAATACTAAAACATATTTAAAGCTACAGTCTGCTTAGTCGTGAATAACAGTGAATATGTAATAAATACTAGGAATCTTACTCTTTGCTGTTTCCAACTTTTAAACAGTGTGGGTAAATATCTGTATACATCTTCTTCATCAGGGGAATATATATACATAGTTAATTTTATTTTGTTAACAAGGGTTACACCTTTGGCTTCTTACGTTTTGCTTTTTGAGTTTACCAAGTCATTTCGAAAAGAGATTTTTTCCATACCGGAATTCATGCCTTTATTGGGAGACACATTTTTGTAAGAGTAACATCCCCGAAAGGCGTTTACCCTCCCCATAAAGTCTATGTCTTCACTTTAGCCTTGCATATGAATTAATTGCAGCAATATGCTGTAACATTTCAAATCTAAGTCCTTATAAATTGCCCATAATGTTTATCATTAGGGTTGGGCCTATAGTAATAACCCTGTCAGATCGCGTGTTTGTTACGCCAGTGGAATTCGTTTCACTGTCCGTTCCAAGGCGGTTCTTCTGTCGCGGTTTATTTTTGTTATGGTATGTCTTTGGGACCGTGCTTCGCTTGTATCGTTTTGTTTTGGGTAGCCAATTGGCAGTTTTGTGGGAAAGTAACTGTCATTTTAGCTTTCAACTATTGATGTTACCTTTAGGGTCTAGTTATTTCATGTTTGTGTTTCTTGACATTTGATATCTCTAAAGGGAGCTGTGGGTTAAATGTATCGCTTCCTGATCATTGCAGTCACTTCTGTTCAACCAAAAAACTTAAACTCGGTCATAACTTCAAAAGTATTGCCCTACTCTCATTAAACTTCATTCGCATACTTACCGTCACAAGACCTACATTTTGGCACAGGCCCATAACCATATTGCTTTTGTTCGTCCGTTTGTCACGCCTTAGCAAGCAAAAAACTAAACTCTGTCATAACTTCAAACGTATTTGCTTTACTCTCATGAAACTTCACACGCATACTTACCATGACAAGACCTATATGCTGACTAAGGGCCGTAACTATATTGCTTTTGTTCGGGAGTTTGTCGCGCCTTAAACAAAAAACTTAATCCCGTCACAACTTCAATGTATTTGCCCTACTCTGATGGAACGTCACACACATACTTACCACCGGAGTACCTATATTCTGACAAAAATGCTATGACTATATTGTTTCTGTCCGCTTGTTTGTTACGCCTTAAACAACACACTTAACCTTCACACACATACATTCTGACAAAGGGCCATAACTAGATGCTTTTGTCCGTGTGTTTGTCACGCCTTAACCACAACTTTACCTAACTCATAGCTTCAAAGTATCTGACCTACTCTGATGAAACTTCTCACACATACTAACCACCACAAGACCAACATTCCTACAAAGGGCCATCAGTACATTGCTTATTACTTATGAGTTATCGTGGTTATATCAGAAACATTCATCTGTTATTGCATATCAATTAGTACTTTTTGTGGAAAGACATTTTCACTGACCCAAATCTGATTTGACCCGTGACTTTGACCTTCGAACGTTGACCTATTTTTGAAAACCTGAACCTTGGGCATAACTTCAACAGTTATTAAACTTCATACACAAACACAGAAAATTGTTTTTGGACGACCGTAGCCCTATGAGCCTAGGTATGATAATAAAACAAATTAAAATGTTACCATTTATCATAGGGCCCCCGCCCATCGGGGCTTGAAGAAATAGATGGGCTGCATGATGCTTCCACGCAGAGCTGAAACCGACTCGCACACGAGTACTGGTAAAGCGCTTAGAGGATCTAAGCCTGCACAGACAAAGTGGTGCGAGTGTCGGACCGTCCATGCTTATAAACCCTATTGGTTTCATTGGGTGGCAGGGCTTGAGCTGTCATTTGATCTCAATGTCGGGTAAAAGTCCCACAAAATTGTAAGCAACGTCTCCAAAATTACCTTTACAGTGTTGACGGGGACGTTAAACCTCAAATCTAACAAACAAAACCATTTATCATAATGGGGCCAGTAGCTGGTAATCCTACTTGCCAGCACTCTGCATTATTTCAATGGCCTTTGTAACCCGTGCTTCTGAACAGCCAGTCACTTCACGAACGGATTTCTTGATAGCTTGCAATTTGATGTTGTTTTGGTCACCTTTTCCTGACACTAAAAGGAAAACACATGAATACATGTTAAGTGAAGGTAACTTTTAAAAAAAACAACATATGTCTACCAATTCAATAGAAAATAGAAGGAGCTTTAACAAATTCAGTACCAGAAACCCCGATACGGGTTTGGCAATCAGTGCAGGCCCAGATCAGGGTCTACACTGTTTGCAAAAAGTGCAGCCTTTTTCCGAATAATCTTGAAGAAAACACAACCTGTCATCCCTTAATTTTATAATGGACTACTGCTACCTATAATGAGGAAGATCCCACTTGGTACAAAAAGGGTTAATAACAATCACAATATATACAAATTATTTCAGCCCGAGGTTCTGTCTATACGTTTACATAATCTATATAAATGGACATATCTTCTCATTTTGTTTGTTACATTTTCGGCTGTTTGGCGTCACTGTGTATATATACCACATAACGAGTTTTATCCCACATTGAGATTAAAACACATCCCAAGCCCTGCCGCCCAATGAAACCAAAAATGTGTATAGGCATGGGTGGTCCGACTCGCACAACTTTGCCTGGGCAGGCTTCGACCCTCTAAGTGGTTAACCAGTACTCATTTGCGGTCAGTTATAGCTCTGCGTGGAAGTCACCATGCAGTCAAATCTATTTCATCAAGCCCCGATGGGCGTGGGTCATCCTGTGGTGTTTATAGAACACCCTGAACATCACAAATTTGATAAACGTGCAGATGTAATTATTAGTTTTCCTCAAATCACTGAGGCTTTTTACATACTTTGCGAATAGAGTACAGCTCACGTGCAATCTGGTTTGTATATAAGCAATCAAACACTTTATGATTTTCAGTTCTTTGGTGTATTTGTTACTTGTAGGTTAAAATGGAGACAATCGCTTTTAATGGGAATGGGAACACCGCCATTTATCAATGGGAGACAAGTTTTGGGACGTCCTGTTCGATTTTCGATAAGCCCTGTCCACCCGAACAAGGGGTCTATCCTTAGCTCCTTAGGAACATATTCTTATTTAACGAATTGACACCTATTGACATTGGAGACAAAAATACTACTTCCAGGAGCTGCCTCCCCTGACGGTGTACCCATTTTCCTTAAAGGTTATGTGGGGGTTGCAGAAGCACGGAACGCCATGTTTAGGATAGTACATAGTGACTTGATATGAGAACAAAATTAGCTGAGCTGCTTTAGAAAAAATGTCCTTTGAAATATCGAAGGACCTGCGATCAAAGTGACCTTTAGCCAAGATCGCCGAATGACTTGAACCTTAAGCATTCATAGACACTCACACGTCACAGACCACAATATTTTTCAAAAATGGATTTTTATGCCTTTTCCATATCATCAGCCTAATGAACCAAATCTGCCGTTGTCATTAGATGGGTCAAGGTGGCCTCGATAGCGCAGTGGTGAACGCGTTCGACTCATGACCGAGAGGTAATGCGTTCGAATCCGGCACCCGGTATCGAGGTGTGTCCTTGGGCAAGACACATAATGACACTGCCACACTCCACCCAGGTGTAAATCGGTAGCAGTGGTGTAATAGTCACTGCCTCTCGCTCGCGCGCGTGAAAACATCCGGAATGAGTGTTCGAGAGCGATTCAGTAAGCTTGAAGCTTCCATCGCAATCGAACTAAACTAAATTATTTAAACTAATAGGTCAAGGTCAATCTAGTGTCATTTGAACATATTTGGTAGGTCCTGGTCGATTTATGCTATGGTCAACTTATGCTATGTATCAAGTTTCAAGGTAACCGGCGCAGTGGTTCTGGAGAAGATGTTTTCTAGGTTTTTGCCATTTCTTTGTGTATGGTGACCATCTTGGTCATGTGACTTGGACCATTCGATCAACTGAACAGTTCCTTTATCCATAGTCACGAGGTTGCGTATGAAATATAACTGAAATTCGCCAAGGTATTTTGGAGAAAATGTCCTTCGAAATGTTGATGGACCTGCAATCCGAATGAACTCGGGCCAAGGTCGTCGAATGAACTTGAACTTTTTTCACGAATAGACATTCATTTTGATCACGCACTCATGTCATAGACCACAATAGTTATCGTAAAATTCATTGCTGTATCGTTCGCCTATTCATAAATATATGGGCCCCGTCAAGCGATTTTGGTACTTATCGCCTATGCGAGCAGCGAAGGTTCAGGCGAGCCTGCGCATCCGCGCAGTCTCGCCAGAACCTTCGCTGCTCGCTCATACAGGCAGTGAATCAAGAGGAACCTTCAGACAGAAAGCCATATCCCTGGCCCCTCTGAATAGCTGGGCATGCGCAGTTAAAATTTGTCATGACGGAATGCTCGAAGACACAAATTCGCTTGGCGGGGCTCATATAGAAATATATGCCCAGGAAAAGCCACAATCAAAGATTACAGCCTACCTAGGGTACCAAGAGGAAGAGTAACTAACAATGAGGAAAACAAAACGTGTATTCTAACACAGTCCGCCTATATAGGCAATGGAAAATAACTGTGTTTTATTCTACAACAAATCACGACAAGGAAGAGCGTGACGAGTGACGTCATTACAAACTGCAAATGTATGACGTCACTAGTCGATTTCCTTGACGTTAGACGGTGTAACGTCATTTTCTCGCATCGAAAACGTTTGAAAAGGATGTAAATGCATGTGTTTCAGTCGTTAATTTTAGCGGGATTTCTTCTTACAATGGCGAAAAGTTGTGAGGTTTTGAAGGAAACAACAACATTATTGCCGATTTTCACTTGTTAGAATCGAAATAGATCAGCTCTAGTCTGTTATTTATTGAGTAATAAATCACAGTTTGGAGGTCAGTTGTAAGTAGACAAATCACGCGCGCTACGCGCTCGTGATTTGTCTACTTTACAACTGACCTCCAAACTGTGATTTATTACTAAAAAAATCACAGTTAGAGCTGATCCATTTCTTAAACAAAACGAATCCCAAACAGCTCAGCAACTAGCTCCCTCTTCCCAACTAGAGGGGATCAAGGTGCACAGGCAAAATTAATGAAAAATAAATAAACAATAAAACAAAGCTACATTTAAAATAAACAACATTAGAACCATCACATTAGGATGGTCAGTAGCGAGAACCACTAGGGGGTTTACATATTCTATGGGCCTAACTATGGTTCTAATCTCAATCAATAGACCATCACAAAATAGCATACATATTAATGGAACAAGAGTTATGAATTTAAGATGATGGCTTGTAGCTTGTTCCATACACTGTAAGCTAGAGCTAAAGAAACCCACTATAAGCCTAAGTAAGCTTTCTTGCCCTTTCCGTAAAATAAAGTCAAAATGGGGGCATCATTTGAACAATTGTTGAAGTACTCTGTCACCCAATGCTTCCTACCAAGTTTCAAGGCAATCGGCAGAGTTGTTCTGGAGAAGATGAATTTTGAATTTTTTTTTCACTATTTTTGGGCATGGCGGGTATCTTGGTCATGTGATCTGGACCATACAATCAAAGTTTGGTTTCGTCATTGTTAGGTTGCATACGAAATTTAACTGAAATTGGCTCAGATATTTTAGAGAAAATGACCAGAGAAATGACAATGGTCTTGCAATCAAACCGACCGTGGGCCAAAGTCACCGAATGACCTTGACCTTTAGCCTCTATACACAATCAATCACGAACTAGTAAGAAAATGCCATTCAGGAAAGGCAACAATCAAAGAATGCAGCCATCTCAAGTTACCTAAAGAAAGTAAGTGATATGGATGCACTCACAGAAACAGACGATAAATGAGCCAATTAACAAATAAGTCACTGAGATAAGAACAACCGCCTTGGACGAAAACACGCCAATATAAGTTGACCCCTAAATCCCTACTTTTATATATTAAAACTATGGTTTACAGGGGTATGCATTATGTTTCTTATTTCTGTACAAAACAAACACTGTGGTACTTGTTGGAACAACGTGAGGTAATTGTATCGATTCCTGATCACTGCCTTCATTTTTAATTTGCATTATGTTTGCCAGCTCGGTAATAGTCAGTCACTCAATGCTACATACTAAGTTTCAAGACAACTGGCCAGGCGGGTCCGAAAAAGATTTTTAAAGTTTTTACGATCATGGTCGTTTGACCTAAACCATTCGATCAGGTTATGTTCCCCCATTGTCAGAAGTTTGCATATATATTTTAAATGGAATTGGCCAAGCTGTCTTTTGAAATGTCGCTGGACCTGCAATCCAAACGACCTTGGGCCAAGGACTCAGAAAGACTTATATCATTCACAGACAGTCATTATGTACCTGCCCCAATATCAGAAATCACACTGTTTTTCGAAATATGCATTGCTGTATCTTTACCTATTGAAAAGCCTAAGGTGACAAATTTGACCTAGTCGTAAAATAGGTCAAGGTCAACCTAGGGTATAATTTTTGCACACTTAGAAAACATAATTGTGGACCGAACAAATACATGTTTGAGCCACAGTGATATTGATGTTCAGGGTTGGGATCCCGTAAAATAGAAGTGGAGGCAATGATACTCAAAACACCAGTAATGTTTACTGACCGTTTCGAGTCGTAGCTTTGCTGTGGTTCCTTCATGTTTAATGGTTGTTATGTTGTTGATTCTAATTGTTTCCCCCATTACGTATGTTGTTCGTTTTTAGTTACGTTTGGATTATCTGAGTTATCATCTGTTTGGGAATTAGCTGCTGACCCGGTTTACCAGCTGTGTATTTTGTTTACTATCGTTAATCCATGTTTCCGTGCCAAGTTTCATGACAATTGCCCCAGTGGTTCTGGAGAAGTAGACTTTAAGGTTTTTACCATATTTGGGCATGGAGACTATGTTGCTCATGTGACCTTGACCATTCAAACAAACTTTCGTTCCACCACTGTCAGAAGGCTACACGTGCAATTTAATTGACAAATTGGCCTAGTGGTTTCAGACAATAAGGCATTTGAAAATGGTTGTCGGACGGACTGACGGACGGATGACGGAGGCCTATCACCATATAAGCTCCACAGGAACCTTTCGTTCAGAGGAGCTATCAATATCTGAGATTTTTTATAAAAGAACATGTATTTTGATACCTTACCCTCGAAATAAGCACTGTTTTAAAACGAATGGTAAAAGCATAGATGCAAAAAAATGTTAACTCATACTTATGTAAATTTTCATTTAAAAAATAAAACATTAATCAACTGCATTTTACGGTAAATAACGATTCGTCTTGGCTTTAATTTGATATGTACTAGCTTAGTAAAAACTGTTTAAAATCACAACTGGCCAATATTTAATCTATTCTTTATTATACGTACCATTCAGTCGAGTTATTCCGGTTGCAAGGTCGTTCTCATATGCACTCGCATTCCCCGTAGCACCCTCCGAAGCACCCTCCTTCGATTATAATAATAATAATAAATTAACAAACGCCGAACGACAACATTGCGACTGCACATCACGAAAACACGCCAATACAATTTTGACCCACTTCAACCCCATCTTTATATAATAAAACTGGGGTTTACAGGGGTAGACCTTATTTTTTCTATTTCTTCTCCAAAATATAGATTGTCGGTACTCGTTAAACTCGTTTCGATGAGGCGGTTCTAACCGTACCCACAATTTATATTGTGAGCAGAAATAAGAAAAAATATGATAATTTGTCATCTTAAAAGTTCCCTTTTTCCGGCGATAAAATTTACAATATATTTGTATAGGCGTGTTTTCGTAATGATTTGGGTTCATAGAAACAGATAAGGCGGGAATTTTGTGATGATTGAATGATAATGTCTGCGAATTCTCTTTTTAAAACGTTTTAAAACCTATACCTTGGGCATGCATTAAAACCGCCTCTGATGAATAACCGCAGCATAGGTTTCTTTGGAAAAAATAGGAATAGAAGTGGAGGCAATGGTCAGGAATCGATACAATTAACCCAAAACTATACTCCCCTTATCTGACCGAAGCCTGATTAGTAGATTACGATAACACTGGACAGGATGTAGGATGGAGAATTTGTATATGAAGTTTCATTAGCCCAGTGGGCTCATTCAAGAAACAGAGCTAAATGCCCGAAGTAAACATTGTTCAGCCAAGCATGAAAAGAATGCTTCATGATCGCATTATATGTATGTACTGTTTGTTCACATTACGAAAACACGCATATTCAAATATATTGGTAGAATTTTACAACCAAAACTGAAAATTTTCATATGAAAAATTCTGATATTTTTCTTGTTTCTGCTCCAAACATAATTGTGGGTACTCCTTAGAACCGCCTCGATGAGACGGCTCTAACCAGTACCCACAATCTATGTTTTTGAGCAGAAATAAGAAAGATACTTTATACCCCTGTAAACCCCAATTTTACTATATAACTGGGGTTTAATAGGGTCAAAATTATATAGGCATGTTTTCGTGATGGGAAACGAAGCTTAAGGATATGATAATAATCATTACGAAAAAACGACTATACAAATACATGTACATTGACGGAAATTTTAAGATGAAAAATGGAGATGTTTTTTTTCTTATTTCTGCTAAAAAGGCGGTTCTTACGACTACCAACAATCTATATTTTAGAGCGGAATAAGAAACCCCTGTAAGCTGCAGATTTACTGTATAAAGAAACATTTTACAAAACCATTAATCAATGATTCCTGATCATTGCCTTCACTTCTATTATTCAAGGGGCCAAAATGATATAGGCGTGTTTCCATGATGAACAATAATACAAATATAAAGAACAAATAATAATAATAATAATTATGATGATGATGATGGCAATGATGATGATGATGCAACATATACAAACGAAAACCAACCCGTACGTCATGGTGCATTTTTCACATCTCCAAAATGGCTACTTTTCTGATGAAAATCCTTGATATTTTTTCTTATAAATGCTCATAACATAGGTTGTGTGTGCTCGTTACAACCGCCTCAATGATGCGGTTCTAACGAGTACCCATAACCTATGTCTTGGAGCAGAAATAAGAAAAAAAATGAATACCTCCGTAAACCCCAGTTTTCTCGATATAAAGTGGGGTTTAGGGGGGTCTTCATTTCACGGACTTGTTCACGTGATGATAATGTTAAGTTAATGTGAGTTAACCGCTAATCTGATCAATTAACGGCGTAGGTTCGGATTCCGTAATAATAGGATAATTAGTTCAACAGCACTAGCTTTCTATCCTTCGATTTCATATTTCTCTTGTTAACTTCCGCAACATTCACCTTATTTGCATTATCTGCTGGATGCTAGTCTGAAAGTTATCAGTGTTGGAAAAACAGGTAACCAGACCCCCCATGACCTTAAAAGGTCAGGGGGGGTCTGGTTACATGTTTTTCCAATATTGACAAAGTCAAGTTGGGAGCCAGCAAATAATGCAAATATGGTGAATATGCTGGTGGTGCTCGTTAGAACCGCCTAATTAAGGCGGTTTTATCGAGTATCCACAATCTATGTTTCGGAGCAGAAATAAGAAAAAAAAATGCATACCCCCGTAAACCCCAGTTTTCTCAATATCAAGTGGGGTTTAAGGTTGTTTTTTATTTCATAGACTTGTTCACGTGATGACATCATAAATGATTTACGGACCTCTTTTCGAGCCATAAAATTTCGATATATTTTATTTGTTTTTTTTGGGGGGGTGGGGGGCATGGTTTAAGATTATTTCACTCATATCGAGTCCATCGTTAATCAGAAATTGGCGAAAACCGAAGTACCCGGAGAAAACCACTTGAACTTCCGTTGCAGATCTTGGCGTCTCACATGTGACCAAAGCCAGGCTTGAACTTAAAACAGTGAGAGACCTAGTGGTTAAGAGTCAGTGCTCTTATCCACTAGGCCACGGAGGCCCGTTAAAATGTTCCTTGAACTCATTAGAATCGTCTCACTGAGGCGTTTGTATAAGTGAATATGACATATATAGTAAAACCTGTGATAGCAGTTACCGCTATTTAGCATGGAACCTCCGGTCATAATTCAGTGTCTGAAGAAGGTTAGTGCATTAGAACTCACCTGTATTAAGCATCTTCCAGTCTTAAGCGAACACATTTTAATATCTCTTAGGGGCGGATGCCTGTTACATTTTCATGATAAGAGTTACTATCTCCCTTATTGGTAAATGGTCCCGTATTATTTGTTATATGGGGCCAGTTAATCGAAACTAACCGGACGGCATTAGTTAACACACTGTTAAAGCTTTGGGCATTTAATACGACAAATATGCAAATATTTTTGCTGAAAAAAAATGTGAGCAGCTTTTGCAAATGCAAAAGCTTCTCTCAATTTTTTTTTTCAACAAACATAATATTATATTAAATATTGTACTTGCTAGAACAGTTAACAATTTGACCACTAACGGCTCGTTCAGCTAACAATGGTTTAAACAACTGGATCCAGGTGAATTCGGAAAAATCTTTGGGACTTAAAAAACAAGTTCGAATCAGTCATGGTAATCAAGTCATCAATGCTCGAGTCAGTGAAGTTGTACTGTACAATGAGCTTACCTCATCCAATTGGTCTTGTTCAGCGGAGAGCTTAACTAGTTCAATAAAGTCAGATCCCTTTATCTGGCGAACATATGCGCAGTTTGGAAACCATCGGGCGTGTTCTACCCATGCGTTGTCTTCGGGACTCCATTTCTGTAGGCCACCATCGCACACATAGCAGCGAACTATGTCACCACAACCTTGAGATATAAATATACATGTATATTGTATACTTACATGTGACAGTCAATATGTCTGAAACAAATAGTGTGAAAAAACAAATGACATCTTCACAGTATGAAAAATATTTTCACCCCTAGCAGCCCGGACTACTATTTTCGTCTGTTAAAAAAAAGAAATTTTATATACCAATATTTAATCGAACATCACGTGAACAAGTCCGTGAAATGAAGACCCCCCTATACCCCACTTTATATAGAGAAAAGTGGGGTTTACGGAGGTATACATTATTTTTCTTATTCTTGCTCCAAGACATAGGTTGTGGGTACTCGTTAGAACCGCCTCAATGGGGCGGTTCTAACGAGCACCCACAACCTATGTTTGCAGTATTTATAAGAAAAATATCACAGATTTTCATCAGAAAAATGGCCCTGTTGGAGATGAATAAAAATGCACGAATTTGCACGGGTTTGTTAGTTTAAACAATATTTTATTTATTTCTTTTCAATTACAGATATATAACAAGAATGTACATATAGGAAGATCAACAGGATTTGAAAACAAGCAAGGTTGCTTATACTAATCATCTCCTGCAATAAATGGGCATTATATACCGCTTCCAAAATTCTAAATACAATAAAATACAGCAAATCTAGTTGAATTTTTGAGAAAGAAAACATCTATATATACATATAGAGAGAGAGAGAGAGAGAGAGAGAGAGAGAGAGAGAGAGAGAGAGATGAACTGAACTGAAGACATGTAAGTGGTTAATGATCTATCAAAATGAGACTATCTCTTGAAACGCTTCGTCTTACGGATAAAAGTTTGAACAGCCTTGAAATTTTCTTCATTAATACGTGCAGGGAGATTTGCATTTCCGAAGAGTAAAATATCAACTGATATATGAGAGTGCCTCATTATTATGTTTAACATTTCATCCCTGGCATTACGATACCGTGTGCACTCAAGGAGATAGTGAGTGTTGTTTTCAATAGATCCACAAGTGCAATTTGGACTATCTATTAAATTGCACCTATATAAATAATAATTCAGTGGACTGCATTCCGTACGAAGTCTTGTATGTAGTATTTGTTCCATGCGATTGCCACAAAAGTAATATCGTGGAACTTTAACAGAGTTTTCTGTTAGGTATCGTTTAAAGGCATCCTGTGATTCGGCATTTCTGTGTTCATTTGGAAGTTTATTCCATTCACGTATTGTTGCAGGTAAAAATGAGCTACCATAAAGTGCAGTTCTCGAGTGGATAAGGCTGTAGTTATCTGCGTTACGAAGTGGGTAGGACGAAACATCACCGATATGCAGTGGCAATAAGTTACATAGGTAATCCGGTGCTCTCTGGTGATCCATTTTATAGAACAGTTGTAGTTTATGCATTCTACGCCTATCCGAAAGTTTATCCCAGCCAAGCTCTTCATAAAGTTGTTGAGTACTAACTAGCTTTGTAGTGCCCGTGACAATACGGCCTGCTTCAAGCTGTATTTTTTCTAATTCGTTTTTTTGTTGTTGGGTACAATTGTCCCAAACTATATCTGCATATTCTAGGATCGGTCTTATGAAGGTAAAATATATCTTTTGAAGCGATTTACGTTTTAAGGTGAATTTAAGGGATCTCAAAAGGTTTAAACGGACTAATGCTTTTTCTTTTATGTACACCAAATGAGCAAGCCAATCACATGAGTTAGAAAGATTTAGACCTAGGTGCTTATGTGTAGTCACTTCTTTAATAACTACACCTGATAAATATAGACTGGGATGATTAACTCTATTTCGTTTTCTCGTGCATAATAATGATTCCGTTTTGTTAGGATTAAATTTAACGAGCCATAGTTCTGACCATGACGATATTCGTTGAAGATCATTGTTAAGAGTTTGTGCCGCTGAGTCTGGCAGGTCGACTACAATATACAGGGTAGTATCGTCTGCGAACAGTCGAATATTAGACTGAATTTCATTCACAATATCATTGATATAAACAATAAACAAAAGCGGGCCTAAAATAGATCCCTGGGGCACACCAGCTTTGATTTCCTTCCAGTCCGAGTTTCCACCTGGGATAACCACTCTTTGGCATCTATTGGATAAATAACTTTTGAACCATTCCAAAAGAGGGCCACAGATCCCATAATGATTGAGTTTGGCTATGAGACCTCGATGCCAGACCCTGTCGAACGCTTTACTTATGTCACAAAAAACGGCACGTACCTCTTTGCCCTGGTCCAGGGCCTGGCAAAAGGTATTATAGATATCTACAAGCTGGTTTACTGTTGAATCACCACGTGTAAACCCAGACTGGAATGGAGTTATAATCTTATTTTCTAAAAGAATATTATGCACATGTTTATAAACTACTTTTTCAAGTGTTTTACCAACTGAACTAATAAGAGATATAGGTCTATAGTTTTCTACGGAACTTTTATCATCCTTTTTATGGATTGGGCTAACATTAGCACCTTTCCAAATATCTGGTACTATTGAGGTTCTTAGAGAAGTATTAAAAAGGTTAGTTACGGGTACACATATGGACTCGGCTGTTGCTTTAAGAATGCGATTGTTGATACAGTCGGGACCACAGGCCTTTCCAACGATAAGGGTTTTTAAAATTTCACGAACTTCTTCTACGGCTAAATGAATCTTATTTAATGTATGCAATGGAGGCTCGAGATGGGGCACTTCCCGACCATTGTCATCCAGTTGTGTTTGGGACTCGAAATAACTGTTAAATAAGTTTGCTTTTTCGCAAGGAAGGTTAATGACCCTACCATTGTAGTTCATGGGTGGGATAGCATCATGTTTTGACTTATTAATTAAGGATTTGAAAGTTTTCCACCAGTCTTTGGAGGAAAGGCTATTGGAATCAATTTTCTCAGCTAATTTATCTTTATAATCTTGTTTTGACTTTCTAAGTATATTAATGCTGTTGTTGCGAAGTTTTTTAAATTTTCTCCAAGCTTCTGGGGTATTATTACGTTTAGCTATTTTGTGTGCTCTTTTACGTTTTCGTATTGAATTTCTGAGAACGTTAGTTACCCATGGGGGATCCGAAGGGCGAATGGTAACAGTTTTATTAGGTATTGTCCGATCACAAAAGTCTGAAAGTTTTTTTGTAAAGTTTGCTGCATATATATTGATGTCATCATGTTCTACATAACTCCAGTCAAAATCACGTATTAATTGATTTAGCAGGGCATAATCTCCAGACTCATATTTCCAGATTTTCCGTTTAAAGCAAGGTTGTTTATATTTGCTGAAACTAAATACTACAAAGACAGGACAATGGTATCTTACTGTCTGGTTAAGGACACATTCTCCTACACCCGAGTAAATAACACTGGGTTCGTTATTAGTAGCAATCAAGTCAATTAAAGACGATGATGATTCAGTAAAATGAGTTGGTTCCTGAATAAGTTGCCTAAGATCATACGGTCCAAACAAAGAATGTATCTTCCGACGGCAGGATTCATTTAAATAGTTCAGATTAAAGTCACCAGTTACAATTATATTTTGAATATTTGAGTCAAATGCCAAATCTATCGATGTTTCAATATCATCTGTTACACAGGCTGGAGAATTTGGTGGTCTATAGAACAGACCAAGCAGAATTGATTTCGCCTTAAGAGTTAGTTCTAACCAAATACATTCAATGCGATTGATTTCAAGATCATGACGCCGCTTACATGCAATATTTTCTTTAACATACACAATTACACCACCATAGTTATTATGCATTCTATCTTTCCGAAAAGGCTTTTGAAAATTCTGAAACATTATATCATCATCACTTACATTAGGACTTAACCATGTTTCAGATAGTGCGATTACATCAAAGTGGGAAAACTCCACCTGGAGTTGGTCGACCTTACTAAGTAGACTCTGTATGTTATAGTGAACAACTGAGAAATGGTTTTCAAAGATAGACAAATCAAAACTATCATTATTTGATACAGTACTTTCAATAGAGTCTGAATCCGAAGGACCTGGATTTTCACCAATGTCCCCCGCAAGTAAAATTATTAGAAACAGCCACGTATATAAACTCACAAAATAGTATAACAAGCTGGATATCTGTATATTTAGGTAAGTAGGGAATGTACTTCGCACACGACGGTAGGGATACCGAATTTGTCTGGCATGCATGCAATTGGACTGAAATGCCAAGCTCACACTGAGGCTGTAAGCAACAAATATTCCACAGTTACCAAGAAATGTCAAACAAAAAAGAGGCACAAGCATTAAAAATACTTTCCGAAAACCCAAAACTGTCCGTCTGCATTGAAAGTGTATCGCAATGGTTATGCCCTGATACCCACCCAAGCAGTGAGTGTCTCTGTATAGATTATTTACCATGCATGAATTGATAACAAAAATATCAGACACCTTATGGGTGGCCACCAAAGCACAGGTTTTTGACAAAGCGGTTTAAACATTGCTATTGTACACTCCACTACAAGTTTCAGCTCAGAAATAGGAAGAAGAAAGAAAATAGAATGAGAATAAACAGTCGTCAACAGGTGACAACAATACATTTATTTATATCAAAGGCCCTTTTCCAGTGCGCACACCGCGTCCGCCTAACGACGCACGAATGTCTATGAAACGTCATGACGTTGCATCGACGCCGATACGACGCCTGACACACGCTGTGTGCGCTCTGGGTTCTTTCAGGTAAATAACAGGAAGATGCATATTGAACTTAAATCAACCCACAAAACATGGAGAAAAGCTACATCCGAAAATGTCGTCCGCCCATGTCGTCCGCCGAATTAGTTTACAAACATTTTTGAGAAAAACGGGTTTGTTATCGTAATGTGTGTTAAAACATATACATGGAGTGTGTTGAACTCACGAGTGCGAAGCATGTTACCAGCAACTGTTCAATTACAGTACATTGCAAAAGTCAGCTTTAAAATAGAAAGATTTTTTTTCGAGAAATACCAAACATTTCATCTTGTAAGGTGAAAACATCAGAATTTCGCGAAATCTTGATGTTGTTAACACGCTCGATGTATTATATTTGCTATTCATTTAAAAAAGTAAACACCCTCTATATAGTCAAACCTATAGTTGAAAGAATCTCATCATGAAAATTTATTCAATAATTGTAGTACTCCGAACTATCAAAACACATGTTAACGTCGCCCATGCTAATAAACCCTATTGGTTTCATTGGGCGACAGGGCTTGAAATGTCATTTCATCTCAATGTCGGGTAAAAGTCCCACAATATTGGAAGCAACGTCTCTAAAAACCTTTACAGTGTTGACGGGGACGTTAAACCCCAAATCAAACAAACATGCCATGAGAAATAATGAGAATGACACAGTTAGTATTTATTTTCGATTATCAGCAAAGAAAGGAATACTTTGAGACGATTCCAATGTGTACACACAGCATTCCCATACAAATATAATAAAAAACAAATGTCTGAAAATACCTAAATATGGATACCTAGAGCTATGGAAGGAATTCTCTACAACACATGAACAAGACTGTGAAATGGACAACCCCCAAACTCCACTTTATACAGAGAAAAGTGCGGTTTACGGGGCTATGTATTATTTTTCTTATATCTACTCCAAGATATAGGTTGTTGGTACTCGTTTGAACCGCCTCAATGGGGCGGTTCTAACGAGCACCACACAACCTATGTTTGCAGTAAACACATCAGAAAAGTAGCCATTTTGGAGAGGTATATAAAGCACCATGTCGCGTGGGTGTGTTTTCGTTATGGGACTCAAGTGAGATTCCGAATTAGCCTTTGAATACAAGCCATCCGTGTTCAAGCTATTATAATGTCACTTGCATCCATGCTGTTAAATGGCATTACGAAAACACACCTATTCAAATACATTGTAAATTTCACTGCCGGAAAACGACAATTTTCAGATGATAAATTGTGATATTTTTCTTATTTCTGCTCAAAATATAGATTGTGGGTACATGTTAGAACCGCCTCCATGAGGCGGTTCTAACGAGTACCCACAATCTATATTTTACAGCAGAAATAAGAAATAATAAGGTTTACCCCTACAAACCCCAGTTTTACTATATAAAAGTGGGGTTCCAGTGTGTCATAATTTTATAGAGGTGTTTTCGTGATGCGTTTGAGACAGGTTACATAAGCAGCCTCGCAAAGTAAAGTACTGGGGCTAGTTGTTCAAAGCATCGTTAGCTTAACGAGCTCATTAGTGGTCATATTGTTAACTGTTCTAGCAAGTTTAATATTCAAAATTTTGGTATTTTTGCTGAAAAAATGTGAGCAGCTTTTGCATTGCTGAACAAATGTGAGCAGCTTTTGCGAATGCAAAAGCTGCTTACATTTTTTTTCAGAAAAAAATATTAGCATATTTGCCATAATAAATGATCAAAGGTTTAACGGTAATTAACTAACGACGTCGTTAGTTTTGATCAACTGGCCCCTGATTATAAAGAGTCTAATTAAGACTGAGACTGCATGTTTTTGTTTTGTTTTCAAAAGCATCGTTTATAGTTTTATCATGGCTTATAAAAAATAAAAAATATCATGCAACTGAGTTAAAAATAACTGGTAGTTTGGTTTGAATTACAAAACAAAAACTCTGATAAAATATTTGACTATGACTTTTTAGGGAGACTGCTACCTGGCATATTTTTACGATTTTTCAAACAATTTCAGTTTCACTTATTGTAAAATGAATTATAGAAGTGATGGCAATTATCAGGAATCGAAACAATTAACCCACAGCTCCCATTAGAGACCACAAAGGGAAGGAAAAACAAACATGAAACAACAGACCCCAATGGAAACATCAATAGCGGAAAGCCAAAAGGACAGTTACTTTCCCACAGAATGGCCAATTGGCTATCCAAAACAATATAAGCGATACAAACACTCAAAGACAAACCATAACAAAATGAAATGCGACAGAAGAACCGCATTGGAACGGTCAGTGAAACAAATTCTACTGGCGGGTGTGGGGTGGGAGGGGGCGTTTAAATCGATTTTGTTACGTGGCCACAATCCTCGTCCAAACTTCCGTCTCGATTTAGACAAATCATTTATTCAGTCCACATGAAGGCCTCCTAACTCATCAGTGCAACATCTCCCTGAACACAAAAAAATCAAACAATCACAGAGATGAAACAACGGTGAGGACTCGACAGTAAGAAACCACAGAAAACCAACAGTTAGACTCCGATGCACCCAACCGGAGACAGAGTATCAGGAACCAAGCAACATTACATAGAATTAGATTCCCTCTAATTCTCAATAAGCCTTTACGTTGGAGCCGTCATAGAATCTGAGGCCTGACCCACCGGCGTGCAATTAGAGGGAAGCAAAGATGTCAACCGTGATTGGGTTAACTACCATGCATGCAGTCTATTGTAAAACATTTATGTTGTACCCAATCGTTTTATATCGAAGACTGATTTTACGAATTTGGGTGCTGAAATCATGGCGGTTATATATTTTTCTGAATTTATATACTAAGTCACCATAAAATTCGGGTTCCGATAGACCTTGTTGCAGACGAGATTTAAGTCCAATACTGAATATTGAAATTAAATCAGAATGGCGTCTATAAAATTTTGAAATCCTCTGAAAAAGGTGGGGTGGGGGGGGGGGGGGTCTGTCCTGAAAAAAAAAATACTGCCAAGGAGAAAACTGTTTCCTTTCAAAGTAGACAACTATAGGTAGAGGAGATATAAATTTTCTTTCCATGAACATGTGAACATCTGTCCCATTACATCACGAAAACACACCTATATAAATTTGACCCTCTTAAACTCCACTTTTATAGTAAAACTGGATTTAAAGGGGTATATATTATTTTTTATTTTCTGCTCAAAAATATTGATTGTGGGTACTTGTTAGAACCGCCTCATCGAGGCGGTTCTAACGAGTACACACAATCAATATCTGCTCAAAAATATTGATTGTGGGTACTCGTTAGAACCGCCTCATCGAGGCGGTTCTAACGAGTACACACAATCTATATTTTGAGCAGAAATAAGAAAAATATTTCAATTTTTCATCTAAAAACTTTCATTTTTCCGGCAAAAAAGTCACAATTTATTTGTATAGGTGTGTTTTTGTAATGAATATTTTTTCGTAATGAGCTTGACTATTGTTTTAAATACCAGCATAGAAGAACCCCGCTTCAGCTAGCTCCTCAGCCGTCTGTGTGATATCACGAGGCCATTTGGAAAATGAAGAGATTCTGACTTCTTTCAGCCTGTACTGGGGATTCCTTGGTTGTACTGGAAGAAAAATGTCATCGTTTGATGTTTGTGGTCTACCATCTGTAAAATAATCAAGTAATCATTTGAACACAGGTCTAATGCCGCGATGCTGTCAATTAAATTAACATGTCCGTGTGGCACAGTGCATTCTTTTCATGTCTCCAAAATGATTACTTTTCTTATGAAAACTTGTAATAACTTTCTTATTGTTACTCCAAACATAGGTTGTTTGTGCTCGTTAGAACCGCCTCATCGTGGCGGTTCTTACGAGAACCCACAACATATACCTTAGAGCAGAAATAATGAAACAATACGCATGTATATACACCCTGCAATCCCAGTTTTCTCTATATAAGGTGGGGTTTAGAGGAATTTTAATTCCATGGACTTATTAACATGATGCGTGTCAATCCTTTATTTTCTACCGAAATTCTTTTAAAATACTTCGGCGTCAAAATACATTTAGTATCGTTCTATGATAAACAGAATATTTCATTCGTGGTCATTTCATTTCGATTGTGTCACGTAGGAGATAATATTCATTTCTATACGCGATACTTTCAATATATTTTTATACCCCTGGTCTTTCATGTAGGTGTTATATGTAATGTTGATTTCTATACACGATGGTTGTACGTCGGAAATAATATTCTTTTCTGTGCATGGGGTTTTACGTAGGATATAATATTCGTTTCCGTACACGATTAAGTAGGATATAATAATCATTTCGGTCCTTGACGGTTTTAAGTATACAAGAATATTCATTTCAATACATGATGGTTACACGAGATAGATAATATTCATTTTCGCGTTGGAGTTAATATTCATTTCTATACGTGACTGTTTCACATATGAGATAATATTCATTTCATTAGGTGATGCTTTCACGTATGAAATATTTATTTCTATACATACGCGATTGTTTCACGTATGAGATAATATTTACTTCTTTACGTGATAGTAGATTCACATAGGAGGTGTTTATTCCCATACGTGTCTGTTTTACGGATGAGTTAAAATTCATTTCTGTATGTGATGTTTCATGTTTTACGTAGAAGATACTATTCATTCTATACGTAATTGTATCACGTAGGAGATACTATTCGTTTCTACGGTGACTGGTTCAAATAGGAAATAATAATCATTTCTGTACGTGATTGATTTACGTAGGTGATAATAATTCATTTCTGTACATGGTGCTTTCACGTTGGAGATGATATTCATTTCTACATGGGATTGTTTCACATAAGAGACACTATTCATTTCCATACGTGATGTTTCACATAATATTTATTCCTATAGGTGATGGTTTCACGTAGGATATACAATTATTTCTAAACGTGATGGTTTCATATAAGAGATAACATTTATTTTATATGTTATTGTTTCACGTAGGTGATTTTTATTTCTAGCTTTCTGTTTGGTATCGAACAGACTGAGCACATTCCAACATCAGAAAAGCTCTACATGTACCCTAAAAAGAAACGAAAAAAGGGCCTGAGGAGTGAGTAACTTCTGCGTTTTAAGAACTGGCTGCAGTAGAGAAAAAAACTATTTCTACAACAGTTGTCGCCTGTCATAATGTACACATTTTACGAAATTGGGTGCTGAAGTCATAGCGGTTATATATTTTTCTGAATTTATATACTTAGTCACCATAAAACTCGGGTTCCGATAGACCTTGTTGCAGAAGAGATTTAAGTCCAATATTGAATTTTGAAATTAAATCAGAATGGCGTCTATAAAATTTTGAAAAGGCTTTGCGTAGTTTATGGTACCGATAACCCTGATTAAGAAGTTTAGCCGTTAATAATTTATTACGAGTGTTGAAGCCAGTTACATGACTACACACTCTGGCAAATCGAATTAATTGCGAAATATAAACGCCAAAGGATGGCGCACGAGCATATGTATCAGAAAAAGGTATACTGTTCTTTTCAAAGTACACTTTGCTCGGAATATCAAGAAACTTAATTACAATTTTATAACGCCGTTACATGCAATACGCTTGCAACTAAGGTTTACAATTCATGTTTGTGTTTCATTCCATTTGGTGTCTCTGATGGGAGCTCTGGGTTAATTGTATCGATATATGACCATTGCCTTCACTTCTATTTTACATGTAACATGTATGTTCGTTTTGTTCGAATAAATCTATCTGTCTATCTTCATAAACTGAGTCGGTCATATTTAGCCATTACCTCAGCTGGCCATTACATCGATTGCGAGTACACACTATCTAGCCGCCCAATTGTGTACGACGATTTTCATAAATTTGTAACATAAAATCTTTTTCAGATAGAAATTAAACGTTGCGTGTATAATATACAATACTGTAAATTATTTATATTTTGCGGTCATTTTATTTTGGCGCGGCCAAGGAAAAAACGCCGAAATAAAAAAGGACGCCAATAAAGATCCAACAGCGTAAAACAAATTGGCAGAAATTTTCTTCCAAAAACATATCTCAAGTACGATATAGGGAAATAAAACGTCAGTCAGCCAAGGGCATTATCCATTACAAAAGAAAAAAGTGTATTTACTTTCTAGAAGTAGAGCATATTGTTAGGGAGCGTAGGTAAAAATTATTCTATTCAAACACAGTGAACGGTAAGTTATCAAGTTTTTCTAATTGCTTAACATGTCAATTATGGAGTCATTTAGCATGCTCAACAGGGCTAAATAAAACAAATACATCTTGACAGTAATTGTCGAAATTGCATGTATAATTGGTAATTCATTGGCTGCTTTGTCTGTGCGAACACTAATTCCGACATTTTTCGAAGCGAAAGCGTGAATGTAAGACAGAAAACTACAACAAATTATAACTTGTTTTATTAAGTAATTAAATAATATGTGTTTTGATTTGTATTCACTCAAACAACAAGAATAGCGCAGTGTGAAAAACAATTTAAAATCACAATGCATGGCTTGCAGATCACCGTGCATAAGATACACAGTGCTACGTCAGAAATCACAGATTTTTTTTATTTCTGATAAAAAATCCGCCAAAATAAAAATCCGCCTAACAGGTCCAGCACAAATATTTTTACACACATTGCAAAGAAAGTTTTGTATCACGAAAACACGCCTATATAATTTTGACCCCTAGAACCCCACTTTTACATAGTAAAACTGCGGGTTATCAGGGGTAAACCTTATTTTTCTTATTTCTGCTCTAAAATATAGATTGGGGGTTCTAACGTTCGAACGAATACCTACAATCTATATTTTGTTGCAGAAAAAAAAGAAAAATATCGCAATTTTTTCACCGTAAAAATTTCATTTTTGTTTTGGCGGTAAAGTTTATAATGTATTTGTAGAGGTGTGTTTTCGTAATGTCCCACATGGAGGCTACGTGAACTATTAAAAGGAAGAATTTGCTCCCGGTGAGAGCACATTATTTCTTTTAAGAGCATGTATGTAATCGAACATGTAATTATTAAGGGATTTTATCTTCCAATTATACTTGCGCACTGCACAGTATGCATACGGTGCCCAACATCAACGGTAAACTCTCATCTAAAAGTACGTACCTGCAGTTTGGCTTGTTCTTGAGCCAGCAGATCCTTGGCTTGATACAACATTTTCAAGAAAGGATGCCTGAAAAACAGTGATAGAAAACCGTCATGTTAGAATTAGATAACCATGTGAGATATTGCTATCTCCTGTATATTCTAATACATAGAATGGGTTTGATCATCTCGAATGAAATAAGAATACAAAACTCACGAGCTTATTTTTTCATAACTGCTATAACCTTAAATTTACCTAAGTGTACACACAACCTATGAGTTGGTGCGATTTTGGGCGGTAGGACGTGGGTCACTATCACTTCATCTGAATGTCGGATGAAAGTCCAACAAAATTGGAAGCGACGTCCCCAAAAATACCTAAACAGTGTTGAGGTGGGGGTGGGGGGTAACATTTCAGTTCAAACACAAACAAACTAACATATGCTTTGATAAAAAAAGGGAAACGAGGTAACACTTGATCACCCATTTTTTTTAAACATAATAGACATGATGCATTGCGTGGAAGTTAATCATAACGATAACACGTCTGTTCTGAACGGATGATTCTTTAAACCCGTAACACTAAAACACACACGTCTATTCTTTCAGCTCTTCAAAACGCGTTATTGTCTAATGCGAATTTGAAACATATGTCTTGTTTCCACTCTTGGAGAAATAGATCGTCCTGCATAATGCTTCCAAGCAGAGCTGAAACTTACCCAAAATGAGTACAGAAGGTCTAAGCCTACCTAGGCAAAGTGGTGTGATTTAGACCACCCATTGCATATAAACCTTTCGGTTTCATTGGATGGCAGGGTTTGATGAGGCCTAATTGGCCGAAACTAGCCAGTCTGGCCTAGAAAACATGTACACTCCATATTTTTAGTTCTGTGGTGCATTCCTTGCTTCCAAAGGATAACCCTTTTATAGAACATAGTTGAGATGCCATTTCATCTCACTGTCTGGTAAAAGTCCAACATAACTGGAAGCAACTTCTCCAAAATGACATAAATAGTGTTGACAAAGACGTTAAACCTCAATTCAATCAATCAATCAAATATTATTTCTACTCAAAAAAATAATGTGTGTTTTGGATGCACTGCCTCTGAGTATTCACAACTTATGTCTCGGGGCAAAAAAAAGAATAAAAATAATGCATACCCCGGTTTCTCTATATAAAGTGGAGTTTACAGGCGTGCTCATTACAAAAACGTGTCATCAAGCTGATGCGTGTACGCCCCTCTAGAGTCAGACATGAGCAACTATAAGGATAGCACACCCATGTGGCATAGTGCATTCATTTATTGCTCCAAAACTGGTAATTATGAAAACACGCCTATTCAAATATATAAGTAAATTTTTAGCACCAAAAATGAAATTTTCAGACAAAAATTCTGATATGTTTCATATTTATGCTCAAAACAGAGCAGAAATAAGAAAAGTACTGTATACCCCTGTAAGCCCATGATTCACTATATACAAGTGGGGTCTAAGAGGGTCAACATATAATTATAGGCGTATTTTCATTGTGTATTATTTTGACAAAATTTGACACATTTTTAGTTCTACCACAAACGCAGATTTAGGGTGCAAATTAGAAACGCCTAACGTGCATCCACCATCAAGATTTTTGAACAAAGTTAGGAAAATTAAGTACAAATTTCTCCATATAAATGGAGATTCTCAAGGTTTTTCTTTATACACATAATAAGTCCGTCCGTGAAACGAAGACCTCCCTAAACCCCACTTTATATAGAGAAAAGTGGGGTTTATGGGTAAACATTATCTCTTTTATTTTGCTCAAAAAATAGATTGTGGGTACTCGTTGGAACCGCCTCATTGAGGCGGTTCTCAAGAGCACCTACAATCTTTGTTGAAATCAGAAATAAAAAAGATGTTATCATTTTGATACCCGCTTTTTCGAAGAAAAATCGGGTATATTGTTTTCGTACCAGAGTTGAGTGGGCGTCCGTCCGTCCGTCCGTCCGTTCGTCCGTCCGTCCGTCACGTTTCTTGTAAATGGATCTCCTCTGCAACCACTGAAGTAACCCTTTTAATACTTTGCAATAGGATAGTAATGGTATGTAGATGGCAGTGGGCTCCCTTTTTGTGACCCCAACATGGTCCCAAGGTCAAAGGTCAAAAAGTATGATTTTGCCATATCTTAAGGTACAGTTTTGAAACTTTGCATGTTGATAGTACGTGATATGTAGATGGCAGTGGGCTACATTTTTGTGACCTTGACCCCAACATGGCCCCAAAGTCAAAGGTCAGAAGGTAGGACATTGTCATATCCTCTAAACTGTTGGGATTGCACTTCCGAAACTTGATTATTGGATAGCCCTTGGAATGTAGAACATATTGGAATACTTTTCGTGTGACCTTGACCCCAACATGGCCCTAGGGTCAAAGGTAAAAACGTAGGACTTCTTGCTATTCATAGAAAAAGCGTGTATTTGCGATGGCATACCATCGACTGCGCCATCTTGTTTTACCTTATATTAGTCATTCCTGACACCATGTTAGACGCCATTATTTCTCACGGACATGTTTTCCGAATGAGACTTGCAAACTTGATTTTCTGTTATTCCTATGGACACTTTGTTACGATAACACACCCAAGTTTTCTGTATATAGTGTGGATTTACGGGGTGTATCATTTAAAGGACTTGTTAACGTGATGTTAGACTGCACTGAGGAGGAGGATGAGGCTGACGTGGGTATTTGGCAATACATCGGGATTCATTTATCTAGTGGGTATGTGTTTACATATTGTTCTTAGCACGGTTGACAGGCTGGTTTTGTTGAGCAGGAACAACACTGTTTAAATTCAAATTTACAAGACGGACGTGAGATAGCGTCCACTTCAGATACAGGTACTCGGCGGTGCAAGAGTTTAACTTGGCAACAACTACATGTACACCTTGGTTTTTGTGATTATTCAATGATAATTTCCCTTTATTCCCAATACATGTATCAATCTGTGTTCTAGGTATTCATTAGAACCGCATGATTTTCTACAGCATAAGGAAATATGGAGAGTTAACAAAAGTCATAAAATACCAACCTTATCTGTTTATATGGTTTAACACTTTTTATACCAAATGGAATCTTCCTCCTTATACATATATAGCAGGAGTTCATTTCAAAATTTAGGGGAGTCCGGTTGTGTTTTCTCCAACTTTTATTTGGAAAATGGCTAATATTTTCGCAAACAGTGTAGGCCCTGATCAGACGCCGCGTTCTGCGGCGTCTGATCTGGGCCTGCACTGTTTGCCATAGGCCCTGACCAGACGCCGCGTTCTGCGGCGTACGCCGCGTTCTGCTGCGTCTGATCTGGGCCTGTACTGTTCGCAAAGGTACCCCTGTAGGGGTTTCCCGCATACAACGGGTTAAAGAGTAACATACAAACCTTCAATTGTCTTAAGCGGGTTGGGGGAACAACGTCCACTAGGAATTGACAGTCTGGTGAATATCGAACGTGCTCGATCAGTGGATCATCCGCTTCTCCCCAGTCCTTCAGACCTATTCCACATAAGAAGCAACGTACGAGGTCTGCGTTGCCTGAAACAAGATTTTACAGGATTTTACGACGTTTCGTGATTATGTAAAATATATTGTCAGGTACTTGTTTGTTTGTTTGATTTGAGGTTTAACGTCCCCGTCAACACTGTAAAGGTCATTTTGGAGACGTTGCTTCCAATTTTGTGGGACTTTCACCCGACATTGAGATGAAATAACATCTAAAGCCCTGTCGCGCAATGAAACCAATAGGGTTTATTAGCATGGACGGTCCGCCTCGCACCGCGGTTCCTGGACATGCTTAGATCCTCTAAGCGGTTTACCAGTACTAGTGTGCGGGCCGGATTCAGCTCTGCGTGGAAGCATCATGCAGCCCATATATTTCTTCAAGCCCCTATGGGCGGGGACCGATATGGTCAGGTATACTCGTACAGAGTGAACTTTAATCTTTCTCGACGAATCAGTTTTACAATATAGAGTTTGCATTTTAGATTGCTAAGAATCAATTTACCAATATATAGCCAAGCACCGTAGACCCTGATCAGAAGACATAGTCCGTTCTTGGTTCACACTGTTTGCTTACAATACAGATTTTTTTGGCAACATCGCAAAAAACGAGTTTGTTAACCCTTGATTTGAAATTGGGCACTCCAAATATATAAGGTGTAAGATTCCGGGAAACGGTTACACCTCACAGTTTGTTATCTAGAGGAACGATTTTCTGTGATTTCCTGACTGCTCAGCCACCAGACAAATGAAAGAATGGGCTCCGTTTCCTCCGTAGATAAGGCAGACGCAGTATTACTGCTGAATGTGTCCTTTTAGCTGTTGTGTGTGTGTTGGCCAGTCACGATCTTGGAAATGCAAACACAGATTATAAGCGCCGCGACAAAAAATATCAAAAATATCTGAAATGATTCGGTTGTTTCGATTGTTTCGATTGCCCAGGCTTATATATATTACTGTTTTCCACGTGACTAACACTAATATGAGCGCTATTTTTTACGTAAGATCGAAGATCTTCCTCTGCATACATGTAGCTTTGTACAATAGCATTTCAATTTTAACACGCCTCCTTAAACCCAACTTTCATATAGTAAATTAGGGTTTGAATTAGTTTTCTTATTTCTGATTAAAACTATAAATTGAAGGCACTCGTTAAAGCCCCCTCGTTCGAGTGTTTGTACCTCTTATATTATTTTGTTTTGGATAGCCAGCTGGCCATTTTGTGGGAAAGTAACTCCTTTTGGCTTTCCGCTGTTGATGTTTCCATTAGGGTCTGTTGTTTCATGTTTGTTTTTCGTTCCCTTTGGTGTCTCTGATTGGAGCTGTGGGTTAACTGTATCGATTCCTAATCATTGTCTTCAGTTCTATTTTTATAGGATCTTCCTGAAACATATCTATAAGTAAGTCAGGGATAAAAACTCGGATGAGTTCGAAAACTAGCGATGTTGGTCAATTACTGACGGAGTTATATCCCCTACATTGCTGAAAATGCTTATTTAGACATTTTCATCACCTTGGCCCTTTCAGTTTTGATCTTCTTAGTAACTTAGGAACAAAAGCTCGGATGAGTTCCAAAGCCTGTGTGGTTGGCCTGTTTACCATTAAGTTCCGCCCCTTTGTTTGTAGAAAATGCCTGTTTTTGACATTGTCATCACCGTAGCCCTTTTAGTTTTTATCGGATCTTCTTGAAAGTTACATACAACCAAGTCAACAATAACAGCTCGGATGAGTTCGAAAACTGGTGGGGGCAACCTGTTTCTTATAGTATTATAGTATATTATTTATTATAGTATAGTATTACATCCCGTTGTTTACAAAAACATGCCTATTTTGAACTTTTCCTCACCGAAGCCCCTTCAGTTTTATCATATCTTCTTGAAACTTACTTGTACAATGTAAAAAAGTAAGGGATAAAAACTCGGGTGAGTTCGAAAACTGGTGAGGTTGGCCTATTTATTATAGAGGTATGTCCCTTTGATTGCAGAAAACCTTGTTATCATCTTAACCCCTTTAGCTTTTATCGGATCTCCATTATGATAACACACCCGTACGACATAGTGCATTTTTCACATCTCCAAAATGGCTACTTTTCTGATGAAAATCCTTGATATTTTTCTTATAAATGCTCAAAACATAGGATGTGGGTGCTCGTTAGAACCGCCTCATTGAGGCGGTTCTAACGAGTACCCACAGCCTATGTCTTGGAGCAGAAATAAGAAAAATAATGAATACCCCCGTAAACCCCAGTTTTCTCTATATAAAGTGGGGTTTAGGGGGTCTTCATTTCACGGACTTGTTCACGTGATCTTCCTGAAAATTACATATAAGTAAGTCAGGGTTAAAATCTTGGATGTGTTTGAAAAGTAGTGATGTTGGGTGATTTCTCATGGAGTTCTGTCCCCTACTTTGCTGAAAACGCTCATTTTTTACCTATTCATCACAGTAGCCCCTTCAGTTTTGATCGGCTCTCCTTAAAACGTACATATAAACAAGTCAGTGATTAAAGCTTTGATGAGTTTGAAAACTGGTCGACATATTTATCATGGTGCTACGTCCTTTTGACTGTAGAAAATGCCCATTTTGACCTTGACATCATCGTAATCCCTTCAGTTGTATCGGATCTTCTTGAAACTTACATTCAAAGTAAAGGAGAAAAGCTCGGACGAGTTAAAAAAAAACAGGTGAGATCGGCCTACATGTATTGTCATCAAGTTAAGTCTCTCTGATGGCATAACATGACTTTTTTGACCTTGTCATCACCGTAGCCCCTTCAGTTTTTATATCGGAATTTCTTGAAACGTACTTATAAGTAAGTCAGGGATAAAATCTTGGGTGAGTTCGAAATCTGATGAGGTCGGCTTATTTATTATAGCGTTACGTCTATTTGATTGAGGAAAATGCTTTGTTTTGACATTATCGTAACCATAGCCTCTACAGTTTTTATCGGATCTTCTTGAAACTTACGTGCAAGTAAATCAGGGATAAAAGCTCAGATGAGTTTGAAAACTTGTGAGGTCCGCCTATTTGTCATAGAGTTATATGTCATTTGTTGCAGAAAATGCCCATGTTTGACCTTGTCATTGCCGTTTGCCCAATCCGTTTTTTATTGGCTCTTCTTGAAACTTACACATAATAATATTATGTAAATCAGGGCTAAAAGCTCGAATGAGTTTGAGCAGTAATATCCCGTCTGCACCAGCATATGGAGTTTACGTTTCACAGTTAATCCGTTATGCTGCAGCCTGTTCCAAGTATCAGGACTTTATGGAACGCGGGAAGGTGCTCACTACCAGGTTGTTATGCCAGGGGTATCAAAAAACCAAACTGGTATCAACACTAAAGAAGTTCTATGGGAGGCACCATGATCTTGTTGATCCGTACAATGTGGCCATTTCCAGAATTATTTCTGATATGTTTGCCAATGGAAAGCCATAGGAAGACTTCCAAAATCTCGGACATACCCTTCTCGGCATTTACACCTTTTCTTCGTTCGGGTCGATGGGCATGGTGGGCGAAGCTTGCTTACCAAGTAATGCTTACTATCCGCGGACGCCTGATTACACTCTTCTGGAGTCCATGTCAGTTGTTCTGAACATTGATGTTTGCCATTTTGTCTATGGACTAATGATTTTGGATTAACGCTTTGGTATTACGACCTAAACTAATTTGAAAGTTAGTGAGGTCGGACTATCTGTCATAAGAGTTACATACGTTTGATTGCAGACAATACATTTATTGGACATTACCATCACTGTAGCCCTTTCGGGGTTTTATCGGAACTTCTTGAAACTTACATATAAGAAAGCCAAGGATAAAAGCTCAGATGAGTTCGAAACCTGGCGGTTTCGGCCTATTACTCGTAGAGTTATGCTCCGTGCTTTGCTAAAATGCCCTTTTTGGACCCTGTCATCGTCACAAGTCTTTTAGCTTTAATCGGATCTTCTTGAAACTAACACAAAAAAATGGTTTGGGATACCAGCTTTAATGCGTTTGAAAACCTGCGAGGTATGTCATTTTGTTTGCTCAAAATACCGATTTTTGACATTGGCATCACCATAACTCCTTAAGTTTTGAACAGATTTTCCTGAAACTTACATACAAGTGAGTGGGGGACAAACACTTGAATGAGCTCGAAAACTAACAATGTTGGCATATTACATGTAGAGTTATGTCCCGTTCTTTGCTGCAAATGCAAATGCCTATTTGAACATAGTCATCACCATAAGTCCTTTAGTTTTGATCGGATCTTCCTAAAACTAAAATATAAGTAGGCTTGGGATGAAAGTTCGGATAAATTTGAAAACTGGTGATGTCGACTTATCTCTTTTGTCCACTTGATTTCTGAAAATGGCTCTTTTTTGACCTTATTATCAGGATAAGTTCTTTAGTAATGATTGGAACTTCCTAAAACCTTTACTCTGTTAACTCAGGTGAGCAATATAGGACCATTATGAGACTCTTGTTTATTGGTTATTTATTATTATTATTATTTATTTTTCATTTTTGGTGGTATAATTTTTAATATATTTGAACAGGCGTGTTTTCGTAATGTCGCTGTTACAATCATTGCAAGTACCCGTAAGTTCCGAAAGGTGTTTTTGATTCACGGTTCAGAAGACGATCCTCCGTGGCCTAGTGGATAAGAGCACTGACTCTTAATCATTAGGTGTCTAACCGCTGTGGGTTCGAGCCTGGCTCGGGTCACATGTGAGACGCCAAGTTCTGCAACGGAAGGTCTGGTGGTTTTCTCCGGGTACTCCGGTTTTCGCCCACCTCTGATTAACGATCGCCTCGATATGAGTGAAATAATCTTGAAAGGGCCGTAAAACCTAAACCAAAACCCAGTTCAGAACCATTTTACGCTCGTAGAGCAGTACCACCAGCGCTATCATTGCTATCATCACGTGAACTAGTGCGTGAAACGAAGACCCCCCTATACCCCACTTTTTATAGAGAAAACGGGGGTTTACGGGGTATACATTATTTTTTTCTTATTTTTACTCCAAGACATAGCAGTATTTACATGTATGAGAAAAATATCAGGGATTTTCATTAGAAAGGTAGCCATTTTAGAGATGAGAAATATGCACTATGTCGCACGGGGGCGGGGGGGGGGGGGGGGGGGGGCTATCGTAATGATACTCGGGTCTTGCGAAGATGTCATTTTTATCTTTTTTTTTTCTTTCTTTCTGTTAAAATATACCAGTTGTTGGTCGTCATTCAGATTTTTCGAAGTGTCAATTAATATGAGAGTGATCGGTTTAACCTAGCAATTGAGCTGAATGGCCATTATAAAAACACGCCTAAACAAATACATTGTAACCTTTATCGCCGAAAACAAATGAATATTTTAAGATAAAAAATTGTGATAGTTTTCTTATTTCTGCTCAAAATATAGAACGCGGGCACTCGTTAGAACCGCCTCATCGAGGTTGTTCTAACGAGTACCCACAATCTATATTTTAGAGCAGAAATAAGATAAATTAGGTTTATCTCTGGAAAGCCCAGTTTTACTATATAAAAGTGGGGTTCAAGGGGGTCAAAAATTTATAGGCGTGTTTACGTGATGAGTAGTGACAATCGGTTACGCACGCGCCTCACAAAAACTTCAACTTTAGGATGTCAACGCATTTAACGTATTTAACTTACGTTTGTACGTGTGTGCATGCATGTGTACGCACGTGCGTTCGAGTGCGTGCTTCTGCGTATGTTTTTTTTTTTTTTTTTTTTTTTTGGTTTGGGTTTTACGGCCCTTTCAAGATTATTTCACTCATATCGAGCCGATCGTTAATCAGAGGTGGGCGAAAACCGGAGTGCCCCGAGAAAAACCACCTGACCTTCCGTTGCAGAACTTGGCGTCTCACACGTGGCCCGAGCGAGGCTCGAACCTACGGCGGTGAGAGACCTAATGACTAAGAGTCAGCGCTCTTATCCACTAGGCCACGGAGGCCCGTTTCTGCGTATGTGCATCTGTGTATCAGTGGGGGTGTGGGTGTATGTAAAAAATAAGACATCATTTAACTAAGCTTACCAGTGAAGAAGAAGCCGTAAAAAGCCATGACTTCGACATCTTGCACATCCGATGGGTGTGGCCAATTTGAGCAAAAACTTCTGCGTCTGTCTTCTTTTCCAGTATAGTTTCTGTAGGCAGCACGAGTGTGTCGTCCTGGTCCGTACTGGTTTCGAAATAAATACTGTTATGCACATGTACGAGCAAATAGGTAAATAATAATCAAAAATGAGTTCCTTTAAGAGCAATGAAAACATTCATAAGAAAGAAGATGGGTCATACTACGTAGTTTCGGCTAATAAAGGCTCATCAGTGACCCTGTAATGAACCGGCAAAGAAAGCCAGAGGAAACATACGGCAATTATGCGAATTTCGAATAGGCAGTCGACTGATATAAATCAAAATGGGGTCCAAATAATTAAAAACCTGTCTAGAATATGAGTCTAAACCAATAATTTATTTCTGATTTCTCAGAATATTCACACTGATCTCAAAGGACCAAAAGTAAAATATAAACTGCACTATGGTTGAAGTAAAGTCTGGGGCTGATCTACGTTTCATTGCGAAAACATGCCTATACAAATACATTACCACCTTTATCACCGAAAAACTGAAAATATTATGATGAAAAAGTGATATTTTTCTTATTTCTGCTAAAAATATAGATTGTGGGTACTCGTTAGAACCGCCTTATCGAGGCGGTTCTTACGAGTAGCCACGATCTATATTTTAGAGCAGAATAAGAAAAATAAGGTACACCCCCGGAAACCACAGTTCTACTATATAAAAGTGGGGTTCAGGGGGATCAAAATTATATAGGCGTGTTTTTGTGATGTTATATACGAATTACACCTTCCGTTTCTTTTTGTTAAACTTTTCTTGACTGTACAAACCGATTGAGCACTCTTATCAGTCATCTGTACTCTCCTAAAACCCATGATAACCTACCTTTTACAGAGCACATTTTTAATGATAATATGTGATTTTTTTCTCATTTCCACTGAAAACATAAATTGCAGGTGCTCGTTAGAACCGCCTAATTGAGGCGGTTCCAACAATACCAGCATTCTATTCAACAATACCAGCATTCTATGTTTCTGAGCAAAAAGGACATATCCCAGTAAATCCGACTTTCTTTATATAAAGTGGGAATTTCAAGGGTTTCATCACTCCTCCTGAATTGCCTGCTTTATCTTGTTGAAAAGTCCGCACAATTTCATCATTGTAAACCAAACTTTATATTGGAACTAGGGTCAATGTGATAAAGGGGTGCACATTATTTTTCATACATTTGCTCTTAGATGCAGATTGTAGGTACGCACGGGATTCGAATAAACGAGAATTGTATCAGAAAACAGCCTCTAAACATCAATCACTTGATCAAATCTGTGGAATGAATACCCTCGTAAACACCATATTAAATATAGGGAAAATTGTGGTTTGTGAGGGTATATAGATTCTTTCCTCATTAATGCTCGAAAATATAAAATGTGTTCTCGCTAGGATAGCTTCAATTTGGCGTTTCTAACGAGCACCCGAAATTTATGTTTGGAGCTGAAGTAGAGAGGATATATACATACATCACGATATATACATACATCACGTGAACAAGTCCGTGAAATGAGGACCACCTAAACCCCACTTTATATAGAAAAACTGGGGTTTACGGGGGTAAACATTATTTTTCGTATTTCTGTTCATAGACATAGGTTGTGGGTACTCGTTAGAACCGCCTCATTGAGGCGGTTCTAACGAGCACCTACAACTTATGTTTTGAGCATTTATAAGAAACATATCACGGTTTTTCATCAGATTAGCCATTTTTGAGATGTGAAAAATGCACGGGTGTGTTATCGTAATGTATATATAGAGAGAAACAGAACAAATAAAGGCTAACTGTATTCAATAATTGTCACTTTGGGAGGTAAATCAGAAGGTTTACGGTCGGAAATTTCGTTTCACGGCGACGTGTTAACCGTAAAACATAATTTGCGACCATAAAACTGACCATTTACCTCTCGATTTACCTCCCCAAATAACAAATTTCAATACAATTATCCCCATTCAGATGCACTTATTCGGTTTTTAAGTTACAAATGGTACTACTTTGCACAAGGCTTCAAGCGCTGTGAGTGCGTGTAACCAAATGCCAGTCAATGAAAAGCGACGTGATGATGATGATGTCGGGTTTCGGACTTTGCACAAGGCCTCAAGCGCTGTGAGTGCGTGTAACCAAATGCTAGCCAACGAAAAGCGACGTTACAGTATATCGCGGAATATACTCTTACTGTCGCGAATTTTAACGTTATCCAATCGGACGACGCGTAACATACGCGAATGCATTATAATGCTAATTCTACAGATTTGAAGGACGTCATTGCAGCATACGACCGTGGACATTATAGACGTTATTGCACACGATTGCGTTGTGGCGTTGGTCTTATGTGAGCTATAAATAATAAAAGAAATTAAAATTTTCAGCCGTCCAGTCCTCTAAGTATATAGTAAGCTTCAGCGAGCCCCCGTGAAATTGACGCAACAAACAGACGTTCAACTATTATGATCACGTGACTTTGCTTGCATACTTTTCGTTTTCAAATTATCTCAGAAACAACATTATCTTGAAGACGAATTCGTTTTTTCAAATTATCTCAGAAGTAACATTGTCTTGAAGACATGAACGTTTGATATGCCACTTCAGATTAAAGCGTACATTTATTCGGTCACTAGGATGGCTGATTGCGTTATAAAGCCAAGTTTAGTATTGCATGTAGAATGTTTCTTTGTGTAACCGTCAACACTATTTAAGTCATTCTGGAGATGCTGCTTCCGATTTTGTGTGACTTGTATCCGGCACTGAGATGAAATGACTTCTCAAGCCCTACTGCCAGAACCAAACCGCCAGGATTTCAGGATCGGTCAGACCCGTACCACTTGTCCTGGAAATGCTTAGACGTTCTGTGGGGGTTACCAGTACTCAAGATCGGTCGGTTTCAGCTCAGCACTGAAGCACCATCAAGCCCAAATCTATTTCTCCAAGCTTCTACGGGATGGACGAGCAGACAGAATGTAGACATGATCACAAGTATTAAAAAACCCAAAAACTAAAAATTTCTCAGCAAAAAACAAAATGCGAATATCTTCCGCAAGAGAGAATGAGGTGGTCACGTGGTTTAAACATTGTCCTACTGAATATGATGGCCCTAACCTTTGCAAGCAGTGAAGCTATCTGAAGCCGTCTGATCAAGATCAACACTGTTTATCATTCAGTTTGCGAATTTGAATGAATACATTATATTATTTCATTTGTTGATAGGCAGAAATAGAGTGCGTTTAATTTATTCAGCAGAACATTGGTTAATTGGCACTTTCAGTGCCAATGATGATAACCGTATTTCAGGTCGGTGGGCTTTCCTGACTCGTTCGTACAAAAGCTCATCTCAGTCAACATACGGCAAGACAAGGACCCCACATGGCCATGATATTATGAACAGTGTCTAAACGTATAATGCCTACCGTTTCGTTTCGCTTCCAGGGGATAACCTTTTTATAGAACATATTTAACATCACTACAGCTGGTGTGTGGGAATGTGCGGCGGCGGTAAAACGTCTCCCTGTCCTACATCATAGTGTAGATTATATTTTCTTGTCCTTTGTGATCATCGATTCCATTGTGGAATTTTGAAAATATCTGAGGGTCACTGATGAGGCCTAATTGGCCGAAACTAGCTAGTCTTGCCCAGAAAATATATACACTCCATATTTTTCAGTTCTGTGGTGTATTCCTTGCTTCCAAAGGATAACCTTATTATAGAACTTATGTACCCAGTGGTCGTGCCATTCATACCTGTCTGGCATAGTTTTAGAAACTGAAGGTTTTGAAGGGTCGTATGTCGCATTTGTCAAAAACCTAAAATACGAACTGTTCAACTATAGAATTGTTTAGCATAAAAGGATCACAAAATGTCTATTGTCTAATGCAAATCGCTTACCATATAGCCATCGTCTAGTGTAGCTGAAAAGGGCCTAATAGTTCTCTGATAAAATGAATATTGATCTGTGTCTAAATCCCTTCTGTAACTACGTCCGCTATTCTGTTGTGAACTTCGCCTTTCTGCAACATCTTCAGAGCACTGGGCAATCATCGACATCGACTGATCATGTCCACTGAGAGGTGCAACATAGTATAAAGCATGCGCGTTTAATCTATTTTCTAAACGTTTCGTGCCTGTTGGATCCAGACTAATTGGTCTTGGGGACTTCACATCAGTACAACTGCGTTTCAGATTAACTGGTAATTTCTCTGCCCGCACGAATGAGTTATTATGAATGTCAAAGTAAATCCTTGCCTCCGTAAAAGGCCAACTAGGATTTTTATTTATATGCTTAAATAAGGCATTGCCTTGTTCAACGACATACAAGTCATTCTTTTCATCTTTGTAAACAAATAAATTAGGATTAGTCAGCACAACGAGATGTGTCTTATAAATATTGTTGTGCTTTGGCAGTTTTCGAAGTATTCGTTTGTGTAGACAGAGGTTTAGACCTTTATAAATATGAACAGTGTGTTTTGTCACCTTTATTAAATGGTTACCTGAAATCATACTCGCAATGGCTTCGATGTTTCTCATGCTAAATGTTTGCAAAATATCCAGGCATTGAACGAGTATTTTAAAATCCCACTTTATTCCAGATTTTTGGCAGTGTTTGTGACGTTTATTTGAGTCACCCTTGCATGAACAGAGACGCGTATCTGGAATCTTGGATGTTTTTAACCAGTTACTGGCATGTGGAACAAATGGCAAGGAATACGGAAAGCCTTTAATCTCAGCGTCCCCCGCGTTCACAAAATTTCCATTGGATGATTCCATTATAACTGAAGTCCAATTCATCACTTGATCTAGCAATTCTTCAAGCTAAATTCCGAATAGTGCGTCTGATCTGAAAGAAATTGCATACTTTATGTTATTTAGAACAACAACCAACGAACTCGCAAACAACAAATCTCTCTCTCTACATTCGAGGCATGTTCTGACGCAAATGAACCTCTATATATAGTGTTTTGATTGTGACGAAACGTTGGATGTGATTTTGCTGTCACAGCAGGCTAACAAGTCCTTGTGTTAAACACCATCGAAATTCCATTTTATATAGAGAAAAGGGTATTAACGGTATAATCATTATTTTCCTACCTTTTGGCTCAAAGACAAACATCACGAAAACAACCCAATATAATTTTGACCCCTTGAACCCTACTTTCAGGTAGTAAAACCTTATATTACATGCATAACAGAGAAATACCATGATTTCTATCAGACAAAAACATGATCTTTTCCTTTTAGCTAAGGAGAAATATTTCCTCTTAGCTGGGATCATTCTGACTTGTTACTTTTAATATCGTCATAATTATTCATGCCGTTTAACCATTAACCGACTGACGCTTATGACCCACCAAGAGGGTTGACGCGTCGTTAAACACGAAATCATCATCATCCTCTTAGCTGGGGAAATAAATCTTTCTGGCTGGAACTACTTTTGACACAAGAATCAAGGTACTGTTGTTGCAATGAAATCGCTTTATTCAAACACGGGAAAGTTCAGACACGTCGACGTTAATCATGACGTCATCTAAATGGCGTCTGAGAAGATATCAACAAACGTTCAGAATGCGTGACGTTCTAGTAGGATGCAAGGTTGTAATACAGATTACCTGGACATAACTACAGAATGAGGGGTACGTTTGGTGACCGTTCTCTCGTATTTTTAATTGTTTTATCATTATAATACTTTATTTCTTCCATCTTCACGCATTACAATAGGAACCGCTTTCAAGATGGCGTCTATACAGTTTTTGTTTCAGTCAGCTTATGTGTCACTGCGCCCACTACCTTTTACATAGACTGTATGTTAACAGTGAACTGTAAACAGAATTAGATGCAAACTGATCCATCAGCTCTATCAAATGCATGTAATATATAGTTTATTGATTCAGCCGATTCTAAATATGGGATTTATAAACCTCGGGAGGTTGAACATCCAATAAAGAAACTCGTGCGCAAGCGCACTCGTTTCTTTATCGGATGTTCAACCTCACTCGGTTTATAAATCCCATATTTAGAATCGGCTGAGTAATAAACTCTATATCTTTCTTATTTCTGCTCTAAAATATAGATTGTGGGTACTCGTTAGAACGCCTCTATGAGGCGGTTCTAACGAGTAGCGACAATCTATATTTTGAGCAGAAAAAAGAAAAATATCACAATTTTTCATCTGAAAATTTTAGTTTTTTCGGCGGTAAAGTTTACAATGTATTTGTATAGGAGTGTTCGAAAACGGATTTTGGATACTCAGTAAAAGTGCTTCAATTCGGCGGATCCAACGAGTGCTAACAAACTATGTTTGGAATAAAAACAAAAAGAATATATATAAAAGTATCGTCTGAAAAGTTCTAGTTCTAGGTACATGACAGACGCCGTTAAAGGGGAATGGGAACACCTTCAGGGGAGGCAACCCATGCAAATGTACTTTTGTCTCCCATGTCAATAGGGGTCAACTCTTAAAGGAAAGAATTTGCTCCTGAGGAGCAATCATTTTTTCCTTTAAGAGTAGACCCCATTTTTAGTGGGACAGGGCTTATAAAAAAAGTGAAATGGAAGTCCCGAAAGTTGTCTCCCTTTGAAAACTGGCGGAAAATCTGCCAGGTGTTTCCATTCCACTTAAGCACACGGATGTGTTATCGTAATGATTTAAATAACACTGAAGTAACTGTTTCCACATTACGAAAACATGCCTATATAAATACATTGAAAATTTTACCACCGAAAAAAAATGCAACTTATGAGATGAATAATTGTGATATTTTTCTTATTTCTGCTCAAAATATAAATTGTGGGTACTCGTTAGAACCGCCTCATCTAGGCGGTTCTAACGGGTACCCACAAGCTATAGTTTAGAGTAGAAATAAGAAAAATAAGGTTTACCCCTGTAAATCCTAGTTTTACTATATAAAAAGTGGGGTTCAAGGGGTTCAGAACTACATGTATATAGGCGTGTTTCTGTGATGAAAGCAAAGCCCGTTATGTTTTGTTTTGTTTTTTTTATCTTCGAAATAACACGTACAAATGACATAAATATTTCATATTTTCTTCTTATTCTTCCGCACGAATATTGCACGTTTTCTTTAAATCACCCCTCTAAATTTTCATTTTTTCCAAACGGGAGCACATAATGTTGATTTATTGCAAAGGAATAAAAAAATACAGCTGCATCCTGTGGCAGTGTCAGAGTAATGTTTCAAAGTCATTAGTATTTGTTCAAAGATATGACGGTGTCACATCAAGTGATTCGATTTTGATTACACGCATCACGTGAACAAGTCCGTGAAATGAAGACCCCTTAAACCCCATTTTATATAGAAACTGGAGTTTACGGGGGTATACTTTTTTCTTATTTCTGCTCCAAGACCTAGTTTGTGGGTACTCGTTAGAACCGCCTCACTGAGGCGATTCTAACGAGCACCCTCAACCTATATTTTGAGCATTTATAACAAAAATATCAAGGATTTTCATCAGAAAAGTAGTCATTTTGGAGATGTGAAAAATGCACTATGTCGCACGGGTAAGTTATCATAACGGTGCAATTTCGCCATGGCAGTGATATTTCATTTATTTCATTATGTGAAATAATGGCGTCAAACATGCTGTCAGAAATTACAAATATTAGGTAAATATTAAAACTCGTTCTTATATCTGCTTTCAACAAAGATTGTGGGTGCTTGTTAGAACCCACAATCTATGTTTTTTAGCTAAAGTAAGCCGGATAATGTACACCCCGTACACCCCGCTTTTCTCTATATAAAGTGGGGTTTTGAGGGGTCTTCGTTTAACGGACTTGATATCGTAATGTAAAGTCTTTATTTCCTAGTCATCCCAAAAACATGCCTATATAACTTTGACCCCGTTGAACCCCACTTTTATATAGTAGCAAGGACAATATCAAATATTCTGGTATTTTTGCTGGAAAAATGCAAGTAGCCTTTGCTATTTATATTTTCCAGCAAAAATATTTGAATATTTGCAATATAAAATGATCAAAGTTTAATCAATGCGTTAGCTACATGTAATAGAAGAGGACAGTCGAATACTGGCTAGCGACACAATTATAGTGGCCTGTAAAATTTCCCAACCGAGACCTCTTCAATACTTTGGAAATCCAAATGTTATTTTATCATCGCTTACGCAGATATGCTTACCCAACAGTTGTTGTCGAACAAGACGTGTGAAAGTTATAAGTTAGATATGTAGGTCAATACTTCTTACTATATTGGTACATGTGGCTGAGTCTTTGCCCTATTCTCTCATGTTTTGTATATTGTTTTGTTTGTTTGATTTGTGGTTTAACGTCCCCGTCAACACTGAATAGGTCATTTTGGAAACGTTGCGCCCAATTTTGGTGGACATTTACCCGACTTTGAGATGAAATGCATGTCAAGCCCTGCCGCCCAATGAAACCAATAGGGTTTGTAAGCTTGGACGGGCCGACTCGCACCGCTTTGCCTGGGCAGGCTTAGTTCCTCTAAGCGGTTTACCAGTACTCGTGTGCGGGTCGGTTTCAGCTCTGCATGGAAGCATCATGCAGCCCATCTATTTCTTCAAGCCCAGATGGGCGGGGGCGGGTTTTGTATATTGTATCATCTTTAATTCTAGTAGTGGCCAGGTAACGGGCCTCCGTGGCCTAATGGTTACGAGCGCTGACTCTTGATCATTAGGTCTCTCACCGCTGTGGTTCGAGCCTCGCTCGGGTCACAATATGAGACGCCAAGATCTGCAACGGAAGGTCAGGTGGTTTTTCTCCGGGTACTCCGGTTTTCGCCCACCTCTGATTAACGATCGGCTCGATATGAGTGAAATAGTCTTGAAAGGGCCGTAAAACCAAAAAAAAAAAAAAAAAAAAATAGTGGCCATGAGGAAAACGCTCACAGACTCCATGGGTATAGAAAGACATATTCCTGATGATTTTTATTTCTTTTATTTATTTTCTTTGCTTTTTTTTTTTTTTTTTTTTCTTTTCAAATTATAAATACATATCATGGGCCTATAGGAAGTTCTAACCGGAAACATTGGTCTATGTTATGAAAAATAATTATGATAACTAATTCCATCACAAAAACACGCCTATAAAATTTTGACCCCCACCCCTTGAATAGTGTTTATAAACATTGACGGTCCGACTCCCACCGCTTTATCTGGGCAGGTTTAGATCCTCTAAAAGGTTTACCAGTATTCGTACGGTAACACACAGTGGAATTCTGCTATTACCACCTAAATTTAAGACTATTTTTTGTTTAAAAAGCTTATTTAGGAGGGTGCAGATATTCTGTCTTTGTGTTTTCTAACAATAGTGTCTTCTGGTCAGAGAACACCTTTGGGACTGTTCAAAGGTGGTTTTAATATAAGAATTTTACAGTACTTCAAATAATACCACCTACACATTTACTTCGACCTGTACCACCATACAACTACTGGTGGTGGTAGCAGTAGTATTAGTATGTTGCTGCTGTAGTAGCAATAGTTGTGGTGATGGTAGTAGAAATAATAGTAACAGTACATGAACCACTCGTACTACTACTACTTCAGATATATGTTATGTAGTTGTTATGCTACCCGCCTTGTAAACCAGGGGCAGCATGATCGATCCTTGGCTTCGTCAGACTTTCGGATGAGTCTTTAAACCGAGGTCCCGTCTCCATATGACCTTAGCTTTTGGTGACACGTAAAATTCAAACACTCATTCACTATTACATATAAAAAAGGGATGGACAATTTGTGACCCTAAATGTTTAATTTCTCGTAAACAGAGCCCTCGCCAGGAACATTCCGCAACAAGTGCCAGGTCTACAGATATCACTGCCACTATATTAAATGCTATTATAAATGATATGGTTAGAGCAGAGGATCTTCGATGGAGAAGTGATACAGTCGAACTTCAATGGCTCGAACACCTTTGGGACCTCGAAAATCTGTTCGAGACAGGGGTAGTTCGAGCCACTGATGGTTACTGTCAGGAGGCATAACGAGATACTTTTAGACATCTTTTCGGTGTTCTATAATGAAAATGTATGTTGTGTGTACTCATTAGAATCGCCTCATCGAGGCGATTCTAATGAGTACACACAGCATATATTTGCAAGATAAAAGACCAAAATCTCCTTAATTATCCCTCACTAGTTCTTCTGTAGAGGATTTCGCTAGGGGCTCAAGAATGGGTTCGACACATCAATGGTAAACAAGCCATCGGTGTTCGAGCCATCGAAGTTCTACTGTATAAGGATATAATTAGGGGAAAATTTCCATGTTTCTAGTAAGAGGCGATTTAACAACATTATCACTGAATAATTCTCAATTCTCCTACCCTTATCTTGAACTAAGTTCAATTCATAGCCTGTGTCTATTTATTCAAAGCATCGTTTGCTTAACTCTTTTTTGTACCAAATGGAATCTTCCTCCTTATAAATAGCAGGAGTCCATTTCAAAATTTAGGGGTGTCAGGTTGTGTTTTCTTCAAAATTTATTTGGAAAATGACTGAACTTTTAGCAAACAGTGGAGGCCCTGATCAGACGCCGCGTTCTGCGGCGTCTGATCTGGGCCTGCACTGTTTGCCAGGGTACCCGTTTAGGGGTTTCCAGTCTGAAATGGGTTAAGGGAAAATTTCCATGTTTCAAGTGAGAGGCGATTTAACAACATTATTCCTAAATAATTCTCAATACTCCTACCCTTATCTTGAACTATGTTCAATTCATAGCCTGCGTCTATTTATTCCAAGCATCGTCAGGGGCAGGTCAGGGGCAACTTTAGTAGCGGTGAAATTGTTAACTGTTCTAGTAAGTACAAAATGTAACATTCTGGAATGTTTTCTGATAAAATGTGAGCAGCTTTTGCATTTGCAAAAGCTGCTCACATTTTTTCAGCAAAAATATTAGCATATTTGCCATAATAAATGATCAAAGATTTAATAATATGTTAACTAACGATGTTGTTAGTTTTGAACAAATGGGCCAAGATTGTTAACCGTTCGAACAAGGACAATATCAAATATTCTGATATTTTTGTTGGAAAAATGCAAGTAGCCTTTGCTATTTACATTTTCCAGCAAAAATATTAAAATATTTGCAATATAGGTAATATGATCAAAGTTTAAACAATGCGTTAGCTACTTGTAATAGAAGAGGACGATCGAATACTGGCTAGCGACACAGTTGTAGTGTCCTGTAAAATTTCCCAACCGAGACCTCTTCAATACTTTGGAAATCCAAATGTTATTTTTATCATCGCTATTACGCAGATATGCTTACCTAACAGTTGTTGTCGACGTGGGAAAGGTAATTGATTAAGTTAGATATGTAGGTCAATACTTCTTACTATATTGGTGCATCGTCTGCTTGGTGCAATATCGGTGTAAGTGCATTCAGCGCTAAAACGGTGTAAATGTACAAACCTTATTTCTTTGCTTTTACATGGAGCAATAAATTAAAGGCACTGTGTAGGTAATAGATCACATTTTATACGTTCTGCATGGTACTTACACGCTTATTCTGAAATATCAAGCAACAGGATTCAATATTTTTATAGATTTTAAAAAACTTGGCGCAAAAATGGGGTAAGTGCACTTACACTTTTTGCGCCAACTTTGTTCTAAAAGTCAGAGCAAAAACGGTGTAACTGACAAAAAAAATTCCAAAATGCTGAAATAAATCATGATTTAGGCAGAATCCAGCTGTAGTACTTATTTACCAAGTGTGCATTTATGCAAAAAAAACATTTTTGGCCAAAATGCCAGTTACACCGTTATTGCACCAAGCAGACGACATGTGGCTATGTCTTCTGCCCTATACTTTCATGTTTTGTATATTGTATCATTCTTTAATTCTATTAGTGGCCATGCGGAAAACGCTCACGGGCTTCATGGGAATAAAAAGACCTATTCCTGACTGATGAGTTTTATTTCTTTTATTTATTTATTTATTTATTTTTTCAAATTATAAATACATATCATGGGCCTATAGGAAGTTATAACCGGATACATCGGTCTATGTTATGAAAATAAGTTATGATAACTAATTCCATCACAAAAATACACCTATAAAATTTTCTCCCCCCTTGAACCCTACTTTATATAGTAAAACTGGGGTTTACATGTGTATACCTTATTTTTTCTTATTTCTGCTCTAAAATATAGAAAATGGTTACTCGTTAGAACCGCCTCGATGAGGCGGTCTAACGAGTTCCAACAATCTATATTTTGAGCAGAAATAAGATAAATATCACAATTTTTCATCTTTAAGTTTTTATTTTTTCGGCGGTAAAGCTTACAATGTATTTGTATAGGCGTGTTTTCGTAATGCTAATATACCCGCACTTATCATTACGATAACTCACCCGTACGACATAGTGCATTTTTCACATCTCCAAAATGGCCATTTTCCTGATGAAAATCCGTAATATTTTTCTTATAAATACTGCAAACATAGGTTGTGGGTGCTCGTTAGAACCGCCTCATTGAGGCGGTTCTAACGAGTACCCACAACCTATGTATTGGAGCAAAAATAAGAAAAATAACGTATACCCCGTAAACCTCAGTTTTCTCGATATGAAGCGGGGTTCTTCATTTCACGGACTTGTTCACGTGATGTCTTGAGCGAAATTCAATTCATAGCCTGGTTCCGTCCTTTGCTTAACGATGCTCGTTACAGGTCAAATTGTCAGATTGTTAACATTTCCAACAAGTACAATTGAATATCAAATATTCTGGTATTTTTGCTGGAAAAAAAATGTAAGCAGCTTCTGTAAGTGCAAAAGTCATTTACATGTACATATTTCACCAAATTTATAAGCATATTTGCTATATATAATGATCAAAATTTAAACAATACGTTAGCTAAAAACGTCGTTAATTTTGAAGACTGGCAACTGGATGACTGACACTCGAATACTGACAAGCCGTCCTGTAAAAGTTCCCACTCGGGACCTCAAAATGTATACAATACTTTGGAAATCCAGATTTTATTTTTAACTATTACGCAGAAATACTTACCTAACAGTGGTTATATGACCTGAAGTCAAACAAGACATGTGAAAGGTAATTGATAGAGTAAGATATATACATGTATATACTTATTATTATGTTGGTACATGTGGTTAAGTCTTCCATGGTTTGTATATTGTATCTGTAATGCTAATGTCCGTCCGGAAAACGATCACGGACTGCCTGGGTATAACCGTGACATATGCCTGATGATTTTCCTTTATTTCTCTTTTTATCTGCTACAATTATGGGCCTGCAGGAAATTCTAGCCGGATACCTCAGTCCAGCTTTGATAAATAATTTTCAATAGCGCCGCCCTTACCTTGAGCTAAGTTCAATTCATAGCTTCCAAGCAGGCACAAAGCGTTGACTCAACGTTGAACTAACGTTGAAACAACATTTGCAACGTTAGTTCAACGTTGAGTGCCTGCTGGGTTAAGGCTGATTGTGTCGTTTGATTAACGATGCTCGTTACAAGTCAAATTGTTAACCTTTCCAACATTTACAATATCAAATATGCTGGTAGTTTTGCTGGAAAATATGCAAAATAGTTGGCAAATGCAAAAGATCTTTATATTTTTCACCAAATATATAAGCGTATTTGCTATATAAAATGACAATTTAAACAATACGTTAGCTAACGGCGTCGTTAGTTAGTTTTGAAGATCTGGTTAACTGAGGACAGTCGAATTCTGTAAAGTTCTCACTTGGGACCTCTTCGATACTATGGAAATCCAAATTTTATTTTTAACTACGTTATTACGCAGAAGAATTCGAGGGTAATTGAATAAGTTAGATAAGTATGGCAATACTTATTATCAGGTTGGTTCTTCTATGTCTTGTATATTCTTTCTGCATTTCTATTATCGGTCATGAGGAAAATGCTCACGGGCTTAATAGGTTTAAAAAGACATATTCCTGATGATCTTTCCTTTATTTCTCTCTACTACAAATATAGACTATGGGCCTATAGGAACTTCTAACTGGATACTGGATACCTACTCGTAGCTCAGTCTATGTGATGAAAAATCCCTACAGGCACAAAACGTTGACTCAACGTTGAACTAACGTTGAAACAACGTTTTCAACGTTGTTTCTACGTAAGATCAACGTTGAGTGCGACGGCCCCCGCCCATTGGGGCTTGAAGAAATATATGGACTGTATGATGCTTCCACGCAGAGCTGAAACCGACCCGCACACGAGTACTGGTAAACCGCTTAGGTAAAGGATCTAAGTCTGCCCAGGCAAAGCGGTGCGAGTCGGCCCGTCCATGCTTTTCAACCCTATTGGTTGCATTGGGCGGCAGGGCTTGAGATGTCATTTCATCTCAATGTCGGGTAAAAGTCCCACAAAATTGGAAGCAACGTCTCCAAAATGACCTTTAAAGTGTTGACGGGGACGTTAAACCTCAAATCAAACAAAATAAAGACTACCTTTTGGACTGTTCACAAGCGATGTTTAAGACCAGTTCTGAGCCGTCCAAAAAGTGGTCTTACCGGAGGACACTATGTGTAGAAAACACAAAAGGGATACAGCTGGCACACGTCGCTAGGACAACGTCAAATCAACAGCCGACGTTGATGTGACGTCACAATTACGTCATGTGCCTGCTGGGGAGACTAACTGAAAAGTTTTAAATATTATTTTTGAAGAAAAATAGTAGAATTTTACTGTAGTGACGCATTGTTGTCCATACCTCAATGAATTGATTAATGCGACGTCACATGATCACTATTTATCGTTATATAGATCACGATTCTGCCCAATTTTATTGTACCATGACGACGTTATAACGTGTACGAAGCTCTTCCTCTGCTCATGGAAATTCTACGTGCAATTGTTTTCTTGTTTCACTTTAGACCTCAAACCACAATTTTTCACCATAATGGATTGAAAAAGATGTAAATATGTTTTTCATATCGTGTTTGTTTAATTTGAGGTTTAACGTCCCCGTCAACACTGTTACAATCATTCTGGAGACGTTGCTTCCAATTTTGTGGGACTTTTACCCGACATTGAGATGAAATGACATCTCAAGCCCTGTCGCCCAATAAACCAATAGGGTTTATAAGCATGGACCCGCACCGCTTTGCCTGGACAGGCTTAGATCCTCTAAGCGGTTTGCCAGTACTCGTGTGTGGGTCGGTTTTTAAGCTGCGCAAGCATCATGCAGCCCATCTATTTCTTCAAGCCCCGATGGGCAGGGGCCGACGTCAATGAATGTTAACCCTTGTCCTGCTAATCCCGGATATGCCTTATCTTTGAAACAATCTAGATCCAGATCAGATGGCTTCTGACGAAGCCATCTGATCAGGATCTACATTGTTTGCCATTCAGATTGTGAATGTGTTGCAATAATTTGCACCAAGCAATCTGATTGGCTGATAATCGGTAGTGGGTGTGGCATATAAGAATATTCAGCAGAACAAGGGTTAAATAAACAACATTCATTTCTTGACTGCAGACAAGTACGCGTTAAACACATGTTATTCTTACATGAGCCCCGCCAAGCGAATGTGTGTCTTCGAGCATTCCGTCATGACAAATTTTAACTGCGCATGCCCAGCCATTCAGAGGGGCCAGGGATATGGCTTTCTGTCTAAAGGTTCCTCTTGATTCACTGCTTGTATGAGCGAGCAGCGAAGGTTCTGGCGAGACTGCGCGGATGCGCAGGCTCGCCTGAACCTTCGCTGCTCGCATAGGCGATAAGTATCAAAATGTTATTCTTACATAATAGTATCCTCAAATTATTTTCATTACTGCTACGTTCAATGTGTAATTGCTGTGACAACCGCAGTACTGGCTGGTCGAGTCTTGGAAGATCCCCACTCGGGACCTCTTTAGGTTATGGTCTTCTATTTACATTTCCATAAGCTTACATATTAATATTTGACCCTGTACCTGATAAATCTGCATTTCAAATGGATTTTCTTACCCCAAAACATGGTAAACAAACTGCCAACTACAAAATTATACCAAAAAACAAGGGTGTCATGTGGCAATTTCAAGCATTCTAACTGTCTAAGGGAGGTAACCCTGCCTCAAAGTGAAAATTCAGTCTTGGAAATTCAGAGATACCACATGTACAATTATTATCACAACAGAAAATTCAGGAGACAGTTCACTTTGTTTCCTTTATGTGTTTAATGCACATATAATACCCTGCAAGAAAAAAAAATAACAGCTAAGTATTTCTCATCAGTTTCATAATTATATCCAATCAAATGTGACTATTGTCTCATACATGGCTAAAAGCTGGGTCCACAACCTCCTTTTCCAGGATCATAACCTTAAACCAAACCTTATTTTCTTCATAATCCATCAAAAGAATTGCCAAATAGAAATTTAGATCATATCTTATAATGTAGTCATGCATACTAAATGTTCAGTGACAAAGAATCTTTCAAGTTTGCAAAAAAGTTATCGCCTTCAGATTTTATGATGAAAGCCGAACAAACCATATTTTGTGAAAAAGCGCAAAGTTTACCTCCTTCTGGACTGGAACCCAGAAACCGGCTTGCATCAGTGGTTCTTCTCATGTGTCTTTGGAATACTTCAGTCCTAAAATGCACTAAATTATGCCTAAATAGCTTTCCTAAGTAGAAGTTATGGCTGTTCCTACACCTATACCCCCTATTTTAAGTAAAAAAAGGCATCTTGAGGAAATTTTGAAGACAAAACTTTGATGAAAATGATAATAAATGCCTTCATGCCATGAGAATCAGCTGAAAATATCTGTTCAGATCCAGTAACATGAATCTAACCAATTAGAACTTATAATGGATGAGAAAACTTGTCGTGATATTGCAGCGGGCTGTTCGGAGAGATAATTTTGAAATTTTGCTTTGGACCAAGCCTGATGCCATATATTCCAGATGGAGTAGATTCTTTTTCTTATGTTTATGTTCATACACCTACTGCAAGACTCTTTCTCAAACATATCAATGACAACACTGATTTACATGGCTTAAGAGCAAAGCATCCCCAACCCCCCCCCACCCCCCACCCCACATTTACCTGGATCAGAATCACAAAATAGATCAAATGGCCTAGTTAGACCTAAATTAGCACTTAAGTTACAATTTTTACAGTTTTTGAGGCAAAATACATGTCAGGAAGATCCAATTTATGACACAGAATTAGATAGAACCTACACATTTGTAAAAATATTATGTAATGACCAAAAACAGGACAGAGGTGATGATTTTTTCTACTTTCGGTTTAGGTTATGGTCTTCTATTTACATTTCCATAAGCTTACATATTAATATTTGACCCTGTACCTGATAAATCTGCATTTCAAATGGATTTTCTTACCCCAAAACATGGTAAACAAACTGCCAACTACAAAATTATACCAAAAAACAAGGGTGTCATGTGGCAATTTCAAGCATTCTAACTGTCTAAGGGAGGTAACCCTGCCTCAAAGTGAAAATTCAGTCTTGGAAATTCAGAGATACCACATGTACAATTATTATCACAACAGAAAATTCAGGAGACAGTTCACTTTGTTTCCTTTATGTGTTTAATGCACATATAATACCCTGCAAGAAAAAAAAATAACAGCTAAGTATTTCTCATCAGTTTCATAATTATATCCAATCAAATGTGACTATTGTCTCATACATGGCTAAAAGCTGGGTCCACAACCTCCTTTTCCAGGATCATAACCTTAAATCAACGTTATTGCTTTAATAGGAAGTTACCACAAATACTTTGGGAATCCATTTTTAACTAGGCTATTACGTAGTCGTCGGCTTATTAAGTGTATTTGGATAAACCGTATATCCTATTCTTCTATTTTGTGTCTGTATTTCTAAAAATGGTCACCAGGAAAACGTACACGGTTGAAATAATGCTTTGTTTGTTTGTTTGTTTGTATTGGTGTTTAACGGCCCAGTCAACACTATTTTAGGTTATAATTGAGCCGGTCAGTTCACCTGTTCACACGTTTCCTGGACAGGCTAATACGTAAGCGGTTAACCAGTACAGTGCGCATTCTTTCGCCACTTTCTTGAATCAGCGGAAGCGAGAGAATGACTGTTGAAAAGATTTCATGATCAATCTCAACGATAGAATGTTGCCGACCCCGGCAGGTATCGAACCCGTATCCTCCTGATCACCAGTCAGACGCGGATCCGACTGAGCTACCTAGGCCGGTGTAGCGTGAGATCTTTAAACCCGTGAGAAACTTAATACCAATGTATATCTGCGCATGCGCAAGAAGGCCGTGAGAAATGTCATAGTCTGCCCCTTTCATCTTGAGCCTATGTTTAAAATGAACTTTAAATAGAACACTATTTGTTACAAGCTTTATTTCTTTCTTTCTTTATTTTTATTTATGTATTTATTTATTTCTTTTCTAAAGATACCCGTATTAAATATGCCGTAACACAACCACATTATATATATTGAAAATATCGCGTAGAAGCCTCCGTGGTATAGTAGTTATGCTACTCGCCTCATAAACCGGGTGTTGTGGGTTCGATCCCGGGTTTCTCCAGACTTTGTGGGACGTAAATCTCAAACGCACAAAACACACATATAAAAGATCGCTCAGTTATTATACCCGCTTTTTCAAAGAAAAATCGGGCATATTGTTTTCGTACCAAAGTTGAGTGGTCGTCAGTCCGTCCGACAGTCCGTCACGTTTCTTGTAAATGGATCTCGTCTGCAACCACTGAAGTTAAACTTTTGAAACTTTGCATGTGGATAGTACATGGTATGAAGATGGCAGTGGGCTACATTTTGTGACCTTGACCCCAACATGGGCCCAACGTCAAAGGTCAGAAAGTAGGACTTTATCATATCTTCTAAACTGTTGGGATTGCACTTCCGAAACTTGATTATTGGATAGCCCTTGTAATGTACAATATATTGGAATACATTTCGTGTGACCTTGACCCCAACATGGCCGCAGGGTCAAAGGTCAAAAAGTAGGACTTTATCACATCTTCTAAACTGTTGGGATTGCACTTCCGAAACTTGATTATTGGATAGCCCTTGGAATGAAGAACATATTGGAATACTTATCGTGTGACCTTGACCCCAACATGGCCCCAGGGTCAAAGGTCAAAAAGTAGGACTTTGCCATATTTTTAGTAACATTCATAGAAAAAGCTGGTATTTGCGATGGTATACAATCGACTACGCGATCTTGTTCCCATTATTATTGTTATTCCTATGGACTGAATGTACATGTATAAGGATATCTTGCACAAATTTCATGGTTCTAAGAGTATTCGAGACACTGATTGTATGTATCTTTATTTCCTTATCTTCAAGCGATTTTTCTGCGAAATTCTCGCATAAGTGTATAATAAATCACGCCACGGCCGCTGGACGTTTTCTGTGTAAATGTTGTTTTAAATAGGAAACTCAAAAAGCTATACTTACTTAATGGCGGTCTGATCTTGATGTGTCACATATTGCGACAACCTTGACATTTGAAATTGCAAAATGGAATACCAAGTATCACATCACGGGAAAAACTAATGAATTAAAGTTAAGACTTTGTTGGTCATTGTGAGCTTTTATTGGTTTTAATCCAGTTTTAATCCTTGCAAATATTAATCCTCATGAAAACACGCCTATATAATTTTGACCCCCTTGAACCCCACTTATATATAGCAAAACTGGGGTTTCCGGGGTATACCTTATTTTTCTTATTTCTGCTCTAAAATATAGACTGTGGGTACTCGTTAGAACCGCCTCGAAGAGGCGGTTCTAACGAGTGCCCACAATCTATATTTTGAGCAGAAATAAGAAAAATATCACAATTTTTCATCCTAAAATTTTCATTTTTTCGGCGATAAAGGTGGCAATGTATTTGTATAGGTGTGTTTTCGTAGTGGAATACATATTAACTGTTTGCGAGAAGCATAACGTGAGTACATGTATTTGACGGTGTCTCTAGTTAAATTTAACATCAAGTTTTCTCAAAAGCACAGCTTTGCACTTTTCGGCGATCTTTTGCCTTCCATACATTGTATTGTTTTGTCTTTTATTTTATTTTTCCTCCCAGTGATTTTAGTATTTACTTTATTCCAACAGACGGTTCATGCACAATTAACTTAAACATCGAGCTGCACAGTTGTAATTTGATACTTTTCTTTGAAATCTATATTTATCAACGCCATATATAGGTCCTATATACACGAGGAAATGAATTATATCATGGATTACTTTTGTAGTGCTGTCTGATAGTAAATAATGAACTTAAATCTAACATACGTATTCGCACTATAATACCGGAAGCGCCCTTAGTTTATTTTTATTGCACTTTCAAGATTATTTCAGAAGCCTCCGTGGCAAAGTGGTAGTGGTAGGACTCAGGAGGCCACTCTAACTGACTCCCTCCATGAGCTGGTGTCTGCCTCTGAATAAGTGCGTCTTAAATCTTATGTTTTATTTAGTTTCAAGATCTGTGAACTGGATTGAATGCAGAACTTAATAGGCATTCCTTTGATACTAAAAAACCTTTTGAATTAATGGAAGTTTACATTTTCTGATAAAATAATTATAAAAAATCTCATTTTTTTATTAAAATTTTAAAAAAATTATCAAAATTCAGTCCCTAAGATAACTATGTTCTAGTCTTTGTCAAGATTTCATTTTGCTAGGAAAACTTGCCATATGTATCTTCTTTAGCTATGCCAAATTTCATGAAAATCTGAAACCGGTAACACTGTAGTTTTACACCTTTAATGGATATAAGTCGTTTCTGCAAAATTTACTGTTTTATTGAAATCATCCAAGAACCTTACAAAAAAGCAATTCGTAACACTTACGTAATAAAAATGAGATTATACAAATCAAAATGAATACATATTGAGCTGATCTAGCTTAGAAACTATTAAAATATCATGAATTTATGATATTTTTCTTTCATTTATACACTATGATCTGTCCAAAATAGTAGATAGTAAAACACTAAATCAAAAGGTATTCTAATCAACAAATTAGGCTTAACAACTTTATATTGCTTTTTTATTAGCAGCAAAATTATTGTGAACACGTGCAACTTTATTTAATGACTTTGCATAAGTCATGCTACTCAAATAGGTGTAAGGCAAGGAGATCCATTATTTTCATTTCCCTACCAAGCTGGTATGCAAGGACACAATGGTCAGTGGTTTGTTGTTACTAGTAAAAATTGTTCTGTTGATAAATCCATGGCCAGATTAAGCCTTAGATATACTGTCTTTATGAACACTGGATTATTATCCTAACAAAAATGTTACAGTAATTATTGGTTAGTTTTTCCAAAAATCGAAATGTCACTGATATTGAGTTTCTGTTGCAAAAGATATCATTGATGGATGAGGCGCAGAATATTTGGTATAAACAAAGCTGTTCCATGACCTAAAGAAATTTTGCTATTAGGCAGGGAGAGAAACAGTTTCCTTCCTTATAGTACACATGCATAAATATATGTCTCTTTTCTGCATTGGTATTGTAATTGTTGATGTTTCTTTAGTGTCTTATTTTTTCAATTTACTTTGTCAATATAGTGGTTAATTTATCGGAAGTGAGCTTTTAGTATTTTTTTCTGGTTGTAAAACTTTCAACCACTTCTTGAATGTTTCTGCTGAATGCAAGCTCACTGTTTTTTTTTAAGCACTGTTCTTGCTTTTTGTTCATTAATAATTACCCGTACATTTCTGTGCAATGTATCTCTCAGCTAAGAAAGAGCATTGCAGTGTTTGGACAGAAAAAAGCATCACAATGTATTTACTGAAAATAATCTAAAATCCTATGAGTAATGCGATAACTACTCACATATTGAATAATGCGATAACTACTCACAGATTAAATAATTATTATCAACAGTTTAAATGCTTCTTGATATCTTACATAATGTGCTTTGTAATTACTGCAACAACTGCTGAGATTGGTAAATGAAGTGAAAGACCTTTACAAATATATAGACAACACAATCATGATCACATAAGTTGTGGATCACTGACAAATATACGACCATGTGAATTCTAAAAGCAAATTCAAATGGCTTTGGAATACAGCTTCAGGAAGCCGTTTGATTTCGCTCATAGGGGCTATACAAAAAGATAGATTGGCTAGTGCCTATGCAGATACAAATTCTGAAAACCTAATGTCCAGGAAAAGTAATCTCAAGTGTTATTGATTTTCCCTAGAGTAAACCTTTCTTTTTAAATGGACAGTAGGGTTAAATAAACAAACAACAGTTTGACTTGAGAGTCATTTATCTCGAGTCGGATAACAAATCTCACAAAATCTGAAGCAACATCTAAAGTGACTGGTATGTTGTTGATTTAGATGTTAAATCTAAACATCACGCTAGCACCATTGCCAAATTAGACAAGAAAGACAGAAAGAAAACTGTACACATGATTACATGGGTGCGTTTGATGATGTTTGTCATCAAAACCTTTGCGGTATAGTTCTGTAGGGGGCAAATTTACCGAAATGGATGTTTAGAAATAATACTTATAATTATGCTATGAACTACTTACACAAACCATACTATACTATAGCCATCCAAATTGAAAGCAATAGTAAAGTATTATTAAACAGCAGGACCAAAACATAATAATTTAACATTTTGCAGAATCAGGACTATCAGTATTCAGTCTGTTAAAACACAATGTTACCGGTCTTCAATTTCCATCAAAATTCATCAACATGTTCCTAAGATATGTGGGTAGTTTTTATGCCAAAATGGTGTCTTGACAAAAATTGGAACATGGTAAAAATGCATATACAATTTTAATGAATACAAAAATAGGAGCTGAAATATGGGGACACCATCAAAGAAAACAGAATGCCCAGCCACTATTACTAGGCATATGATGTCATTCATAGTATCAACTAACTCACCAATTATGGCTTTAATTCATAAAATATATCAGCATTAGTTATATGAAACTCTGAATACTGTAGACAAGTTTATATGAGAGTACTGTCTGTTGTGATAGAGACTTCATAAAATGTGTAATAAATTTACTATGAAAATCAAATTTAAAAGTGAATGCATCGTAATTATAATGGTTATACCCAAGGCAATTATTGTGCATAGTTTCATAAGAATCCAAGCGTGGGCAGAAACCAATGCAAATTTCCTATACCTTGAAAGACCCCCTTTAAGGAAATTTCGTTCCTGAAATCGCAAGCAATACATACATAAATAAATAAATAAATATAAAATCGCAAGGTATGTTAAAAAATCTATGTCGGCGACCTTGACCTCAGGGTGTGCAGGGAAATCTATTTTCCAAGCCCCGACGGACGGGGCGTATATTCCTTGTGTTCTAGTCTTAGGCGTACTAAAGTATTTATAGGCTAATATATGTTTCGTTCGTAATTTTCGACCTGTCTCGCTGACTTTTGTAACCATTGCACCTCAGCTACATCCTCGTCATGTCTCTGGTTCAGCCCATTGGAGTTCAACTGTTGGTTTTCCTTTGCTCCAGCATTTCAAATGGTTACTTTCTGTCGAGTTCTCACCGTTGTTTCATCCTTGTGGTTGTACGATTTTTGTGTTCTCGGAGATGCTGCACTGATGATGTAGGAAGCCTTTATGCGGAATAAACAAAATAAATTGTCTAAATTGCGATGGAAGTAGGGGCGAGGATTTCGGCCGCGAAATATCGATTAAAACTCCCACTGAAATCATTTTCATTGACCGTTTCAAGGCGGTTCTTCTGTTGCGGTTTATGTTTGGTTACGATTTGTCTTTGAATGTGTGTATCGCTCATATCTTTTTGTTTTTGACAGCAAGGGACAGTAACTGTCCTTTTGGCTTTCCGCTATTAATGTTTCCATTAGGGGTTTGTGTTTCCTTCCCTTTGGTGTCTCTGATGGGAGGTGCGGGTTAATTGTATCGATTCCTAAACATTGCCTTCACTTCTATTTTAGCATAGCTTTATAAGACAAGTTTTCAGGATGAAAGGTAACTTTTCAGCCGCCTGGAGGAACATGACCCTTTAACTACGCATGCGCATTCATTTAATAGAGTCACGCAGGTCTCGAATGCATGTCTGAGAAGCATAAGCTAAAGACACTGTCGCGACAGTTGTTATTACGACAGCTAGCAAAGAATGAAGTGCCAACGTAAGGCCGACAGCGATACGACGACGTCCCGCTGTCCGCCCTGAGTTGGCCCGCTGTTGCATGCTAGCTGGGGTGTTGGTCGACTGTACACAAATACCATTCTCTGCCTGAAGACGATTTGTAGGGTTCCATTATCTCTTATCTACCTTGCTGGTTGAATAACCTTAATAAGTGTATCACAGCCGACATGCGAAATTGTTGAGTGAACTGTATTACTTACATGATGTCGCCAGCATATTTTGTTTTGTCAGCTGGACTTTAAGCCTTTTTTATGTGTCAAGGACGGTAAGCATTGCAATATGTCGCAGTACACGCGGAGGTAACGAGACAATACCTATTGTGTTCACGCTGTATTTCCAAGTATCACATAGAAATTAAAGAACTAATATTACCCATTTGAATGGACACTGTTGGGCACTTGTTTGAAGTTGCAAAGAGTAGAAATCAAAGGTTTATATATGTCAACGATTGTGATTTCTTGGAGACGAGTTTTGCCTTCTTTCAATTTTTACAAAGTGTTTTTCTTTTCATTCTTTGAAATCTACATTTACACCCAAGGTCGAAAGTTATTAATAAATCCACATACAGCACAGTTCCTGGGCACGACAAATCCAGCCAGTAGTTCAGAAATGCTCGCGACTTTAGCAATACTTCAGCTGATTGAAATTCGTTTTTCATTTTCTTGAGGAACTGATTCCATTTTTGGAAGGTGTCGAAACAGACACAAAAAAAAAGAGATTTTGCAATTATCTTTTATTATTTTGCACAATGTTTTCATAACCTATTTTGCACCCTAGTCTCTAAGTGCAGCGATATATATGATTCAGATTGTGGGAACATCTTCAGCAATAGGAGAATAATGTTTTCTTTCTTGATTGTGAGATCGATGATATGGTTTTCCCTTTTCTGCTTCAAACACTGACTGCGGATGCTTGATAGAATTGGATCACTGAGGCTGTTTTATCGAGTACCCACAGTCTTATTCTGTGACCAGAATTATGAAAATAATGTATACCACTTTGAAACCCTTAGTGAGGTTTAACTGGTCTTATGTCCAGGCCCGTCCGAGCCCGTGTTAATATGATGGAAAATATACTACAGAATTGTAGACTGCAGTTATTATTTCTTTGTGCTTTCTGCATACTGTGTGCTCTGGTCAGCGACCACCTTTTGGACTGTTCAAAAGTGGTCTTTAGAATTATACTGTAATTGTCTGACTTTACCTATAGAGATTTGTTCAAATAGGAAAAAAAATCTTCTCCTGTGAAGCATATAAGAGAAACTTTTTTCTTTCTTTCTTTCTTTCTTTCTTTCTTTCTTCAGATACTGCAACGTCCTACGTGCAGGTAAAATCATAAATATAACCCCTAAACAAAAATGTTATATTTGGAAGGCCGATGTAAAGCAAATAGGAAGTATAAGATTTTTCACTTGTACGATATATAGGAAACATATTAGCTTTAGTTACTGGTATCCTCAGGTATTTAAAAGGCGATCATGTACCTTCTATCGGCCTTTTTAAGGTTGTATTCGGGTAAATGCTTTCTTCACTACTTAAACAGAATGAAACGGTATCTTTATTGATTGCTTCCACATTGCAGGACCTCATTCGTAAGCACATTAAGCAAAATAATAAAACTTAACAAAATTAAACTAAATTACATCGATGACAAAGTTTAGATCTACTTACGTATAAATAAGCTCCCGCCCAACTGTATCATATCTCAAATCTACAGATCACAGTTGAGGCAACTTAAGGGACACAATAACCGCTATCAAACACGCCTATATAGTTTTGAGCCCCTTGAATCCCACTTTTATGTAGTAAAACTGTGATTTACAGGAGTAAATCTTTTTTTCTTCTTATGTTTGCTCTAAAATATAGATTGTTGGTACTCGTTAGAACCGCCTCTACTCACAATCTATATTTGAGCAGCAATTAGAAAAATATCACAATTTTTCATCTTAAATTTTTCATTTTTACGGCGGAAAAATTTACAGTGTATTTGTACAGGCGTGTTAACGTAATGGGTGTAAAATCGTACATGCCGAACGTCATAACTAAATTGAACATAATGAAATAGACCTGTTTAGATCAGATTACCTTTGTGTCAAAGGACAAATAGACACCATCAGCTATCATCAGATGCAGGCGAAAGAATGCGCGCTGTATTGGTTAACCGCTTATTACCTTTGTGTCATCTCAGGGGTAAAAGGACAAATAGACACCATCAGCTATCATCAGATGCAGGCGAAAGAATGTGCACTGTATTGGTTAACCGCTTATTACCTTTGTGTCATCTCATGGGTAAAAGGACAAATAGACACCATCAGCTATCATCAGATGCAGGCGAAAGAATGTGCACTGTATTGGTTAACCGCTTATTACCTTTGTGTCATCTCAGGGGTAAAAGGACAAATAGACACCATCAGCTATCATCAGATGCAGGCGAAAGAATGTGCACTGTATTGGTTAACCGCTTATTACCTTTGTGTCATCTCAGGGGTAAAAGGACAAATAGACACCATCAGCTATCATCTGATGCAGGCGAAAGAATGTGCACTGTATTGGTTAACCGCTTACGTATAAGCATGCCCAGGAAAAGTGTGGATAGGTGAACTGACCGGCTCAATAATGACCTAAATTGTGTTGACTGGGCCGTTAAACTCCGATTCAAACAAACAAACAAACAAACATCAGATGAATACAAAGCAGACAAGAAAAGCAGTGATGATAAACCATCACGTGAACAAGTCCATGAAATGAAGACCCCTCTATACCCCACTTTATATAGAGAAAATTAGGGTTTTCAGGGGCATACATTATTACTCTTATTTTTGCTCCAAGACATAGGTTGTGGGTGCTCGGTTCTAACGAGCACCCACAACCTATGTTTGCAGTAGCGAGTTTGAACCCCGTTTCGGCAATATTCTTTTGTGGTCGTAAACAAAATTCTTCGGTCGATCTCACTCTTCTGTTCAATCAAGTAAAGTAGTGAATAAGAATGCACACTAGAACGGTTTACCACCTACCCAAGAAAACATTGTTCTGTGTGATGTTGATAGTGTTGGCAATGCCATTAAATTTGAAAATTAAAACTTTGCATAATTATATTATTCTCGACAAATACTTGTTATATCATGGCAAGTCAATAATTTAATACATTCCGTAAACCTTCCATAAGGATTTTATATTCAGCTCATTTCGATGTTTCAAAGAACCATTTCACAACATGAAATCTAATCATATTCAAAACTTCCTTGTCATATCTTTGTAGACTTTAGACTTCACGTGAATTGAAACATGATATTTTGTCTTTATGATTTAAATGGACAATTGAATGACGGCAACACATATTGTGTCCAGTGGGGTTACCGAATACCGAAAATTTAACATATACATATGTTGATATACATGTCAAGCCAATTTTGACGGTTGAAGAATCCGAGTCGAAAACCAGTTTACTTTCCTTCCCAAGAGGAATCAAAGTACTGAGGTGGGTCTAATGTCTCTGAGTGTAGGCTTGGAAAATAGTTCTGAGCTGGGCTAAGACTGTTGGGTTTAACCATAAAATGCCAGTATTTTCAGCATAAAGTGTAAGACCAGATTCTGCTGCGGCGTTCTGCTGCGGCGTCAGATCTGGGTCTAATCAGACGCCGCAGAGGGGTCTAAAACTGTTTGCCGATGTCCCAGTACAAGCACACATTTACTATTTTACAAATAACCAGCGCTCTGACGTCCCAGGGAGAAGAATAGCGCTACCATAAATAACAGTTACATGGTAAACGATAGTCAGGTTGGCAATAGATAGACAGTAGAAGTTATAAGTACCTTAGTACGATAACAAACCCGTGCGACATAGGGCCTTTTTTACATCACAAATTGGCTAATGTTCTGATGAAAATCCGCAATATTTTTCTTATTTATTCTGCAAACATAGGCTGCGGGTGCTCGTTAGAACCGCCTCCTTGAGACGGTTCTAACGAATACCCACAACCTATGTCTTGGAGCGTAAATAAGCAAAATAATGTATACCCCCGTAAACACCAGTTTTCTCTATAAAAAGTGGGATTTAGTGGGGTGTTCATTTCATGGACTTGTTCACGTGATGACTTTTGGTTGTTATTGACAAACAAATATGAGATTACCTATATAAGTGTGAAGGAAGTTACTTTTCCTCAAGTCAGCCAACGAAAATATTTGCCAACCACGTGACATCCTACCAATGGGCCTCCTAAACCATAAATTATTTCTTCACATTACGTCCGTATGACATAGTGTATTATTTCGTATCTCCAAACCGATTATTTTTGTGATGAAAATACGTTATATTTTTTCTTATTTACATTTGTGGGTACTTATACGAAACAATGTCTTTGGGCAAAAAATAACAGATACCCTGTAAACTCCTGTTTTAATTGAGGCTGCTGTAATGCGTTAACACTTCTTATGTCTTTGTGCAGAAATAGAAAATAATAATGTATTCTCCTGTGAACCCCAGCTTTCTCTACATAAAGTTGGGTAAAGAGAGGCGTTTCTGACTCGGAGTTATCAACGTGATCAGGTGACTAGCTCACCTCTTACAGATTGCATCCATCAAGTAGCACATGAGATCATTCATTGGTGATCACACAAATGTGGGGTATGATAAGATGTTGAGCAAGTTCGACTTTCAGGGTCCTGGGCTCAAGGTCAAGGTCACGGTGACTATTTTTGAAAAACAAAAACTGTCATCACTGTAGCAAATATATTTATTTATGGAATACACAAATGTTGTGTATGATAATAGTTCAATCAAGACTTTCAGAGTACTAGGCTAAAGGTCGATTTCACTGTAACTATTGTGTTAAAAATAAACTGCTTATCACCCTAGTGCATTCATTTATTGATGGATTTTAATATACCTTCACAGAAGTGTTCAGTATGATAATATCTCAAGCAAATCAGACTCATCGAGATGGAAGTAAGGGCGAGGATTGTGGCTACGTAAAATCGATGTAAGCCCCCCAGTGGAATTCGTTTCCGCTGACCGTTCCAAGGTGGTTCTTCTGTCGCGGTTTATGTTTGTTATTGTTTGTCTTTGGGTGTTTGTGTCGCTTATAGTATTTTATTTGGGATAGCCTTTTGGCCATTTTGTGGGAAAGTAACTGTCCTTTTGGCTTTCCGCTGTTGGTGCTTCCGCCGGGGTATGTGCTTTATGTGTGTGTTTCTGTCCCTTTGGTGTCTCTGATGTGAGCTGTAGGTTGATTGTATCGATTCCTGATCATTGCCTCTACTTCTGTTTTTCAGGATGTTGGAATCAAGGTCAAGGTTATTATGGCTATTTTTAGAAAAAAACAACAACTTTGCATTCACTCCAGCCCCTACATTTATTAATGGATTTTAATAGAACCGCCTTAATATACTACCTACCATTTCATTTGTATAGTATGTATTAGGTGAGCGATCCAGGGCCATCGTGGCCTTCTTGTTAAGGAATTTATGTATTTATTTATTACAAAAAAAAAAACGTTTTGTAATATAACGCATTCAGTCAACACGTTTTATTTCAATTAAAATGCATTTATTGTCATGCTTCTGTACAGAGACTGGCTATGCCTTCCGCGAGCATTACTCCTCGAAAAATATAAGTATACCTCATTAATATGCGTCTGTTCTCAAAGGAAATTGGCAAGATGTTAATTGTATTTTAAGAGAGAGAGAGAGAGAGAGAGAGAGAGAGAGAGAGAGAGAGAGAGAGAGAGAGAGAGAACTAAATTATCACAGGAAAAAATTGGTTCCTGAGAAGCAAAATAGGATTAGTTTTAGTTTTAGGTTAGTTCCCAATTTAAATATGGATGGCTTCTTGTATGCAGAAACAACAGGAAGTCACAAACATTGACTCCCATGCTGAAACTGGATGTCCGTATACAAATTTTCATAAACTTGTATCAGATCTTGATATTCATGCTAACACTCCTGATATATGAGACTGTCCGAATTCCAAATTTATGTATCCTGCCGCTGACATGTCAAAACGGGAAATCTTATACACCGATGGGCCAGACCGGAGACAGAGCATCTGTAAAACAGGAACTAATTGGTATCAAGGCCTACGAACAGTCAGTTGTTTGTGGCCATAGGAACAATCTACCCATAATGTTTTCCTATAAATGTTAAAAACGCGGTGACAAAATCAAGAGGTTTTCGAGCCTTTACATATGAATTTTCCACTCTCTACTTTACTTCATAACTTGATTAAGAAAATTTATAGACAAATGATTGAACGTACTTTTAAAGGAGAAAACGCTACTTAACAGACATAAATCTAAAAGGTATACTTTTGGTCTTGTCAAACTATATGTGACGTTTTTTACATATTTTTACATGCTTTAGATAATTATGTACATTAGATTTGGTACCCAAATTGGTTGCCCACATTACGAAAACACGCCGATTCAAACGTATTGCAAATTTTAACATCAAAAATGATTTCTTTGGACCAAAACTTTGTTTGTTCAAATTTCTGCCCTAAACATACATTGTGAGTATTCGCGAGAGCTTCGGCGACACGGTTCGAATGAGTACACACAATCTGTGTTTTTGAGCAAAAATAAAACAATCTGTATACCCCTGTAAACCCCAGTTTTACTATATAACAGTGAGGTTTGAGAAGGTTAAAATAATATTGGTGCGTTTTCGTGGTGAGACTAATCGTAGGTATTCTGTCCTCCCCTTGTAGCTGATATAGGTTTTTTTTCTTATGAATGACAATTAATTATGTGCCTTTTTGGTTAGACTCAAGTTGACATTATTGAAGCTTTTAACTCAACCTCAAGATACTTAGTGATCTTTTAAATATTGAAGGAATGGTCAATCAGTTTTATCCATCTGACCTACAGTTAAACGAAGCTAATAATTCTGATGTAAAAACCCCTTTTATTGATTTGCATTTGAACATTTAAAATGGGTTTGTTTCAACATAATTTATGATAAGCGCGATGATTTTGATTTTAATATATTCAGCTTCCATTTAATTATACCCCCGACATACGTAGTATGTCAGGGGTATATAGTTTTCGTCTTTCCGGCCGTTCGTTGGTTCGTTCGTCCATGCGTTCGTTCGTTCGTTAGCTAGTTAGTTCGTTCTTCCGTCTGCCCGCCGTTCGTCAACCTTTACGTCAAAGTTAAACCTTTTAATGCCCCCGCCATTCGAAGAATGGTGGAAAGGACATATAGCGTTGCCCCTGTCCGTCCGTCCATTCGTCCGTCCGTGAGTGCGTTCGTGCGTCCGAAACTTAAACGCAGTCAATAACTTCCTTATTTCTGAATGGATTTTAAAATTACTCCGAAGAAATGTTAACCACCATGAGACGACGTGTCACGTGCAAAACCCAGGTTCGTAACCACATAATAGATTCTCTTCATATTCGATAAAGGATATCTCTATAGTATTGCCTTTCATAAAGAATATCTAAGCCCCTTGGTCAAGCCCTGGGTGAGCTGTCCACCCGTTGTCAACTTTGTGTTAAACCTTTTTGTTGCTCAAATCTCTGTAACCACATGTTAGATTCTCTTCATATTTCGTAAAGGATATCTCTATAGCATTACCTTTCATATGAAATATCTAAGCCCCTGGGTCAAGCCCTTGTTGGGCTGTCTGTCCGTGTGTCAACTTTTACGTCAAAGTTTTGTGTTAAACCTTTTTGATTGCTCATATCTCTGTAACCTCATGTTAGATTATCTTCGTATTTGGTACAGAATATAGCTATAGCATTAACTTTCGTATGGAATATCTAAGTTCCTGAGTCAAGCCAATGGGTGGGGCTAGGGGTCAATAATTAAGACATAGGCATTTTGATTATGTCCAAGTTTTGTGTTAGCTGTTTTAATTATACTCCTTGTTGTTGAAATGCAATAGTTATTCTCAGTGGACTAAATGGAAAGTTTATATGGAAAGGTTCAATTCTACAGACAAATTGTCATATCCACTAAAAGGGAATGGCATTGGCCGGGGTTACGTACCACACTGGGCAATTTCTCAAGTATACTGATGTTCCTCGTTCGCAAACTTACGGTGCTTATGAATGGCAGCTTATTCTCTCTGCAAGTGTGGCAGGTCATGTCACTGATTTTAACAGTCGAAATAAAAGTTTAACTGCTAAAGATCTACATCAGGTATATCGGTATCATTTACATCGGAAAGCATTTTCTTTTTGTACTTGTTTCTAAATTTAAGGTTGTTTGCATAGACTATTGCTGCAGCCGGACATTTTTGACGACAATATATATAAATTAGAAAAAAAAATATCGCAAACGTTTCCGGAACAATTTCAGAAGATTATCAAGCATTACAAGAGCATGGATTACAAAATAAATGCTATGGAACAGTCCTTTTGCATTGCGTTTGACCCAACCACAGTCAAACAGTTTTGTTTCCTTAATTGCCCGCCGGTTGGTCGGGGTGCAGACTTCATGATGACTGGCTTAACGCTATTTACTAGTTTGTCGGAGCCAGGATTTTTATGTTTGTTGCTTGGTCCAAAGGGGTTTATCTGTTGGTTTTCTTGGCACTTCAGTGTTCCAGTTGCGTTGTGTGCAGCAGCGAATATCTCGACGCTTTTTATTGTCGAGACCTCATCTTTGGGACAACTCGGCTATAATTTGATTTCTTTGCTACCAGAGTTAGTATTTATAGTAGCAGTGAAGGCATCGGTAGGAATCGAAACAATTAACCCACCGCTTCCATCGGAGACACCAAAGTGAAAGAACCGCACACATGAAACAATTAGACCCTAATGGAAACATCAATAGCAGAAAGCCAAAAGGACACTTACTTTCCCACAAAATGACCAATTGACTACCCAAAACAAAATAATATAAGCGATACACACACTCAAAGACAAACCATAAAAAAATAAACCCTGACAGAAGAACCGCCTTGGAGCGGTCAGTGAAACGAATTCCACTTGTGGGGGTGGGTTGGGGGATTAAATCGATTTTACGTGGCCACAATGCTCGCTCTTAATTTCGTCGCGATTTAGACAAATAATTTATTCAGTCCGTATAAATGCCTCCTAACTCATCAGTGCAAAAATCTCCGTGAACACAAAAATCAAACAACCACAGAGATGAAACAATGGTGAGGACTCGACAACAAGAAACCACTGAACTGCTGGAGCAAAATTGACCAACAGTTAGACTCCGCTGGGCCCGCCCAGAGACAGCAACCAACTGCAAACTTCATATTTAAACAATTTTAACCTTATACATCAAACACAAATTGATTTTCGATCTGGGCATTCTACCGAAAGTGCATTAACACCCATGACAGAAAACTGGCTCAATGCTATAAACCAATTCAAAATTGTAGGTTCTATCATGGTAGATTTCCGAAAAGCTTTCGACCTTGTGGATCATAACTTACTTTTAGAGAAACTTAAATGTTATAAATGTAGCAATAATTTTGTTTCATTAATGCAATCTTATCTGAGTGATAGAACACAGGTAGTTTCTGTAAATAATAAAATATTAGAACGTGTTTAGGGCAAATGCGGAGTTCTGCAAGGATCCATATTGGGCCTCTTACTATTTCTTACTTTTATAAATGATCTGCCAATGCATCTTTCCAATAAAATTTACTCTATAGACCTTTATGCTGACGATAATACTATTTATGACGCACAGGCTGATATTAATTAACTCAGGCTAAACTTGCAAAGCGAACTCATTTTTGATTTTTATTATAACATTACATGACTGGTGTCAACAAAATGGAATGTTACTTAACACTGCGAAAACAAAAGTAATGCTTATCACAACACGCAAGAAACGTTTACATATTGATGAAAGTATATTTAAACTAACTTTTGATAATGTTCAGTTACAGAATACTACAGGTCATAAAATACTTGGCGTATATATTAATGAAAATTGAAAATGGAGTACCCATTACAAGGCTGTTTGCAAGAAAATGTCGTCCTTTATCTGGTTGTTGTCAGAAATAAGTCATTTCTTAAGTTCAGAACATTGTTTTCTTTATTAAAAAGCATATATTCAGACTCAGTTTAATTACTGCAATGTCATATGGGGTAATTCATTAAACTATAATATTTCTAATATATCAAAATTACAGAAACGCGCTTTCAAATTTATCTCAGGACATGAATATGAAGATTATGAATCTGCTAAATATATTCTTGAACAAGGCAAAAATGATCTTTAAAGTTGTCATCCATTTAGCTCCGAACTATTTGAGTGAGCTTTTCCAGAAAAGAGAATTAAACCCTTAAAATATGACACTCAGATCTAGCTCAAGTCAAGTCTTCATTGTTCCAAAACCAAATTCAAGGAAAGCAGTTCGTGTTCAGGGCCAATTATTTGGAATTGTATTTCATATGAGATAACAAATAGTGATACCCTGGTTTCATTCTCAGATAGATTAATTTCCTGGATGACTAACACCTAAATATTGAAATGTATGCCTTCATCGCCGTATTTCAACACCGTATAAATTTCATTTCACTTTTTTTTCTCACACTGTCTAAAGAAATATCATCACTTTTGTAAATACTCATTTATAGTGTGTCGATATTATGCAATATGTTTTAACTAAAGGGTCTCGTGGAAGATTGGTAATTGTACCAAACGAGCCACCTCTTTAAATATAGAAATTACTTACTTACTTGTTACGTTCGGTCATTACCGCAGTTAGCCAGGTGGCTAGCTACCATTGGATGTAGCTTTAAAAATCACAGGACTTTCTACAACCATGTTCTCTTTTGTGCTGAAATAAAGATTGTGTGTGCTTATTAAAACCGCCTCATTGAGGCTATTTTTTCTCATTACCTCATTCTATGGTCTGGTCAAATATAAAGAAAACAAAGTATACCACTATAAAACTTACGTTTCTCTATATAAAATGAGGTTTTAACTGACTTCAACACTCGTAATACATTATTAACGGCTAAACTTCATAATCAAGGTTATCGGTACCATAAACTACGCAAAGCCTTTTCAAAATTTTATAGACGTCGTTCTGTTTTAATTTCAAGATTCAATATTTGGCTTAAATCTCTTCTGCAACAAGGTCTATCGGAACCAGAATTTTATGTTGACTTAGTATACAAATTCAGAAAAAAAATATAACCGCAATGACTTCAGCACCCAATTCCGTAAAATCGTTCTTCGATATAAAAAGATTGGATACAATATAAATGTTATACGACAGACTGCATGCATGGTAGTTAACCCAGTCACGGTTGACAACTTTGCTTCCCTCTTTAATTGCACTCCGGTGGGTCAGGCCCCTGATTCTAGGACGGTTCCAGTGTGAATGCTTATTGAGAATTAGAGAGATCTAATTCAAGGTATGTTAGCTGGTGCCTGATGCTTTATCTCTGTTCGGGCCCATCGGAGTCTAACTGTTGATTTTCTTTTGCTCCAGCATTTTAGTGGTTTCTTGCTGTCGAGTCCTCACCGTTGTTTCATCTCTGTGGTTGTTTGATTATTTGTGTTAGCGGAGATTTTGCACTGATGAGTAAGGAGGCCTTCATGCGGACTGAACAAATTATTTGTCTAATTCGCGATGGAAATAAGGGCGAGGATTGTGGCCACGTAAAATCGATTTAAGCACCCCCCCCCCCCGTTCCAAGGCGGTTCTTCTGTCGCGATCTATTTTTGTTATGGTTTGTCTTTAGATGTTTGTGTCGCTTGTGTTATTTTATTTTGGATAGCTCTTTTGGCCATTTTGTGGGAAAGTAACTGTCCTTTTAGCTTTCCGCTGTTGGTGTTTCCATAAGGTTTGTTGTTGCATGTTTGTGTTTCTTTTCCTTTGGTCCCTCTGTTGGGAGCTATGGGTTGATTGTATCGATTTCTGATCATTGCCTTTACTTCTATTAATGCGCCAAGGTAGTTACTCCTCAGCAGCATAACGTACCGCGATAGTTTTTTTTTTCTTTGTTTCTTTTGGACTCCCATATATTTTTGTTCTCAGTAAGTATGTTTTTAAACATGCATTGTAGTTTTGCTTTAAACGATATATAAGAGTACACGCACAATATTCAATGTCCTTATTACTTAGCTAGTACAGTATGGCTATTCGTTATTGTTCTTTGAAAGCTATATTTGCACATAAGGTATATATAGATCCTATATAAACGTGCTCAGATCGTTGTAATGTCTCAAAGTTAAATTGATTAGGACATGGACTAGAATGATAATTGTGCAATATCAAAACGACTCAGGTCGGTGAAATTTAAGTTTGTTTGATTATAAACAGTTACCTTTAATTCAAACGCGGTATGTCAAGCATTGGTAAAAAAAAAAATAAAAAAAAAAAACTACCGAAGAACCAAGTTGCGTTCTTAGGCTACCAATAGGTATTGCCGAGCCCTGCATATCTATCTATTTTAACAGGTTTGCGGTGATAACTGGGTTGCGCAAATCAAAACGTTCTCGTCCGGCATGTACGCCTAGGGAAGACATCATAAGCATCCTTGCAGTCTGATAAGAGTCTTCGTTTGCGCTACATGAATGTCCTTTGACCCAGTTCTTTATACAAACTGAGAAGGCTGTATGATGGCAGGGTACGCAAGTCTGATTTGATTATACGCTGTACACACATGTTCAAAATTGCATTATCCTTAGTAGCGGAATTTACCTATTAACAGTTTACGCGCTGTAGTCTTAAAAATGTTGTTGTCCTTATCTACAAGGGGGTAACTAGTAACGGAAGTATTTGCGCTCTTATTCATAAACATTGCATCGCGTTTTTCTGGTCGCTTGAAGGGATATCTCCTAAAGCAAAAGCACACATATGTGGCTAAATGGTTTAAAACCCCTTTCCAGAATTTACACGTGTGTATCTAAGGGAGCTGCTGATTGTGTCCACGTAAAATCGATTTAAGCCCCCCCCCCCCCCCCCCCCCCAGTGGAATTCGTTTCCGCTGACAGTTCCAAGGCGGTTCTTCTGGCGCTGTTTATTTTTGTTATGGTTTGTCTTTGGGTGTTTGTGTCGCTTATAATATTTTATTTTAGATAGCCTATTGGCCATTTAGTGGGAAAGTAACTGTCCTTTTGGCTTTCCGCTATTGATGTTTCCATTAGGGTCTGTTGTTTCATGTTTGTGTTTCTATCCCTTTGGTGTCTCTGATGGGAGCTGTGGCCAGTTTAGATTGTCGTTTACAATGACGGTGAGGACTCGACTTGCATCGATTCCTGATCCTTGCCTCCACTTCTATTTAGACGTAAAATAGGTGTGTTGTCGCTAACATGCTGAAAAAATTTGGTCGGTAGGTAGGAGAAACTTTTTGTTTTATTTTATTATTTTCTCCCCCGAAACACAGGGTCGAGCCTGTCTTTATATGTGTTTTTGTACACGTGTTTTATTAATAAAATTGTCATGTTGAGACTTGCACTGTATATCATAATTCATTTTAGATGCTAAAAAAATCAGCTCTGTATTTTGGAAGGTACTAAATGCCAAAAACTACAAAAAAGTACTTAACACCCGAAATTACTATGCGAAAAAGCAAAGACGACACTTGGTAGGGTTGGCGTTTTAATTTTCATTTTGTTCTTTTATAAATAAAAATAGTAGAGTAGGGGGTCTGCAGCAGGGTCGGTGAGGTTAGCGGAAGCACGCTATTTTATAGACCTCTAGACGAGTCAGCTGACAGATCACCGGGTTGACAGTTTATTGGCGAAAGGTGTAATCATGAGTAATTGATGGACACATATTTTTTTCTGTTCACATTCTTGAAATCTTACATTGCCCAAAAATACCTCAAAAGATTTCGCATGTGTATGCGCAGAATAATAAACAGCATTTGATATGTAATATTTCAAATATAACAATGTTCATAGACAAACAATTATTGCGGCTAATATATCATAAATTGCACGTGGCTTCTACTATTAGTACTGGCTCCTACAAGACTACTACTACTACTACTACTGCTGCTGCTGCTTCTGTTGCTGATGCGGCTATTATTATTGTCATCATTATTATTGTTTGATAACAAAAAGCTCTACTACAACGTTTTCATTACTATAGGGAAATAGCGATCACTCTTGGTTTTTCATTGGTGTCCATCTGCCGGAAGCCGAGGAAGCTGTTTGAATATCTTCTTCATACGGACCTGGCAAATGTTATTGCAATGCAATGACCATGGGCGATCGCTGTTATGGCATAACTTACGATTCCAACTGCAAATTGTGACGAAAATGTCCCAATGCTCCATTTAAACTCGATATACACTCTTTAAATGCGACCGCCAAACCAACATGGCGACCAGTTTAGAATGTCGTTTACAATGACACCAGTTACGCAATGACCCTCTGATGTCAGTATTAATTGCTAAAATACTTCGATCGGGGCGCATACGTAACGTCTCTGAACGCAACGGAAACAAAGCAAGGCCCATCTTGTGATATCACAAGTCCAAACCCCATGTTCAGACATGAAGTGAATTTAATGTTTGTTGTTTGAACACGGCTCCTGGTGCATTCAAGAATGCTTCAGACAGCTATGTCCATGGTATTAAATGCAAGAATAAAGTTTCAAGCATTTCCCTGAATTTCATTAATTGCTATGTTTAGTAATAGTGTGGGTTCTCAACATAACCGCCTCATTCAGACAGTTCTATAAAATAGAGCTCAGATTAACACAGTAGAGAAATCTAGTAGTTGGCCATCCAGACCACAAAAAAAAACTTCTGATGGCAAAATTGAGTAGAGTATGGCATCCATGCTAATTGTGTACTTTAGTGTGTTGCAAAAACGATAGGGGTGGATGCCACTGCTGAAAATACCCCTGAGCATCAGAATTAGATCAAAGGTCAAATGAGTGCAAAAATACAATGTGCATACTGGCATTTGTACCCTCTCTCTATCTAAGCGGACCAAATAAAGTAAATTAAAACACCAGCAACGTTTTGAGGACATATTACTTTTGCATCATATGTGAGAAAAAAAGTTGTACCATAGATTTGACCAAGGTCAAAGGTCATTTAAGTACAAATTTCCTTTAAATATGCATCAATATTTATTGTACAAAGAGATATCTAGTATGTCAACTGAAACAAAGTCAAAAGAGTTGCCATTTCCTTATCTAGGAAGCATAAAACCCACACATTGTACTAACAGCATACTGGCCAATCTAACCAGCCTTCGGTCAAAGGTCATTTAAGTACATATTTGGCAAAATATGTTTAGTTTGCAAAATACGTTGATTATTCACATGTCATCCATTATTATAAGTAACATTCCAAATCGTTTGAGTTCTTATTAATCATGTTAATCGTCACAATGATATATCAAGGATATAGTTAATGATGAAGATGTTTCTAATAATGACACAAGTGGGTCATCATCAAAGGTCATGTGCAGCTACTGTGAAACACATATTTTTGGCGGTCATTTTATTTTGGCGCTATTTGCGGTCAAGGAAAAAAACGCCAAAATAAAAATCTGCCAATAAAGCTCAAAGCGTGCGAGAGAAGAAACTTTATTTTACACATCACAATTATGATGTGTCAATCGGTAAAAAGCATCGTCGGTAACAAACGAAAACGTGTATTTACTTCTTTAGAAGTCGAAATTAAGAAAGACAATGTTCTGCCATATGGCCATTTTGTGGGAAAGTAACTGTCCTTATGGCCCTCCTTTGTTTAGGTTTCCATTATGGTCTGGTCGCTTAATGTTTGTGTTTCTTTCCCTTTGGTGTCTTTGATGGATGGAGTAAGTTAATTGTATCGATTCCTGATCTTTGTTTTACTTCTACTTTCCTACGTTATATTGGTTACCTAAACTTTATAAAAGACCATACAATGCACGGTTAATTGCAAATTCAAGCTCTTGTACCACCACTGAACTTTCCAAATTATTAACTTCATGTTTTACTGCCATACAAAACATGTGATTAAATATTCTTTGAAAGATCTGGGAGACATCTGTTTTAGTCTATAAAAATCTAATGAAGGTTTAAATAAATTGAAATCCAGATGTTTTCGTGCTTCAAGTCTGTCTACTTATAATTTTGCTACCCTTTACACAACACTTTCTCATAATCTTATAAAAGAAAAACTTAATGATTTAATTGAATGGACATTTTATAAGGACGTCTCCCTCTATCTTGCATGCAATATATAAAATGTTCTTTTCACTTCTGAAGAGCATAAAATTATACTTTATGGTCATGTCAGAAAGGGTGTGAAGCTCTCAACTGTCTACTTGACAATATTTACATGAGATTTGGTACTAAGTTGTTTAGACAAGTTGTGGGTATTGCGATGGGTACCCGCACCCTTGTGACGGATCTGTTCTTGTATTTTTTTTTATTATTTTTTTTTTACGAAAAAGACTTCATGATGCCTCTTTCCGTTGAAAACCAATATGAAATCATTGAAGCCTTTAGCTCGACTTCTAGATAATTGTATAAATGATTAAATATTGACAATACCTATTTCGACCGGTTTGATCAGTCAACATTACCCCCTCCACCCCCCACCCCCCCCCCCCGAACTTGAGTTTGAAAAAAAAACAACAAATTCTTCTGATACCGAGGCACCCTTTTTGGATTTACATTTGCAAAATTTATGATAAAGAAGATGATTTTGATTTTGAGATTGTAAATTTTCCTTTCTTCGATTTGCCAGAGTGTCTAGTCATGTAACTTACTTCAACACTCGTTATAAATTGTTAACTTCTACACTTCTCAATCAGGGTTATCGCTATCATAAACTACGTTAAGCCTTTTCAAAATTTTATAGACGTCATTCCGATTTAATTTCAAAATTCAGTGTTGGGCTTAAATCTCTTCTACAACAAGGTCCATCGGGACCCGCATTTTATGAAGACTTAGTATATAAATTCAGAAGAATAAATAATTGCAATGACTTCATCGCGCAATTTCGTAAAATCATTCTTCGACGTGAAAAGATTGGGTACAACATAATTGTTATACGAGAGACTTCATGCATGGTAGTTAACCAAATCACGGTTAACAAATTTGCTTCCTTCGTTAATTGCACGTCGTTGGGTCAGCCTCAGATTCTCTGACGGTTCCAGCGTAAAGGCTGTTTGATAAATTAGAGAGAATTTAATTAGTGTAGTGTTGGTTTGTGCCTGATGCTCTGTCTCTGGTCGGGCCCATCGGAGTCTAACTGTTGGTTTTCTTTTGCTCCGGTTTCTTGCTGTCAAGTCCTCACCGTTTCATCTCTGTGAATGTTTGATTATTGCGTTCATGGAGATGTTGCACTGATGTGTGAGGAGGCCTTTATGCGGACTGAACAAATTATATGACTCATTCGCGACGGAAGTAAGGGCGAGGATTGCAGCTGCGTAAAATCAATTAAGACCCCGCCACAACACCAAATGGAATTCGTTTCACTGACCGTTTCAAGGCGGTTCTTCTATCGCGGTTTATTGAAAGTTGATTTTTTAAATCAAGTTTCTATGTCACTACGTTTCTACTTCCGGTACTGGACCGCGTTTCTCCACTTCCGCCGTTCGTTCGCTGCATAAAATAGTCCAAGTGAACTCTTGAAAATTAATTTTGCAGGCCGGACCCGCATGGAACGTCTTTCAAAATAGTTCAGTTTTCGAGACTTTATACGGATTGAATAAAATAGGCACAGAAAGACGAATTCTGAAAAGAAAACAGTACTCTGGAATTATTTTCCTACGGGCTTTTCGGTGATATTGATGTTTTACTCTTCCATCCCTGAGTTTCTAAACAGGACTTTTCTCGCTTTAAATATATTCTTATAGAAAAGGATTTCTGATTAGTTCACTGACAGGATGACAAACAGTGTGCATGTAGATTCTGGCGAGACGTTCTAGCTACGTGCCGTCATATCAGGATCTACAAGGTTTGCATAGATACAGTGTATTTCTACCTCGGCGTCTGCGCCGGTCTACAGGGTTAAAAGGGTAAGCTTACTGTAGTATATAAGAACTGTCAGTCAAAAGTTCTAGGAGGAGCTTAGAAAATGAGATGCATGTTTGCATGCTGTAATATGATTATTAAGCGGTGAGCACTCGAATAGAATAGTTCAATAAACCAATGGTGTTCCCTTAATTGCACCCCACAGTAAAACATTACAATGGCGACGAATACGGGATTTTATTAACGGACTCAAACCAATGTTTGTCTTGTGGAAATAAAATTTTGTCGAACTAATGAAAAAACAAATGTGAAAACAAACACGTAAATTAAAAACAAGTGTAGTTGAAACAAGAAAAGAAATCAATTATGGCGGCAAAATTGGATATTTCGAGTCCAGGACATTTTCGTGTCATAGGAGAACAAACGAATTTAAATTAATCATGGGAACAGTATCTCAAACGGTTCGAGTATTATATCAAGGCCGCAAACATTACCAAAGATGAGCAAAAGCGTGCTCTTTTATTACATGTCGCTGGGACAGAAGTGCAGGACATTTTTGAAACATTTGAGGATCCAGGTACGACCTATGATGAGGCCACAACATTGCTCTCAGACTACTTCAAACCAAAGAAAAACATTTCTTATGAACGTCATGTGTTCCACAAAACAACACAAACCAAAGAGGAAACAACAGATAACTATATCGTAATAAGTTCTGAATAGTTAGATCCTTTGGAAGCAAAGAATACACCAAATGAACGAAAATAGCAGACTCGGTTTTATTGAGTCTGTTCATGGCCAGTACTGAAATGTGCTACACCGGCCACGCCCCCTAGCGCCGGCTTAAGCAGAACTCTATTTTCAAAATGATTCTAAATGAACTCAACGATCCCAAAGGACCAGAAATATAATCTGCACTATGATGGATGTACAGGGAGACTTTTTACGGCCGCCACACGGCACAACACCAGCTGCAGTGAAGATAAATAAGTTCTGAATAGTTAGAAAAACTATCAAAGGTAATCGTAAGGTTATCAAAACTTGCTATTTCATGTGAATTTACGGACCAGAAAGAAAGAATCCGAGACCAAGTTGTAAACGGATGCCACTCTACCCGACTGAAGAAAAAGTTACTGGAAGAACAAAACTTGACTCTTGATAATTTACAATCAATAGCCAGGACTTTCGAACTTTCAGAAACGCACTCGAAAAAAATGGAAAGCCACGACACCCAAAATAATGGCACCACTAATGGCACAGAGGAAGTACACCGGGTTCGAACCAACCGCCGTGGACGTGGACGATCGAGTAATGGGGCTAGACCAAAACAAACTACCCATTCACCCAGAACACAGCCGACACAACCGAACAGAAACCCAAGATCTCAACATAAACGTAACCAACCAGGACGCAGATACGGGGTTGAAACAGCTTTGTGCTACCGGTGCGGAGAAACTGGTCATTATGGAAATGCCTGTGAAAAGACAAAAGGAGTTACTTGTTTTGCTTGTAATGGTAAAAATCACTTTTCTCACATGTGCAAATCAAAAGTGAAAAATGTCAATGTGCTTATGGATAATGATAATTCCAGTGGGGATGAAAGGGATGAAATTTTCACTCTAAACGGTAACATCGACGCCACTATTTCTTTGACAGTTGAAGGGAAGATAATTAATTTCTTAATTGATAGTGGGGCATCAGTAAACGCAATTGACAAAAGCATATATGAGCAGATAAAAACACCAGAAACTTCTTTACAACATTCAGAAGCCAAAATTTACCCTTATGGCGAGACCTCACCCCTAAAACTATATGGCAAAACAAAATTAAACCTGCAAATTGGCCAATCTACACACCCTGTAGAATTTCAAATCATACATGGTAAAGGTAAGCCGTTATTAGGCCGTAAAACTGCATCAGAGCTAGGTTTACTGCATATCGGTAGGATAAATACGGTAACAAGTACACATGAAAACACTGAATCAATATTGAGGTCATATGGGGATAGATTCATCGGCACAGGTAAACTCAAAGATTTTCAGCTAAAGCTGCATATCGATAAATCTGTGACCCCAGTAGCTCAAACAGCGCGACAAATTCCATTTAAAATGCGAAAACAGGTTGAAAAGAAAATCGACCAATTAGAGAAATGCGATTTAATTGAAAAGGTTACAGGACCAACCCCATGGGTATCGAACCTAGTCCATGTTCCAAAGAAAAACAATGACATACGGTTAGCTGTTGACATGAGACAAGCTAACAAAGCAATATTACGGGAAAGGTACCCTTTACCAAATATTGATGATACCTTAGAACAAATGAACGGTGCATGTCTGTTCAGTCGATTAGATTTGAATGATGCGTTTATGCAGGTCGAGGTTGAAGAAAAAAGTAGATCAATCTTGACATTTGTTACCCCCAACAAAGGCATGTACAGGTTCAAACGTTTAATTTATGGCATAACGCCCGCCAGTGAAATATTTCAACGCTTAATGCAGCAAATATTTGAAGACATACCAGGCTGTAAAGTAATCATTGATGACATCATCATTTATGCTGACAATCAAGAAAATCATGACAAAATCTTGAAAATGGTAATGACTAGGCTACGTGACAAGAACTTGACATTAAACAAGAACAAATGCGAGTTTAACAAGGCAGAATTAAAATTTATGGGACACACCTTATCTTCCCAAGGAATTAAAATAGACAGTATGAAAATTAAAGCTATCCGTGATGCGACCCCACCTACAAATGCTAGTGAGGTTAAGAGTTTTCTAGGTCTTGTGGGATTTTGCTCAAAATTTATCCCGCATTACGCGACAGTTGCGGAACCGTTGCGAAAAATCACCAGGAAAAATGTTCCCTGGGAATGGTCGTGCGACCAGCAGAATGCGTTTGAAAAACTTTAAAAATGTCTCACGAGCGCTGAAGTAATGGCCTATTATGATCAAGATGCTGAGACATACTTAGTCGTTGACGTGAGCCCATACGGACTCGGAGCAATCTTAAATCAAAGACAGAAAAACGGTGACATTAGACCTGTCGCATATGCAAGTCGAACCCTTACACCAGTAGAGCGACGTTACTCGCAGTCGGAGCGAGAAGCTCTTGCCGTATTATTTGGCATACAGAGATTTCATGTTATCTATATGGCATGAAATTTACGGTGCATTCAAACCACCGTGCGTTAGAGAGGATTTTCACCTCTGCACACCAAACGACAGCTAGAATTCAAAACATGGTCTTGAAACTGCAGCCGTACGACTTCAAAGTAGAATATGTACCGGCACACTTAATGACAGCAGATATTTTATCCCGAGCCCCGGTCTCTGAAACAGACACCGCCACGTGCGACATTACAGAAAACCACATTAATTACATTATGTCTAGCAGTTTACCAGTAGCAGTGACTTTAGATGAATTGAGACACGCGTCGGAATCTGACCCAATATTGTGCAAAGTTCGCAAATGCATTGAATCAAACAGGTGGATCAAAAGAGACAAATTAAAATCTTATTATCAGATAAGAACTGAGCTTTCAGTCAAGGACTCAATTATTCTCAAGGGCAACAAACTAGTTATACACCAGCGTTGCAGGAGCGACAGCTTAAAATAGCTCATGAATCACACAGAGGTATAGTAAAAACAAAACAATTATTACGAGAAAAAGTATGGTGGCCCAGAATTGATGAGCATGTAGCTGAAATGATAAAGAGATGTCACGCATGCCAAATGACATCTACTCCCCCGCGTGATCCTCCAGTAGTCATGACTAAATTGCCAGCCGGACCTTGGAGAGAGCTTGCAATGGACATAACTGGACCCTTTGAAAATAAATACTACATTCTGGTTATTATTGACTACTACTCACGCTTTCCTATGGCGGAAATTTTAACATCCATAACCAGTCAATCTATAATCAATCAGTTAAGAAAATGGTTCGCTATTTTTGGCCTACCATTAATCATAAAGACCAACAACGCGGCGAATTTTTGTGAGTACTGAATTTGAAGACTTCTTGAAACAAAATGGCATCAAACATTTTCGCTCTTTGCCTTATATGGCACGGCAAAACGGTCTTGTTGAAAATTTCAATAAATCTTTGAAGAAATGTGTGAAAACTGCAATTTCAGAAGACAAGAACTGGCGCGAGGAACTTCAAACATTTCTCTTACATTACAGAGCAACACAGCACTGCACAACAAACAAATCACCATCTAAGTTGCTAATGAACAGAGAAATCAAAACAAAACTCCCTGAATACCACTCCTATAAAATACCAAAATCTTTGCAAGTCAGAGATATGCAACAGAAGGCAAATATTAAATTTTATGCCAATAAAACAAAAACCCAAAATTTTAGGAAATTTACATCAGGCCAAAATGTGCTGATATTGAGACAAGAAAAAGGGAAAATTTTGCAAAATTGGCGTAACAAGGTTTACAAGGTCATTCAGCAAAAGGGATTATCTGTCAAACTTCAAGGAGAAAGTGGTGAAGTTCTGTATCGTAGTGTTAATCATGTGAGACCATACTATTATCCAGCCAGTGTTGTACAACAAACTTCTAGGATAATAAATCAGAGAGAACTCAGAAACAGAAAAACACTGAAGTGTCCAATCAGATATCGTGATGATTGAAAGACCTAACGCTTCTTGTGTGGCAATGCAGTGACATTTAATAACTATATCATTTACTTGTCAGAGACAGGATGTATTTTAATATTTTCAAAACAAGAACTGCTTTGAACAGTCTAGAAATAATTAACACTTACTGTTGAAATAAATGGTTTAGCAGTTCAATTTCAATCTTTCATTAAATGTCGACACCAAACGGCGACATACGTGAACTTTATCAAATTACATTCTGATGCTTACTAAGCAATTATTTTCCGTAATTGATATGTTTGCTTTTTTTCTCCGATTCAGTATGAGAAGCGATGCAACAATTTTTCTATATAATATATATGTTTTTTTTTTTGTTTTGTTTTTTCAAAGTAGGAGAAAAGTGCAGTATATACGAACTGTCAGTCAAAACTTCTAGGAGGAGCTTAGAAAATGAGATGCATGTTTGCATGCTGTAATATGATTATTAAGCGGTGAGCACTCGAATAGAATAGTTCAATAAGCCAATGGTGTTCCTTTAATTGCACCCCACAGTAAAACATTACACTTACTGACCTACAATCCGCCTGCTTTCGAGAGCTCTAATATTACAAAACACGTGTTGTTAAGTAGCGTTTATACGAATTGCCAGGCTGCCTGCGTCATGAAAAGGAAAAACCGATATCTTAATATAGCTCCACGCGGTCACGTGACGACTTTCGGACAAACAATTAACGCAGGTGTATTCTTTCGTACCCAAAATGAATAATTTTCAGATGAAAATTTGTGATACAGGTCTTATTTATACGTCAAATATAGGTTGTAGGTACTCGTTAGAACCTCATAGAGGCGAATCTAACGACTACCCACAACATATATGTCTTGGAGCTGAAATAAGAAAAATATTGAATACTACAGTAAACCCTGCATGGTTTTCTCTATATAAAGTGTAGATTATGAAGATGTTCATTTCACGGGGTTAATTCACGAAAATAATAAGGCCTAATTGGCCGAAACTAGCTAGTCTGGCCCAGAAAACTGTACAGTCCATACATTAAACCCTTAAAATGCCGAGAAAAACTACACCTGAAAATGTCATCCGTCTGCTTATGTCGTCTGCTGATCTTCTTGCAAACTTTTTATATTTTTTTATCCAGGAAAACAGTGTGGACTCAGCCCAGATCAGACTGCTCCAAGAGGGAGAGTCTGATCTCGGTCCACATTGTTTGCCAAAAAACAACAACAAATGAGTTTTGGAGTAACCGGCAGACGACAAAGCAGACGACTGTTGTCGTGATTGGCGTCTTACGGGTTAAGTTCTTTAGTGTATTCTTTGCTTCCAAAGGATACATTGTTAACGTGATGTATACGTACAGGTCAATTGATTCATACATTGTGACTTTTTATGGTTGTAAAATCAAAGTTTTGGGATAATTGATTGCATTATTATTATTGCTGTTATTATTATTATTATTATTATTATTACTATAATTATTATTATTATTATTATCGGTTTTATATAACCACAAAGAAACAAAACAAACTCCAAAGCAGCAACAGCAGTTTTGTTTAGAAGAAAACAATGAAGAAAACTCATCCTTACTTTTCTCAGACCCAGACAAATTTGCATGAAATGCGGCCCCGCCCATCGGGTCGGGGCTTGAAGAAACAGATGGGTTGCATGATGCTTCCACGAAGAGCTGAAGCCGCTCAGAGGATCTAAGTCTGCCCAGGCATAGCGATGCGAGGCGGACCGTCCATGCTTATAAACCCTATTGGTTTTATTGGGCAGCAGGGCTTGAGATGTCATTTCATCTCAATGTTGGGTAAAAGTCTCACAAAATTGGGAGCAACATCTCCAGAATGACCTCTACAGTGTTGACGCGGACGTTAAACCTCAAAACAAACAAACAAACAAACAAACAAACAAATGAAATGTTGAATCCTGTTTTCTGGGAAAAATAAGAAGATCTGTCATTCAGATAATACCAAAAGATGCAGATAAAATGACAAACAGTGAAGACCCTGATTAGACTGACAAGAAGCAGTCTGAATTGGGTCTGCACTATTTGCTTAAACCAGGATCGTTTCTGTAGATGTGACAAAACTAAATAGATAAATAAATGTCAAAGCCTCCGTGACCTAAATGGTAAGAGCGCTGACTCAATTAGCCTCACAACGCTGTGATTCAAGTCTTGCTGAGACCACATGTGAGAGGAAGGACCGGTAAGTTCTCTCCGGGTACTCCGTTTTGGCTCACAGGCTGGCAATAAGTCAAATAATCTTTAAAGAACCGTAAAACCGAACAAAAGATGTACTGGACACCACAAAAGGACTTTTACCTCTGAACATGAAACAATTGGTGAAATACGCAAAGAGATAATGGTTTCACCTGTCAGATTATGCATTTACTCGCATTTCGTACACATTTGTTTGTCCGAAATTGATGACGTCACAGCTACGCTGCAGGATGCTAAAATTAGTGCCGTCTATTAATAGTTCATTATTGGAGTTCGAGTTCCGTAATTTAGCAAATAGTGAAGACACCGATCAGACGCAAAATTCTGTGGCCTCTAATCTATCTTAACCGTTTCCAATTGTCACAGTATTGAAAGAATGTATGGGTTAATGTTTTTAGGACCCCGTACAGGTGGGAATAAACGTATTTTAATTCGCCTTGTGTAAACGCGGCGTCTGACCAGAGTTAAAATGTCTAAATCAAATGGTTTAAAAATGATCTTTTTTGTCAACTTATTTTCCTTTTAATGTCCCGACGCCCGAAGGAACATAGCTCCAAGCGGCTGCACAACGTATGTGCATCGTCGTATCAATGCGACGTTGATGCGACGTTGCTCGGACATCATGTGCCCGCTAGGAGAACTTCTCTGTAAGATTATTAGCAGATATGTACTGAGCTAATTTAGAAATTTATGGTTGGACCATGAAGAAATTGGCAGGCACGTTTATCTTTCTATCTTCCGTATTTTCTTCGTGGGGGTAGTTGGGTGAGACTATAAGAATCTTATATGGATTGTGAGGGGTGGATGGAAAATTCCGTCCCGAGGGACGGATTTTTCTATCTTACCCTCACACCCATATAGGATTCTTTTTCTTGCATACCTTCCATTTCTATTGCAAATTTTTAATGCTGCTGTCACTTCGGTTACCGACGTCCGCCTTTTTGTGATGACACAACCGGAATGTTAAGTGACGTCACACATGACGCCGCCGCGCATGAGGTTGTAATCAACCAGCGCATTTATCAAACACGCGATTATATTCGATTTGGGGTCGGAACACCAGGGTCAGAACATAAATTTCTATCCGAGGGTAAAATCACGGATTTCCTTGTCTGGTGTGCAAGAAAATGGCGATGTGTATCTTGTGTCACTGGGGAGTCCAGCTGATATTGACTTACAGTTGGGCAACACCTGCCAGGTAACCTGCTGTCCTTGCAGCAGGTAACGGTAGAGTGAGGGAGTGTTGATATTTCTTCTGTTTCTACACTTCCATTCATTTTCCTCTTTCTCCTCTATCCCTAACTTTCATCTTTTCTACAACGGCCCTGCCCATCGGGGCTTGAAGAAATATATGGGCTGCATGATGCTTCCACGCAGAGCTGAAACCGACCCGCACACGAGTACTGGTAAACTGCTTAGAGGATCTAAGCCTGCCAAGGTAAAGCTGTGCGAGTCCATGCTTATGAAACCTATTGGTTTCACTGGGCGGCAGGGCTTGAGATGTCATTTCATCTCAATGTCGGGTAAAAGTCCCACAAATTGGAAGCAACGTCTCCAAAATGACCTTTACAGTGTCGACGGGGACGTTAAGCCTCAAATCAAACAAACAAACAAACAAATCATCTCCTCTACTGTCTCTTCTATCTCTTTCCCCCCTTTCTCTTGGAGAAGACAAAAATGATCCACTAGGGTTGACCTGTCGTTAAACTCAAAACAATCGATGAATCTTTTTTTCTTTGTCGAATTTTTTAACCCACTTGGACCTTGTCAAATCAGAACCAGAATCAGAATTGTAAGTTAATTTTATCAATTCCTGATCTTTGTTATACTTTTACTTTGTTACTGGTGACAGGTCAAATGTCATTCATACACCATGACCTGTGATATGGGAAGTCAGTCTCTATGTTTTTTCAACAAAATATCTAGATAACTGCTTGATCTACGACTAACATTGTTATATAATAATTATTCTTCATAAATCAACTTTCCTCAGTACTTTCAGTACTTTGATTTTTGTTATGGTTGTTCTTTGAGTGTGTATATCGCTTAAATTATGTTGTTTAGTGTATTCTTTGCTTCCAAAGGATACATTGTTAACGTGATGTATACGTACAGGTCAATTGATTCATACATTGTGACTTTTTATGGTTGTAAAATCAAAGTTTTTGGATAATTGATTGCATTATTATTATTGCTGTTATTATTATTATTATTATTATTATTATTATTATAATTATTATTATTATTATGATCGGTTTTATATAACCCCAAAGAAACAAAACAAACTCCAAAGCAGCAACAGCAGTTTTGTTTAGAAGAAAACAATGAAGAAAACTCATCCTTACTTTTCTCAGACCCAGACAAATTTGCATGAAATGCGGCCCCGCCCATCGGGTCGGGGCTTAAAGAAACAGATGGGTTGCATGATGCTTCCACGAAGAGCTGAAGCCGCTCAGAGGATCTAAGTCTGCCCAGGCAAAGCGATGCGAGGCGGACCGTCCATGCTTATAAACCCTATTGGTTTTATTGGGCAGCAGGGCTTGAGATGTCATTTCATCTCAATGTTGGGTAAAAGTCTCACAAAATTGGGAGCAACATCTCCAGAATGACCTCTACAGTGTTGACGCGGACGTTAAACCTCAAAACAAACAAACAAACAAACAAACAAATGAAATGTTGAATCCTGTTTTCTGGGAAAAATAAGAAGATCTGTCATTCAGATAATACCAAAAGATGCAGATAAAATGACAAACAGTGAAGACCCTGATTAGACTGACAAGAAGCAGTCTGAATTGGGTCTGCACTATTTGCTTAAACCAGGATCGTTTCTGTAGATGTGACAAAACTAATAGATAAATAAATGTCAAAGCCTCCGTGACCTAAATGGTAAGAGCGCTGACTCAATTAGCCTCACAACGCTGTGATTCAAGTCTTGCTCAGACCACATGTGAGAGGAAGGACCGGTAGTTTCTCTCCGGGTACTCCGTTTTGGCTCACAGGCTGGCAATAAGTCAAATAATCTTTAAAGAACCGTAAAACCGAACAAAAGATGTACTGGACACCACAAAAGGACTTTTACCTCTGAACATGAAACAATTGGTGAAATACGCAAAGAGATAATGGTTTCACCTGTCAGATTATGCATTTACTCGCATTTCGTACACATTTGTTTGTCCGAAATTGATGACGTCACAGCTACGCTGCAGGATGCTAAAATTAGTGCCGTCTATTAATAGTTCATTATTGGAGTTCGAGTTCCGTAATTTAGCAAATAGTGAAGACACCGATCAGACGCAAAATTCTGTGGCCTCTAATCTATCTTAACCGTTTCCAATTGTCACAGTATTGAAAGAATGTATTGGTTAATGTTTTTAGGACCCCGTACAGGTGGGAATAAACGTATTTTAATTCGCCTTGTGTAAACGCGGCGTCTGACCAGAGTTAAAATGTCTAAATCAAATGGTTTAAAAATGATCTTTTTTGTCAACTTATTTTCCTTTTAATGTCCCGACGCCCGAAGGAACATAGCTCCAAGCGGCTGCACAACGTATGTGCATCGTCGTATCAATGCAACGTTGATGCGACGTTGCTCGGACATCATGTGCCGGCTAGGAGAACTTCTCTGTAAGATTATTAGCAGATATGTACTGAGCTAATTTAGAAATTTATGGTTGGACCATGAAGAAATTGGCAGGCACGTTTATCTTTCTATCTTCCGTATTTTCTTCGTGGGGGTAGTTGGGTGAGACTATAAGAATCTTATATGGATTGTGAGGGGTGGATGGAAAATTCTGTCCCGAGGGACGGATTTTTCTATCTTACCCTCACACCCATATAGGATTCTTTTTCTTGCATACCTTCCATTTCTATTGCAATTTTTTAATGCTGCTGTCACTTCGGTTACCGACGTCCGCCTTTTTGTGATGACACAACCGGAATGTTAAGTGACGTCACACATGACGCCGCCGCGCATGAGGTTGTAATCAACCAGCGCATTTATCAAACACGCGATTATATTCGATTTGGGGTCGGAACACCAGGGTCAGAACATAAATTTCTATCCCAGGGTAAAATCACGGATTTCCTTGTCTGGTGTGCAAGAAAATGGCGATGCGTATCTTGTGTCACTTGGGAGTCCAGCTGATATTGACTTACAGTTGGGCAACACCTGCCAGGTAACCTGCTGTCCTTGCAGCAGGTAACGGTAGAGTGAGGGAGTGTTGATATTTCTTCTGTTTCTACACTTCCATTCATTTTCCTCTTTCTCCTCTATCCCTCACTTTCATCTTTTCTACAACGGCCCTGCCCATCGGGGCTTGAAGAAATATATGGGCTGCATGATGCTTCCACACAGAGCTGAAACCGACCCGCACACGAGTACTGGTAAACTGCTTAGAGGATCTAAGCCTGCCAAGGTAAAGCGGTGCGAGTCCATGCTTATGAAACCTATTGGTTTCACTGGGCGGCAGGGCTTGAGAAGTCATTTCATCTCAATGTCGGGTAAAAGTCCCACAAATTGGAAGCAACGTCTCCAAAATGACCTTTACAGTGTCGACGGGGACGTTAAGCCTCAAATCAAACAAACAAACAAACAAATCATCTCCTCTACTGTCTCTTCTATCTCTTTCCCCCCTTTCTCTTGGAGAAGACAAAAATGATCCACTAGGGTTGACCTGTCGTTAAACTCAAAACAATCGATGAATCTTTTTTTCTTTGTCGAATTTTTTAACCCACTTGGACCTTGTCAAATCAGAACCAGAATCAGAATTGTAAGTTAATTTTATCAATTCCTGATCTTTGTTTTACTTCTACTTTGCTACTGGTGACACGTCAAATGTCATTCATACACCATGACCTGTGATATGGGAAGTCAGTCTCTATGTTTTTTCAACAAAATATCTAGATAACTGCTTGATCTACGACTAACATTGTTATATAATAATTATTCTTCATAAATCAACTTTCCTCAGTACTTTCAGTACTTTGATTTTTGTTATGGTTGTTCTTTGAGTGTGTATATCGCTTAAAGTATGTTGTTTTGGATAGCCAGTTGGCCATTTTGTGGGACGGTAACTGTCTTTTTGGCTTTCCGCTATTGATTTTTCCATTAGGATCTAGTTATTTAATGTTTGTGTTGTCACTGATGGGCGCTGTGGGTTAATTATATCGATTCCTGATCATTGCCTTCAATTCTGCTTTTACAATAGAAGTCAATAACTGTCTTACAGCCATCTTCGATGCCGTCGTAAGGAATTTAAACCATTTTGTACCGGAAACTCCTAATCGGGTACCTTGGCAAACAGTGAGGGCCCAGATCAGACGCTGCAGCTTCAGATTAGGGCCTACACTGTTTGCAAAAAGTTCAGCCATTTTCCGAACAAATTTTGAAGAAAACCCAACCTGACTCCTCTAAATCTCGAAATGGACTCCTGTCATATATAAGGAGGAAGATTCCATTTGGTATAAAAGGGTTAAATCTGTTTTTTGCAATGAAAAACATGTAACAAATGTATTTTTTAATAATTTGATAATATATACTGGTCATCAACACATCCATATGCTAAATATGACAAAATTTGATTAGAAAATATCCTTTTTTCAATAGTTTTGTACTTAAATGACCCCTGACCTATAAGACTGACTTACTTTGAGGGTACATTTAAAACAATTTTCCATTGTTTACTGCACCTGAGTAGTTTTATGGTGATTTTAAACAAGCAATTTCCCCAAATTATTGTTAAAAGAAAGTTATGAGTAGTTTCATGTTTATTTTGCACTCATTTGACCTTTGACCTACTTCTGAGCCTCAGACGCATTTCCAGACGTGGCATCCAACCCTACGATTGTTGAAACACATCAAGGATTACATTTAGCATGGGTGCCATACTCTACTCAATTTTGCCATCAAAAGTAAAAATATCAATCTTTTTGGGGATTGGATGGCCAACTATAGTATTACTGTTATCATATAAATTAGATCTACGTAAACTCGTAATTTTCCCTAAGCAAGTCCCTATATGAAACAGAAATGCTATTGACTGAGCTCAAGTTCTATTTTGTAATTGTTTTGTAATTTTAATTATAGAGACTTTGCTTCCGAATGAGAACCCTTTCATAGAACATATCACATTTGTTGCCCAAAGTTTATTAGACAAACATTAGTTTGAACTGAGGTTAAATGTCCCGATCAAAACTATTTAGGTCATTTTGGAGATGTTGCTTCCACTTTAAAATTGTGGGAGTTAAACCGACAGTGAGATAAAATACAATCACAAGCCCTGCCGCCAATTGGAACAAATAGGGTTTGTAAGCATGGACGACCCTACTCGCATCACTTTTGCCTTGGCAGAAGTGTACACTCATTATTTTCCAGTTCTGTGGTGTATTCCTTGCTTCCAAAGGATAACCATTTCTAAGAATATATTTTAAGTCACTACAGCTGGTGTCTGGGAATGTGTGGCGGCCGTAAAAAGTCTCCTTGCCCTACATCATAGTGTAGTTTATATTTTCTTGTCCTTTGGGATCATTTATTCCATTATTGAAATTTGAAAATATTTGAGGGTCACTGATGAGGCCTGATTGGCCGAAACTAGCTAGTCTGGCCCAGAAAGCATGTACACTCAATAGTTTCCAGTTCAGTGGTGTATTCCTTGCTTCCAAAAGATAACCCTTTCTAGAACATATTTAACGTCAATACTGCTGGTGTCTTGGATTGTTTGGCGGTCGTAAAAAGTCTCACTGCCCTACATCATAGTATAGTTTACATTTTTTTGTCCATTAGGGTCATTGATTCTATTGTTGAATTTTGAAAATATTTGAGGGTCACTGATGAGGCCCAATTGGCCGAAACTAGCTAGTCTGGCCCAGAAAACATGTACACTAATTATTTTCCAGTTCCTTGCTTCCAAAGGATAACACTTTCTAGAACATATTTGACCTTCTAAGCGGTTTACCAGTACTCATGTGCGGTCGGTTTTAGCTCTGCGTGGAAAGCACTATGCAGCCCAATCCATTTCTCCAAGCCCCGATTGGCGGGGCCCTTTTCGGCAAATATATCAAAAGGATCACTAAACATGAATTGCAAGTACTTTCAATAACATAATTTAGGACTACATGCATTTGCAACTAACCTGTCCCGCCCACCCTTATTGTAGACGATGGACAGCAAAGGAATCGCAAAGTACAATGTCGCAAGTCGGCAATGCATATATATACTCGTACTAGATGCTAAATGCAAGAGTCTGGCCTTTCGTCTCAAACACATACAGACGAACATATGTTTCAGCGAAGACTCCGCTCGCATAAGAATTCGACTTTTGATCGCGATCTACTCTGTCTGGTAAAATAAGGGTATGGCTTTAAGATTTATTCCAAAATAAAACAAGGCGAAAATCACTGAAAATGAAATTGACCTGCCCAGATCATACAAGCTCTTCATTTCTGTCGACTTTCAGTGAAAGGAAAAAAAGAGATAGCGTCAGCTAGAAGATAATGGTAAGAAATTGAGAGGAATAGGTGAGGTATAAGAAATTATGGAAAAAGTAACGGAAGTAGGAAACAAAATCAATAAAGAATGACTCGTTGCCGAAAGTTGCCCGTCTCCAACATATTTGTTGGTTTTGTTTGATTTGAGGTTTAACGACCCCGTCAACACTGTGTAGGTCATTTTGGAGACGTTGCTTCGAATTCTGTGGGACCTTTACCCGACGTCGAGATGAAATGACACCTCAAGCCCAGTCGCCCAATGAAACCAGTAGGGTTTATAAGCATGGACGGTCCGACTTGCACCGCTTTGCATGATCATGGTTAGAACCTCTTAGCGGTTTACCAGTAGTCGTGTGCGGTCAGTTTTACATCTGCGTGGAAGCATAATAAAGCCATCTACGAGGTGCAGTCAAAAAGGTCCCGGACTGGTCATCTATCACACTTTTCTGACGTCCGACCATGTTGAAACTAGCCATGCAAATATTTTGATTTCATTGCTGAAACTTCATTTCATTTTATTGACATTGCGCCAGTAAATCTTTTTAACAAATCATTTATCATTACTTATTAACACCACTACGGAGCACTTCAAATAAGTTGACAAGTCCGAGTTTTACCCCCTGTTCTTAGCGCCATTTCTTTCATTATTTGGCCCTATTTCGTCGTGAAATTCCATATGACGTCACGACAACGCCATTTCAAAACAATTAAAAAAAACAAACAACGTCATCGCGTAAGAATTAACGGATTTATGCGCAAATTATTCAGCAATGGACAAAATCTGCGACGCGGTAACGTCGACGTCAATCGATCGAACTGAACAGCGCGCAGTCATTAAATTCTGTGCGAGGGCTGGAATGACACCAACAGACACTTGGAAATTTTTAAATCAGAATGAGTGTAAAGAAGTGCAGTTTATATTTTACTTTTGGTCCTTTGAGATTAGCGTGAATATTCTGAGAAATCAGAAATAAATAATTGGTTTAGACTCATATTCTAGACAGGTTTTTAATTATTTGGATCCCATTTTGATTTATATCAGTCTTTGAATCGACTGCCTATTTGAAATTCGCAAAATTACAGTATGTTTCCTCTGGCTTTCGTTGTCGGACCATTGCAGGGTCACTGAGGAGGCTTTATTAGCCGTCCTTTCTTATGAATGTTTTCATTGCTCTTAAAGGAACTCATTTTTTATTTTTATTCGAGGACGATTGTTTTTGATTGGCACAAACGTTTTCGGGATGGTCGTGATGACACAAAGGACGATAAAAGAAGCGGTAGACCACAGAATTACGGCAGCATTGACAAAGTGAAGGGCCCCATTTCTTCTGATCGACGGAAATCGATTGACGATATATCAGATACTGTGCGATTGAGCCATGGGACCGTACATAAAATTCTGACAACGGACTTGGGAACGAATAAAGTGTGTGCCAGATGGATTCCTCGCCTTTTGACGATCGAAAATAAGAAAGCCAGGGTTGAAGCGTCTGAAAAGTTTCTTCAGCGCTGGAGAAAAGAAGGCGATCGCTTCCTAAACCGTATCATTACGACAGATGAAACGTGGATAAACTTTTATGACCCTGAAACACAGAGAGAGTCCATGGTGTGGAAACGGTGGTCTTCCCCTCCCCCTAAGAAGGCTAGAACCTCCAAATCATCAAAGATGATCATGTACATTTTCTTCATGGACAGCCAGGGCATGCTCCTTCAGCACGCAGTACCTAGGGACGAAACCGTGAACAAAGGATATTATCAAAAGGCAAGCTACCTGTTACACATTCTTTTGATATCTTATATCTTAAGCCATAAAGCTATGCTTGTAAGATATGTTCGAAGTCTATGTATTATCAATCAATCATTTTAATTTTACCGTTCATTTGAAAGTAAACATTTCCTTTTCATTGCCATTTTAGGTCGTGCAGAGGCATCTCATACATGCCTTGAGAAAAAAAAACGTCCGGACCTCGAGATTGAGAATCTGATATTCCATCAAGACAACGCCCAAGCACATCGAGCCGCAGATACTTTACTGACAATAGACTTCCTGGGATATGAAAGACTGAAACATCCGCCCTATAGTCCCGACCTTGCCCTTATGGACTTTTGTGTATTTCCGAGGTTAAAGGCAGACTTACGAGGTCGTAGATTTGATTCGGAAGAGGAAATAAAATTTGTCGTCAGATCAGCGGTACGCACCTATGACACAGAGTGGTACAGGAACATTTATCAAAACTGGGTACATCGCCACAGAAAGTGTATTGAACACCAGGAAGAATACTTTGAAAAAGAATGACTGACATTTACAAGCGTCAATCCTGACGTCATTGCCAGAGATAACGTCATTGACGTCATAAGTACTCCGTTCGGCGTGCGTACTGTTATTTGCAATGTAAACGGTGCTGTTTTGGTGAATGATTGTGATAAAACGTTAATACTGTGCTGTAGAAAAAAGATTTGTTTTATACGGATCCTTTTCTTATTATTCTACTTCCAATGATAATAAAGTTACAAAGGCAGCCCAGGAACTTTTCGACTGCACCTCGTATTTCTTTAAGCCCCGATATGCGGGAGCCGGTATCCTACATATGCAACCATGACGTAAAGGCTTATGTTGGTTGGTACTTGATGCTATGTTTCCGGTCGGGCCCATCGGAGTCTAACTGTTGGTTTTCTTTTGCTTCAGCATGTCAGTGGTTTCTTGCTGTCGAGTCCTCACCGTTGTTTCATCTCTGTGGTTGTCTGATTTTTTGTTCACGGAGATGTTGCACAGATGAGTTAGGAGGCCTTCATGTGGACTGAACAAATTATTTGTCTTAATCGTGACGGATGTAAGGGCGAGGATTGTGGCCACGTAAAATCGATTTAAGCCCCCCAGTGGAATTCGTTTCCGCTGACCGTTCCTAGGCGGTTCTTCTGACGCGTTTTAGTTTTGTTATGGTTTGTCTTTGGGTGTTTGTGTCGCTTATATTATTTTACTTTGGATAGCCTAATGGCCATTTTGTGGGAAAGTAACAGTCCTTTTGGCTTTTCGCTGTTGATGTTTCAATTACCGTCTGTTGTTTCATGTTTGTGTTTCCTTCCATTTGGTTTTACTTATGTGAGCCTTGGGGTAATTGTATCGATTCCTGATCATTGCCTCCACTTCTACTTTATATGTTGTGTGAAGGAAACATACCCTGAAATTCCCAACGGACAGGAGTAGTTTATAAAAGTCCCCACCAATCATTACGTAAACACACCCGTGCAACATAGTGCATTTTCACATCTCCAAACTAGCTACTTTTCTGATGAAAATCCTTGATATTTTTGTTATAAATGTTCAAAACATAGGTTGTGGGTGCTCGTTAGAACCGCCTCACTGAGGCGGTTCTAACGAGTACCCACAACCTATGTCTATGAGCAGAAATAAGGAAAATAATTTATACCCCCCTAAACCCCAGTTTTCTCTATATAACATGGGGTGTAAGGGGGTGTTCATTTCACGGACTTGTTAGCGTGATGATAAAAGTCCCATTGGAGACCCCATTTTTGTACGAAAGCTAATATATTTCCTGGTGCATGTATTTTTGGAATCGATTTTTTACAAAGACTTACATATAAATAGAATAATTGTTATAGTTTACCGAATAAGGAAAAGAGATTAGCATTGTAACAAAACTAACGCAATAATATCTCCATGTTTTCGGATACGTCTAAACCGTCTTATTATCCTCCTCCTTATACCTTCTTTAATCTTCTCATATCCATCTTTATTGGCTTTACTTCTATTTTCCGATATTCGAACTGCACATTTTTACACATCAAAAAGATGAAATAAGCCTACTATGCGACTGATCATATGTCCTGCCCGATAAAGCCATTTTGTTTTCAAATCAAACTCAAATTTGCGGATATTTCTGTATGTAAGTAACATCATCATGTTTACACGATTGGTTCAACGTCATCACTCTTAACATTACAGCGTAATTAATACCGCTTCATTCTAGCCTACAATCTAGCTTCGCAAAAAAAGTCCGTCAGACAAGTGTCGGTTTATGAGATATAGAAGAATACAATATATCACATGGGTACGCTATCTTAGTATTACATATATGACTGCTGTGTGTCGTTACTGAAAAATGTGAATAGTCCATTGAAATATAACTCAGACCTAAGCTTCTTGTTGATTATTAATTTTCATTCGTATCGATGTTTTCTATTTTTCCACAGTTGTTCTGATATGTCGCAGACAGTAAACACCATCGTATAGACAACTTCGTCGTCATACCACCGTAAACTTTGAACTTAGCAACATGACAACATTTGAAGCCTGGGACATTTAAAAGGGTATATATTGTTTAATACTGGGGTTGCCAATGGGTACATCATGAACATTAAATCTGAAAAAATAAACGTCACTACCCACTTCTTCGGGTAGCATTCTTATCTTTTTCCGTACCATGCCTTGGTATAAGGCACTTTAACGAAACATTCAAGTCTTGTTTCCATCGGATGGATGTGATGGGTGCACTGCGTTTCTTTAAAATTTCACTTCTTATCACATACAGTATTTATTGGAAATCTATTTTTTGCTTTCAATGTCATGTTTTAAAAATAGACCTAGTACATAATGCACTGCCCTATAATTATCAAAGTACCGAAAATATTGAGGAAAGTTAATTCACCAGCCAGTGCCTTTGTTAGCTCAAACGGTAGCTCAAACGCTTCATCAGATATTTTGTTGATAAGGCCCCAGATTGTCTAAACAAATCTGATGCAAAAAAAAAAAAAAAAAAAAAAAAAAAAACGTTATTGTTCATTTCTAATTTCGTTATAGCTCATTCCGTGAACTTGAACGTTCTTCATTTTCTAAAATGTTTGTCAAAAATACCAGTAACAAGAGTCTTCCAACATCACCTCTACTCCAACCCCTCTCAGCTGCCGTCAGTTGTTGACGAAGTCAATTTGTTTGTTTGCATTGGAGTTTAACGGCCCAGTCAACTCTATTTTAGGTCATTTTGGGCCGGTCAGTTTACATACATGTATCCACACTTTTCCAGGACAGACTTATACGTAAGCGGTTAACCAGTACAGTGCTCATTCTTTCGTGAGAAACTGACAACTGCCATTCTTGAATCTGAGGAAGGGAGAGAATGACAATAGAAAAGATTTCATGATCAATCTCGACGACAGAATGTTGCCGAACTCGGCAGGTAACGTACCATTACGAAAACACGCAAATACGAATACATTGTTAATTTTACCGCCGAAAAAAATGAAAATTTTAAGAAGAAAAATTGTGATATTTTTCTCAATTTTGCTCAATATATAGATTGTGGATACTCGTTAGAACCGCCTCATCGAGGCGGTTCTAACAAGTACCCACAATATATATTTCAGAGCAGAAATAAGAAAAATAAGGTATACCCCCGGAAACCCCAGTTTTACTATATAAAAGCGGGGTTCAAGGGTGTCAAAATTATATAGGCGTGTTTTCGTGATGCCGCGTCCTCCTGATCACCAGTCAGACGCGCATCCGACTTTGCTACCGGGGTTGGCTTGACGAAGTCGAGGAAAAATATGACAACGCTTATATTTCAGTGTATTCCATAAAAGCCGAACACAAATGATTCCACAGATTCCCTAGGTGAACAATGATAGGTAACGAGCGATTAGATGACCGACGGTCTTTAAAGTAGAAGTAAAACAAAGATCAGGAATTGATACAATTAACTTACTCCATCCATAAAAGACACCAAAGGGAAAGAAATACAAACATTAAGCGACCAGACCATAATGGAAACCTAAACAAAGGAAGGCCATACGGACAGTTACTTTCCCACAAAATGGCCATATGGCCATCCAAAATTAAAAGACACAAGTGATACACACAGTAAGTAACAAACAACAACATAAATAAATCGCCACAGAAGAGCCGCCTTGGAACGGCCAGTGGAAGATTTCCACTGGGGGGCTTAAAGTTGTACTTGATAAAACGAAGTGTCTTCTTAAGAGGAATCTGTGGATATCATTACATTTGTCCAAATATCTTACACTTTTTTACTGCTGTCACGCTAATTTAAAGTGCATGTGCTAAATTAGTGACTTTTTTTAAATAAAATCCAAACTTGTCAAAATTTCATGGCTATTTAACCATTTCAACCATGTAGCCTAGACCGGTACAGATACATTTGCAGCTCTTCAAGATCCAAAGGAGACGGTGCATTGCGATCAGTTTTACCACGATCTACACTGTTTGTATGAACATAGGCTAGCCTTCCCTACTGCAACATTTTGATAATATGCCCAAATATCAAAGCAAGGAGTAAAATTAAAAAAAAAACTCAGGAGTGAACGAGTTTCATTGTGTTAGACTTTAAAAAAGAAACCCTGTATAATTTTGTTTTAAATATTCATACTTAATATAGGGGATTATCGAATTTATCACATGGCGTTATTTCATTCTCGGACGCGACGTCATATGATAAATATATAAACAGAAAATAGTGTTTGTCCCTCTATTTAAGTCATCTCGAGCCATGCAGCTGCGTTGTCTGCAATGTTTTGCTAATTTATTCGTCGACTGCGGATTTTAATTTAGATATATATAATAAAATACAATCTGTCCATCACCACAATTGTATAGAGACTTGTTGAAGATCATAAAGACACCAGCCACGTACATTTACTGTAACCACTAACGTTACCATACCTTATCTTACTAAAAGACCTGAATTATGAAATCTATTAATAGACTACATTAAGTCACACGGGAAGAACAAATAGCACATGACGTAAACATAGACGTGTGCATGTTCATTTAATCTACCTTTATCATCACGTTTATCATTTTTGAGCAGCAAACTTGTATTTTTATTTTATTTCTTTTGTTAAGCATTTTCCTGCAGCAGGATGTGAACGGTAAGATATTACAATATTTTTTTTTCCTTTTCATGTTCAATTATACCAGATTACTATATTGGTGAAAATTCGCGTATTGCGCATGTGCGTAATGCAAACTACACGTATCTGCAGAGAAAGAATCTAAAATACACTTTTTTCTTCCAAACAAAAACAACATCATGAGCTGCTTATATATACGTAAAACATTGCTCTCCCGGGAGCAATTTCTTTCCTTTAAGAGTAACCCAGCTAACAAAGAAACGTTTTTAGAACGTTTCAAAAACGTTCCAAAAAACATTAAAAAACGTTTTTTGTGAACGTTTAAGTAACGTTTTAAGGAAAGTTTTTTTTTACGTCGTAAGTACGTTTTCGAAAAACGTTTGTAAAACGTTCATAAAACGTTCAAACAGTTTAAAAATGTTATTCTAAGCAGTAAATATATCAAAGAAGTTCTTGAAACGTTTTTGGGAACGTTTAAGTAACATTCATATCAACCTGATAAATAAACCAGGAAAATTTATTTAAAAAGCCTATGTCTTGTTGATATGTTTTTTTATGACTAAATTATGTTGATTTTTTTTTTTTTTGGTTAGGTTTTTTGTTTTCCTTTAAAGTCATCTAGTGGTTATTCTTGAAGTCCAGATGTAGTATGCGGATCTTAGGCGGGGCTTTAATTTTCTATAGTGTAGGTTGCATGGGAATTTGACATGGTGTTGTAAACAGTAAAGTTAACTATTGACCGCACAATAACCATATTAACTGATTAAAACAGAAAGAAACAAGATCGCTGACATTACTAAAACACGCCTATTCAAATATATTGAACACTTGGGGATACAGTGAGGCCAAATGACCGTCCAAAATAAAAAGACACAAGTGATACACACAGTTAGTAACAAACAACAACATAAATAAACCGCCACAGAAGAACCGCCTTGGAACGGTCAGAACAAGCCTAGAACAATCTCATAAATCCACAGACAGGAGGCTCGGAATTTTACCCGAGGTTTCGATTCCGTAACAAATCCTGCCTTATGGTAGTAGGGCCAAGTATGTCAGGAAAAGGCTATTTCGTCAAACAACTGGTAGAAAGGGATTATATTGAATACATGCCTTCCAAACTTTCAAAACAACCTGATAGACACGAGATAGAAAAACATCATTGTCTTGGACGACTTAATGGATCTCGCCGTAGACAATCCGATCATTTCCAAACGATTTTCTCAAGGCAGACTTAGACTGCCTGGCGGACTGAACAAATTATTTGTCTAAATCGCGACGGAAGTAAGGGCGAGGATTGTGGCCACGTAAAATCGATTTAAGCCCCCCAGTGGAAATCTTCCACTGACCGTTCCAAGGCGGCTCTTCTGTGGCGATTTATTTATGTTGTTGTTTGTTACTTACTGTGTGTATCACTTGTGTCTTTTAATTTTGGATGGCCATATGGCCATTTTGTGGGAAAGTAACTGTCCATATGGCCTTCCTTTGTTTAGGTTTCCATTATGGTCTGGTCGCTTAATGTTTGTATTTCTTTCCCTTTGGTGTCTTTTATGGATGGAGTAAGTTAATTGTATCAATTCCTGATCTTTGTTTTACTTCTACTTAGAAACACCAGCGTCATCTTGTTGTTACAAAACGCTTTCCCTAAGGGTAAAACTAACACCAGAATCAGTCGAAATGCCTTGCATATGGCTTTATATCGAAGTCCAGCCGACCGTCGGCAGATAGGAATAACGGCGGATAGGATGTTTGATAAAAACAAACCCATGTTCATGAAGATTTACAATGGCATTACGTCAAAACCGTATTCGTACGTCTTAGTCGACAATAAAGCCGATACCCCGTCAGACAGACAAGTCGTCAGTGACGTGTTTGGCGTTTGCGTCTCGTATGCTCTACCAGGTACAAAACGTCGGCTAGCAGGAGATCGCATGTAAACAGAACCTCGGACAATTGACTCGTGCTATTCGGATCAAGACATTGCACATGATTTGGATGTTAGTGTACTTCAGAATGATGAAAAGTTTGTCCAATCGTCTTTGATCAAAGCATTAGTCAATGGGCTTGTCTTGTTAGCGTTAATGTTTGCTAAATGCGTGCAGCGAATACCTAGATCGGGAGCAGCGGAGTCCGATCTAAGCCTTCACTGTTTACCAGTGCTTCCAAGAGAGGGACGCCAGGCGTATGCGTGTTAAACGTGTTCAAGAGAAATTGAATTTTGTTATAACAGAAGGGTACAAATATAAAACGGTTCAAATATCTCAAGAGAGGAGTGCCTTTAACAAGGAATATTGGAGAGTAAACACACGGAAGTACTGACACAATTGCCTGGGGATACCCGGAAAGGATGAGCTTCTAGGCTGAGACCAAACGCCCTAGGACGTGATAGAAAAAAGAAACTCAACTGCACATAAGCCTGTTTATTGAAGAAGAACGACACCATGCCCTAAGACGTGACACTACCTTCGCGTGGTCTAGGGCGTTTCCGCTAAACGCGCCACCCCTTACAAAGGTCATCGAGGTTAACCCAAGGTCTATCTTACGCCATCTTGGCGACCATCTTGGCCGCCATCTTGTAACGTTATTGCCATCAAAGTGACCCGTATACTACTGTCAGATGATAACTGTTTCTGTTTGAAAATACGAGTATGTCGAGTCTTGTTCGCCTGCATAATATTCACGAAAATAAACTGGCCTTCCTTATGGATGTAATAACTTGCTTTAGCGAATGCTAACGCCAGAAGCTAAATATAGGCCTAGTTTATTGTCAACAACTCTTAGAACAACATAGATATTCACTACCAAACGGCAAAACTGAACTTCTATGTAATTTAGGGGAATGGGAACACCTTCATGGAAAAACTCTTGCAAAAGTTTTTTGGCTCCCATGTCAAAAGGGGTCAACTCATAAAGAAAAGAATTTGCTCGTGTGGAGCAAATTCTGTGAAGCAAATTTTTTCCTTTAAGTGTTTGATCCTGTGGAGCAAATCCTTTCCTTGAAGAGTAGCCCCTTTTTCAGTGGCACATGGCTTATATCAAAACGAACAGGAAGTCCAAAAAATTGTCTCCCTTTAAAAAACTGGCGGAAAAATCTGTCAGGTGTCCCCATTCCCCTTAATATGACACAATGTGTACTAGAGAACTCACGTTCGTTTATATACGCCAGTTTGAAAAACGATCGTATTATGTTACGTCCGTATGTCTGCCGTCTGTGAACTTTTTGTTTCCGGAAACATCAAGAAGAAACTCGATATATAGTTAGACTATTTAACATTCAATCTAGCTGATACTTGATATAAAGTTAGACTAAGATGTTGTGCAGCGCATATTATTACGAGGTTTCCGTCCGCCAAATTTTTATAGAGTACTGCTCCGTTGAAAATATCTGTAAACATTTCGTTTCCGGATAACTCCGCCTAAATTTTCACATCGTTCAAGCTTGAACTTGATATATAAACACAGTGTAGTTTTGATTTGCAGCAACGAATGTTTGTTTGAGAAAACGGTTTACCAAATATTTAGAGAGTTGTTCCCTTTTCACATTTCTCTTAAAACTTTTTCTTGCTAACTCCTCCTACACTTTAGATCCGATCGAGCTGAAACTACATATATATATAGTTAGACCATAGGGTAGAACTATGGATATAGTTTCGAGATCGCAGTTAATCAAATATTAATAAATTTATGCCCATTTGAAAATTTCTGTTAACATTTTGTTTCCAGCTTACTCCTCCTATATTTATCATTCAAACAAACTGAAACTTGATATATAATTAGTCCATGATGATGAGCAGCGCAAAATGTTTCGCATTACAAAAACATGCCGATACAAATACATTAAAAATTTTACCGTCGAAAAAAATGCAAATTTTAACACGCAATATTGCGACATTTTTCTTATTTACGCTCAAAATATAGATTGAGAGTACTCGTTAGAACCGCATCATCGAGGCGGTTCTAACGATTACCGACAATCTATATTTTAAAGCCGAAATAAGAAAATAATATAAACCCCTGTAAACCCCAGTTTTACTATATGAAAGTGGGGTTTAATTGGGTCAAAATTATATAGGCATGTTTTAATGTTGGAGGCTATGGCCCACCAAATATTAGCGGAATCATGTCCCTTATTGTTTTGTTTCTTACTATTTCCGTCTACAGCATACGCCAGACCATGCTGATGCTTTATAAATAGAGACACTATGGTGTAGAGCAGTTCATATTACTTTAGGTTACAGTTCACCAATTAATATCTGGGGTATGCCCATTTTAAAATGATGAAACTTTCCATTTCATGCTAATCCCTCCTACAGTTTTAACCCTATCCAGCTGAAACTCGACATTTAACAAGAGCGTGATGTGGGGCAGCGCTTATTGTTTCGCGGTAACTGTCCACAAATATTATTAGAGAAATGCCCATTTGGAAACTTCTTTAAACATTTCGTTTCCGAATAACTTCAACATTTTACATTCAATCAAATAGATTAGGCTGCATGGTACTTCCACGCAGAGCTGAAACTGACCAAACATGAGTACTGGTAAACCGCTTAGACTAACTAAGCCTGACCAGGCAAAGTGATGTTAGTCAGATCGTTCAATGCGTATAAGCATATTAATATCGTTATGCATAAATGAAAGTATAGTTGGTTTGAATCTTATACATTTTAAGTGCTCTCTCTCTCTCTCTCTCTCTCTCTCTCTCTCTCTCTCTCTCTCTGAGACTCTCTCTCTCTCTCTCTCTCTCTCTCTCTCTCTTCATCAGTACTTAGTACTTGGTAATAATGCACTTTCATGCATGTTACTGCTAGACATCTTCCTGCTTGTGTTGGTCTAGGCAACACACACATGAACACAGCAACGTGATCTCGGTGTCAACGCTTGTTCAGCACTGGGATCTTGACGGATATTAATTTAATTGCTTTGTATATGTCAGCCACATTTGTTTGTTATTCTTATGTATAACATGATATGAACCGGTCATCAAGGGAGAGGATACGTATAGGCTGAGCCTACATTCAATCCACTGATGCACATGTATTAACTATGCATTTATATATGTTGACAAACATTTTAAATAAAAAGTCAACCAAAACATATCACTTTTAGTGTTAAGCCAGCATAAAATAATAATTCTCTTTAATTATTTTGTATAAATAAACCTTCATGTCAGACAGTACAAATTAATTTTACTTTTGAAGCATTTAATCGTTGTTGTAGAGACATTGCAATTTGCCTGCTGTCCCCGTAACTCACAAAGGAAATGTGTAACATTCACAGTAATATCTTGAAGTTAAAGTAGAAGTAAAACAAAGATCAGGAATCGATACAATTAACTTACTCCACCCATCAAAGACACCAAAGGGAAAGAAACATAAACATTAAGCGACCAGACCATAATGGAAACCTAAACAAAGGAAGGCCATAAGGACAGTTACTTTCCCACAAAATGGCCATATGGTATCCAAAATAAAAAGACACAAGTGATACACACAGTAAGTAACAAACAGCACAATAAATACACCGCCACAGAAGAACCGCCTTGGAACGGTCAGTAGAATGATTTCCACTGGCGGGGGGGGGGGGGGGGGGGGGGGGCTTAAATCGCTTAACCTAACCCTTCTCTTGCTGAATATTTAGTTTAGCCACGCCCAATTCTGAATTTGAACCAATCATCTTACTTGATGAAATTTATTCCTACAAATTCATAACTTGAATGTCAAACAGTGTAGATCCTGATCAGATGGCTTCAGAAGCCATCTGATCCCATCTGATCTACACTGTTTGCAAAGAAAACCGTTATCGTGAACAGCAAGATAAGAGTTAAGCCGACGCAAAACTAAGCGCTCTCTTAATGATATTATCCTACTGTCCCTTGTTTGACAACAGCATTTGTGCTCTATGAAATTGTAGATGTGCAGGCTGATTGCAATTTGAACAACGGTCCGAGCGAGCACTCAGAATAAATACGGTAGCCAGTAATAAAATAACGCAACTGTGCATAAAAAGCTAGCAATGTTCGAGGAAGTAAGCATTTTCTAACACAGGTTTGTTATTCTTGTTTTGTCGTTGCAGGCAAGAAACTCATGAATCAGTCGTGTAGCGGAATATAACCAAACAGCAGCACGGCATCCGTCAGCGATAACTGCGTTAACCGGCAGGATAGCAGCCCGTTTGAAACACCAGCGTACCCTTCAACTGTAAGCTTGATTTTTTTTTCATCTTTTATCCGTCACAGCAATTTAAGGAAAACAAACGAAACAATTTTAAAACCATCTCAGGCTCATTGATGAGGCTTTATGTGTTCACGGAGATATTGCACTGGTGAGTTAGGAGGACTTCATTCGGACTGAACAAATAATTTGTCTAAATCGCGACGGAAGTAAGGGCGAGGATTGTGGCCACGTAAAATCGATTTATGTCCCCAGTGGAATTCGTTTCCGCTGACCGTTCCAAGGCGGTTCTTCTGTCGCAGTTTATTTGTTATGGTTTGTCTTTGGGTGTTTGTGTCGCTTATAGTATTTTATTTTGGATATGTTCTGTGTTGTAGTCCTTGCTTCCAAAAGATAACCCCTTTATATAACATGTTTTCACAGATTTTTTTACAAATTACCATTCCAAAAAAGGAATGTACCCAAGAGCTGACAGCCGTTGAAAATAGAAATGCATCCGAGCAGCGAATTCCTTCCTTTGAACAGCGGATTGTTGTTAATGGCGAATCTTCTTCTTCTTCTAATTATAATAATAATAATAATAATAATAATCAACCGTATTGATTGAGTGTAACACACTGAGTACTAGTACTAACCTTCCATATGGCCCTCTTTTCCTGTGTAGGAACCAGTACTAAGCAATGTTGATAAAGTCTCTTGCTCAAGGAAACAGCACTTGGCGATTGCGGGGATCCAGCCGGCTACTTCTCGATCTCAAATCCGCTACTTTTCCACTGCACCACAGCGCTCCCTTGGGTGGGTTCTGAGTGGGTTCCAGCTTTGTCTTGGGTCCCACAATGGACTGTTCTTGTTCCTCTGTTATTCTCGCTGTACACTGATGATATTTCCACCGACACTGACTATTCGCCTACTATTACGAGTAAGATAACTAGGAAGAGAACCAATACAACTGAGGCGTATTACACCTTACAGGGAACGGTCCTCGAGAATCTGAATTCCATTAAAAACCTTGGTTTAACAAGGACACACGATTTGAGATGGAATACATACATTAGCAATATGTGTACTAAGGCAAATAGAACGCTTGGTTTCATAAGACAAAATCTTCATCAGTGTCTCAGGAAGTAAAAGAAGCTGCATATAAAGGACTATTTTTGCCCAGTCTTGAAAACTGGTATTTGTATCTGGGATCCCAGTGGAGTGGTTTTTAATGAAAAAATTGTAAAACTTCAGAATAGAACAGTTACTGCTTTGAAATTGGGAGAATGTCTGGAATACCAGGAATATTAAGATTGGAGTCACAAGAAAAGAAAAGTGACGGTAGGCTTATAGGCTCAAGGAAACCATAATGATGATGCCTAATTGGCCGAAACTAGCTAGTCTGGCCCAGAAAACACGTACATTTCATGTTTTCCTGTTTTGTGGTGTATTCCTTGCTTCCAAAGGATAACCCATTAGAACATATTATACTATTATTAAAGGTCTAAAGGGTGCTGCCAGCATTCCAAGAGATGACCTTCTTTCCCCTGCTAGGCGCTGTAGAAATCACCATTTACTGGACCAGGTGTTTCAGACCCCCACTGCAAGAACTGACATCATGAAAACACGCCTATGTATTTTTTACCTCTTTGAGTCCCATGTTTATATATTAAAACTGGGCTTTACGGCAGTAAACTTAATTTTTGTTATTTCTGCTCTAAAATATAGATTGTTGGTACTCGTTGGAAGCCCCTCGATGAGGAGGTCCTAACGAGTACCGACAATCTATATTTTGAGCTGAAATAAGAAAAAATCATAATTTTTCATCTTAAAATGGTGTTGTTTTCGGCGGTAAAGTTTACAATGTATTTGTATAGGCGTGATTTCGTAATGCATTTACAAAGATTCTTTCTTCCGCCCGACCATTATGGATTTGAATGCCCTCCCCATTCGATCATTTGCACAGCTGAAGTTGCTGAGGATAATGTAGCTTACCTCTTTTGTGAGAGCTAGGGACTAACTTCCAATATCACAAGCCATGCTATATGAATATCACTTGACGTGTGCCCAGTGTCAATTCTCATTCTATTTCAGAAAATCGAAGAAACTTTTTCACAGGTCAGCATCTCCAATTTCGTAAGGCCGTATTCGATATAAACGATTGGCTACAATATAAATGTTATACGACAGACTGTATGCATGGTAGTTAACCCAATCACGACTGATAATTTTGCCTTCCTCTTTTTGGGCGATGTGCTGTGTTTGCCGGGTCTTGTCCATCACCCGTTGAGGTTTCAAACATTTGGGGTTTAGACACACTGATGACGATTAAATAATAGAAAGGCCTCTGTGTCACTAAATTTGGTATAGTTACACCTTAATTGCAACCACTGGGTCGGCAGCTCTGCTGGTGGATGATTCGTTCGTCCCCGAGGGTATCATTAGCTCAGTATCAGTTCCTTAGTGCTGAGGTTGATACTGCGGTGTTGACGTCAGCACTCAGGTACTGATTTAAATAAGTACATTATATCTTTAATTTTTGCAGTATAAAATTCTAACTTTTCCAAAACTAAGACTGACTTGCCAGGTAAGACATGTATCTTAGCGGATTTGTTTGCCACGCTTTGTTATATTTTAAATATTGCAAGCCTTGCTACTTTGGACATCTCCTTCCTGATGCTTCCGTGGAGCGTGGGCCATGTTTGCTGATGTGAGCTCGGTGGGGGACGCCTATCTGGATCAAGCGTCTCTTGCCTGATGTCTCCAGATGACCTGTATCATAGGCTACGTCGATCGGTGTATGCTCGGAGGGGGATGTGCTGTGTGTGCCGGGTCTTGTCCATCATCCGTTTCGGTTTCATAACTTTGGGGTTTAGACACACTGATGAAGATTAAATATCAGAAAGGCCTCTAGGTCACTAAATTTTGTATAGTTACACCTTAATTGCAACCACTGGGTCGGTATCTCTGCTGATGGATGATTCGTTCGTCCCCGAGGGGTATCATCAGCTCAGTATCAGTTCCTTAGTGCTGAGGTTGATACTGCGGTGTTGACGTCAGCACTCAGGTACCGATTTATATAAGTATATTATATCTTTAATTTTTGCAGTATAAAATTCTAACTTTTCTAAAACTCAGACTGACTTGTCAAGTGAGACATGTATCTTAGCGGATTTGTTTGCCACGTTTTGTTATATTTTAAATATTGCAAAGTAGAAGTAAAACAAAGATCAGCCTCGCTACTTTGTACATCTCCTTCCTGATCCTTCCGTGGAGCGTGGGCCATGTTTGCTGATGTTGGCTCGGTGGAGACGCCATTCTGGATCGGGCGTCTCTTGTCTGAAGCCTCCAGCTGACATGTCTCATGAGCTACGTTGGTCGGTGTGTGCTCGGAGTAGGATGTGCTGTGTTTGCCGGGTCTTGTCCATCATCCGTTTCGGTTTCAAAATTTTTGGGGTTTAGACACACTGATGAAGATTAAATATCAGAAAGGCCTCTGTATCACTAAATTTGGTATAGTTACACCTTTTTTGCAACCACTGGGTCGGTATCTCTGCTGGTGGATGATTCGTTCGTCCCCGAGGGTATCATCAGCTCAGTATCAGTTCCTTAGTGCTAAGGTTGATACTGCGGTGTTGACGTCAGCACTCAGGTACTGATTTATATAAGTATATTATATCTTTATTTTTGCAGTATAAAATACTAACTTTTCTAAAACTAAGGCTGACTTGTCAGGTGAGACATGTATCTTAGCGGATTTGTTTGCCACGTTTTGTTAAATTTTAAATGTTGCAAGCCTCGCTACTTTGGGCATCACCTTCCTGATGCTTCCGTGGAGCATGGGCCATGTTTGCTGATGTTAGCTCGGTGGGGGACGCCTATCTGGATCGGGCGTCTCTTGCCTGATGTCTCCAGCTGACATGTCTCATGAGCTATGTCGGTCGGTGTGTGCTCGAAGGGGGATGTGCTGTTTTTGCCGGGTCTTGTCCATCATCCGTTTCGGTTTCAAAACTTTGGGGTTTAGACACATTGATGAAGATTAAATATCAGAAAGGCCTCTGTGTCTCTAAAGTTTGGTATAGTTACACCTTTATTGCATGTCGGTGGGTCAGGCCTCAGATTCTATAACGGTCCCAATGTAAAGGCTTACTTAAATTTAATTTTAAGTAATGCTGGTTGGTACCGATGCTCTGTCTCTGATCGGGACCGTCGGATTCGAACTGTTGGATTTCTTTTGCTCCAGCATTTCTGTTATTCCATGCTGTCGAATCCTCACCGCTGTTTCATCTCTTATCGTTTGATCTTTATGTTCTCGGAGATGTAGCATTGATGCTTCCATGCGGACCTGAACAATTATTTATCTAAGCCACGACAGAAGTGAGGGCGGGGATTGTGGCCACGAAAAATCGATTTATCTCCCCACACTACACACACACACACACACACTGACCGTTCCACAACGGTGCTTCTGTTCCAGTTTATTTCTTTTTTTTGTTATAGGTAGGCTCTTAATGTGTTTATCCCTTTTATATGTTTGTTTTGGATATCTTTTCCATTTTTATGTCAACAAACATCTGTCCTTTAGGCTATCCGCTTGCGATGTTTAAATTAGGTTCTAGTTATTTCATGCTCGTGTTTCTTTCCCTTTGGCGTCTCTGATTTGAGTGGGTTAATTGTATCAATTTCTGTTCATTGCCTTCACTTCTAACTTCCAATACATGTTTTTCTCTTTCAGGAAAATGCAAATAGAAATAGAGATCCATCGCAAAGTAAGTTTATATTGTTTTAGCTTTACATACATCTCGACTCAGTGATGATAGCTTTGCTTTCAATACATTAGCAAGTGATGTGATAAGTCTTCACGAAAACACGCCTATATAATTTTCACCCCCTTGAACCCCACTTTTATATAGTAAAACTGGGGTTTCCGGGTGTATACATTATTTTTCTCATTTCTGCTCTAAAATATAGATTAAAGGTACTCGTTAGAACCGCCTCGATGAGGCGGTTCTAACGAGTGCCCACAATCTTTATTTTGAGAAATAAGAAAAATATCACCATTTTTTATCATAAAATTTTCATTTTTTTTTTGTATTTGTATAGGCGTGTTTGCGTAATGTAATCGTAAACTTGTAGTGGATATGGGGTTTATAAATTAAACATACCTTCTTCTCATTGAGGCGGTTCTAACGAGAACACACAACCTATGTCTTGGAGTAGAAATATGAAAATAATGTACGAGCACCCCGTTTCCTATATATACAAATGGATTTATGGTGGTGTTCATTTCACGGACTTATTTACCTGATGATGTGTTTGTTATTCTGTAGAAAAAACTATTTACATACTGCTGGTGCATGTGTTCTGTCGCATTGCGATCACACACCCGTGCGAATCGTTGCATTTTTACACATCTCCAAAATGACCATTTTTAAGATGAAAATCCGTGATATTTTCTTATATATACTGCAAACATAGGTTTTGGGTGCTCGTTAGAACAGCCTCATTGTGGCGGTTCTAACGAGTACCCACAACCTATGTCTTGGAGCAAGAATGAGAAAAAATGTATACCCCCATAAACCCCAGTTTTCTCGATATAAAGTAGGGTATATAGGGGTCCTCATTTCTCGGACTTGTTCACCTGATGGACTCCCTTTGCATTACGATAATACACGTGTCCGATTCCTAAGATGGCGTTTTCCCATCTTAAGAAGAAACATTTTTATTAGATGAAAATATTTAATATTATTCTTGCTTTTAGTCCAAAAATAGATTGTTTGTGCTCGTTAGAACCGCATCAATGAGGTCTTTGAACAAAAATAAGGAAAGCGAGAAAACGACAACGTTTTATTTGTTTGATCTGAGGTTTAATGTCCCCTTCAACACTTCAAAGGTCATTTTGGAGACGCTGCTTCCAATTTTGCGGGACTTCTGACCGACATTGAGATGAAATGACATCTAAAGCCCTGTGGCCCATTGAAACCAATAATGTTTTTAAGCATGGACGGTCCGACTCGCACCGCATTGCCTGGGCAGGCTTAGTTCCTCTAAGCGGTTTACCAGTACTCGTGTGCGGGTCGGTTTCAGCTCTGCGTGGAAGCATCATGCAGCACATCTATTTCTTCAAGCCCCGATGGGCGGGGGCTGAAAAAAAACAACATGTAAAACCCACTTTCCTCTATATGAAGTGTGTTCAGAAGGGGTCTTCATTTCCCGGTCTTGTTAACCGGATTGCAATTGTGTTGTTCTGTCTCATCACGAAAACACACCTATACAAATACATTTCCAAGTTTTGGGCCAAAAATTAGAAATTTTAAGATAAAAAATTGTGATATTTTTCTTATTCCTGCTCAAAACATAGATGGTGGGGACTCGATAGAACCGCCTCGACGAGACGGTTCTATCGAGTACCCACAATCTATGTTTTGAGCAGAAATAAGAAAAATAATGTATACCCCCTTAAACCCCAGTTTTACTATATAAAAGTGGGATTCAAGAGGGTCAAATTTATATCGGCTTGTTTTCGTGATATGTTTAATCGCCGTTTTTTTTTTTGTTTTGTTTTTTTAATTTGCGCATTACGATAACTCACCCGTGCAACATAGTGTTTTTTTCACATCTCCAAAATGGCTACTTTTCTGATGAAACCCCCTGATATTTGTGTTTTAAATGTTCAAAACATAGGTTGATGGTGCTTAGTGAAGTGGTTCTAACGAGTACCTACAACCTATGTCTTGGAACAGAAATAAGAAAAATAATGTTTACCCCCCCCACACACACACACACGTAAACCCCAGTTTTCTCTATATAAAGTGTGGTTTAGGGGGTCTCCATTTCACGGACTTGTTCACGTGTTATTTTATTAAGGAAATTCCGGAATGATGTTTTCATTGTTTTGCGTTGATTCTTCTTCGCCTGTTAAACAGCCGATGGCACAGTGGACACACCGAAAGAGTGCGACTATTCGAATGAAGCGAACAGATTGGATTCCTTTGCAACATGTACCAACGTAAATTTACATCAAAATAAGCACCTACTTGTGGATGCAGGTTATTTCTACGCAGGTATGTTCGTGCATGCACGACAGTCGACACTTGGACATGTAGACACTGCAGTTAAGTTTATACTAATTTATTATAATTCGATTGCGATGGAAGCGTCAAGCTTATTTAATCACTCTCAAACACTCATTCCGGATGTTTTCACACGCGTGAGAGAGAGGCAGTGACTATTGCACCTCTGTTACCCATTTACACCTGGGTGGAGTAAGGCAGTGCCATTACGCGTCTTGCCCAAGGACACATCTCGATACCGAGGGCCGGATTCGAACGCTGCTGGTTCAGTAAAAAGGGAATCTTTTCAACAGATAGTAAACTAAAAAAAATCTCTCCAGTTTTTATCGGAGTCTATCTGGTGGTTTTCTTTTGCTCCAGCATTTCAGTGGTTTCCTGCTGTCGAGCCATAACGTTGTTTCATCAATGAGTTTGTTTGATTTTTGTGTTCCCGGAGATGTTGCACTGATGAGTTAGGAGGCTTTCATGCGGACTAAACAAATTATCGCGACGGAAGTAAGGGCGAGGATTGTGGCCACGTAAAATCCCCCAGGGAAATTCTTTTCAATGACCATTCCAAGGCGGCTCTTCTGTCGCGGTTTATTTTTGTTATATTTGAGTGTGTGTATCGCTTATATCTTTTTTGTTTTGCATTGCCAGTTGGCCATTTTGTTGGAAAGTAACTGTCATTTTGACTTTCCGCTAATGATGTTTCCATTAGGATCTAGTTATTACATGTTTTTGTTCCTTTCCCTTTGATGTCTCCGATTGGATCTGTGGGTTAATTGTATCGATTCCTTATCATTGCCTTCACTTCCGTTTTAATAATATAGATTAAATCAAGCTTGAATATATTTGAGGGTCACTGATTAGGAACCGGGGTTGTCTGGCCCACAAAAAAATTGAGCCAGCGCATGACAAAACCTACAATAAGATATGCGCGCCCAACGAAGACTCAGTCTTCGTTGTGTTGTGCGCTCTAATGATAGCTAAGGGCCCAATGCTACTTTAAGCAGCAAGAAAAGTCTCTGGTTAGACTATATGGATGCGTCGGCTGATCAGAGTCTTTGATGGGCGCACATGTCTTATTGTATGTCTTGCACTGGCTCGTTTGTGCTCTCTGATGCTGGTTGCCTTAAGGTCAGATTTTAATAAACTATTCACTAACACGCCTATATAATTTTGACCCCCTTGAATCCCACTTTTATGTAGTAAAACTGGGGTTTACAGGGGTAAACCTTATTTTTCTTATTGCCGCTATATATGGATTGTGGGTACTCTTTAGAACCGCCTCATCGAGGCGGTTCTAACGAGTACCCACAATCTATAGTTTGAGCAAAAATAAGAAAAATATCACATTTTTTCATCTTAAAATTTTCCTTTTTTCGGCGGTAAAATGTGCAATGTATTTGTTTATGCATGTTTTCGTAATGTTAAGGTCAGATTCTAATATAATGTTCACTTAGGGGCAATCGTTAATAACAATCACTCCAAAAACGTCAATCAACATAAAATCCTATGAACATAGCAGTTTGGAGCTATTCATGAATGGGATAGTAGCCGTGTTCAAACAACAAACCCCATATTCAAATCATAAAATTCACTTGCTTTTTAAACATGATCTTTGAACTTTTGATATCAAAGGACTGCTATGTTATATTGATCGACGTAAAATTGTCGCCATGAACGTAGCATTTTGGGATTTTATGATGACGTCAGAACGTCATTGCGGAATTGATGTCATTGTTTACAACGTTCTGAACTAGCCGCAATGTTGGTTTAACGGTCGCATTTAAAGAGTAACTATGGGGTTTTTGTGGGCGTTTTCGTCGCAGTTTGACTTTGGACTTGTAGGTTATGCAAGATTCACGATCATCCATGGTTACAACATGTATTTCATTCCAGAAACACTTGATTTGTTCCCCGGAAGATATTTGGAAACTCGGCCTGGCGGTCTCGTGTTCAATCAGCTTCCTCGGGACCCGGCAGATATTAATGCATGGACAAACCACGGGCGAACCCTATACTCAATGACAGATCCTCATTTTCTAAAAGCGTTGCCTCCCCTGCAGTTAAATGTCGTCTCCTCAAACATACAATGTATAGGACAAACATAAAGGAAAAATAAAGGATTGTTTTAGTTCATCAGAGCCGAAGGCTCCTGGGGAGCTTATAGGATAGGCAGTTATCCGTCGTCGTTTGCGTCGTCTGGCGTCGTCTGTCGTGTGACGTCTTTGGTGTCTTTGATGTGTGGAGTAAGTTAATTGTATCGATTCCTGATCTTTGTTTTACTTCTATTTTACCCGACATTGAGATGAAATGACATTTCAAGCCCTGTCGCCCATTGAACCAATAGGGTTTATAAGCATGGACGGACCGAATCGCACCTCATTGCCTTGGCATGCTTAGATCCTCTAAGCGGTTTACCAGTACTCGTGTGCGGGTCGATTTCAGCTCTGCGTGGAACCACCATGCAACCCATATATTTTTTCAAGCTCCGATGGGTGTGGGCCGTCACTGCGGACAATAAGATACAATATTTAAGCATATTACATGATATATACTTGTTTCAGACAATGGAAAAGTCAGATGTTTTTCTTGCGAAGCATATCTAGGACAATGGACAAAGGATCAAAATATTTGGGAATGGCATGTTGAAGTAAAAGCAACCTGCGAATACGTTCGCTCAAGAAAAGGTCAAGATTTCATCGAAAGACAGTTTCTCGACCTGAAGGATGCAAAGGTAAATGTCATCCATAGTTCGACAAGTTTTGCTAAACTGTTTGGTCCCGAAGTATTACCATCGTTTAGTTATGTTAAAAAAAACTGGCCATTTGTAAAGTCTATAAAAACGGAATCGTTTTTTGGATCACTTCTCTTAGGGAAAATGGTATACGGGGGACATAACGTTTGACCCAAGAGGGTCGCAAAACATAAGGCATCTGGGCCTGATGGTCTGAATGCCAGCGTGCTTAAGGAATGCAGTGGTGAAATATCTCCTCTGTTGGCCTTTATCTTCAATAACTCTCTTGCTCAGGGCACTGTTCCAGATGACTGGCGACAAGCAAACGTTACTCTGGTCTTTAAGAAAGGAAAACAATATGATGATGCAAATTAAATACTGGTGTCGCCCGCATGTATCTGTTGCAAAACCCTGGGGCATATATTAGTTAGCAGTGTCATAAATCGCCTAGCATATGAAAGCATTCTTGCTGACTGTCAACACGGTATCTGAAGCCGAAGGTCTTGCGAAACTGAGCTGGTTCAATTCTAACATGACATAGTGAGCAATCTGGATGGACAGAAGAACTTTATAGGTAAAGTAGAAGTAAAACAAAGATCAGGAATCGATACAATTAACTTACTCAACCCATCAAAGACACCAAAGGGAAGGAAACCCAGACATTAAGCGACCAGACCATAATGGAAACCTAAACAAAGGAAGGCAATAAGGACAGTTACTTTCCCACAAAATGACCACATGGCCATCCAAAATAAAAAGACACAAGTGATACACACAGTAAATAACAAACAACACCATAAATAAACCGCCACAGAAGAACCGCCTTGGAACGGTCAGTGGAATTATTTTCACTGGGGGGCTTAAATCGATTTTACGTGGCCACAATCCTCGCCCTTACTTCCGTCGCGATCTAGACAAATATTTTGTTCAGTCCGCATGAAGGCCTCCTAACTCATCAGTTCAACATCTCCGTGAACACAAAAAATCAAAGAACCACAGAGGTGAGACAACGGTGAGGACTCGACAGCCAGAAACCACTGAAATGCTGGAGCAAAAGATAACCAACAGTTAAACTCCGATGGGCCCGACCAGAGACAGAGCATCAGGCACCAACCAACATTACCTTGAATTAGATCTCTCTAATTCTCAATAAGCCTTTACGTTGGAGCCATCATAGAATCTGAGGTCTGACCCACCGGCGTGCAATTAAAGAGGGAAGCAAAGTTGGCAACCGTGATTGGGTTAACTACCATGCATGCAGTCTGTCGTATAACATCCATGTTGTACCCAATCTTTTTATATCGAAGAATTATTTTACGATATTGGGTGCTGAAGTCATTGCGGTTATATATTTTTCTGAATTTATATACTAAGTCACCATAAAATTCGGGTTCCGATGGACTTTGTTGCAGAAGAGATTTAAGTCCAATATTGAATTTTGAAATACAATCAGAATGGCGTCTATAAAATTTTGAAAAGGCTTTGCGTAGTTTATGGTAACTATAACCCTGATTTAGGAGTTTAGCCGTTAATAATTTATTACGAGTGTTGAAGGCAGTTACATGACTACACACTCTAGCAAATCGAATTAATTGCGAAATATAAACGCCATAGGATGGCGCACGAGGAACATCACCATCAAAAAAAGGAAAATTTACAATCTCAAAATCAAAGTCATCGCGTTTATCATAAATTTTGCACGAAACAAATCCATCTACAATAGATAGATGTAAATCCAAAAACGGGGCCTCGGTATCAGAAGAATTTGCTTTATTTAACTGAAGTTCTTTGGGGTAAATCTGACTGATCAAACCATCGAAATAGGTATTATCAATATTTAATAAATCATCTAAATATCTAGAAGTGGAGCTAAAAGCTTCAATAATTTCAGATTGGTTATCAATGGAAAGCGACATATGAAGTCTCTTTCATAACAATACAAGAACAGATCAGCCACAAGAGGTGCGCAATTCGTACGTGTATAATTCTTATGCTCTTTAGAAGTGAAAAATGCATTTCTGACATTACATGCAAGATAGAGAGAATCTTCTCTGTGAAAAGCCCATTCAATTAAATCATTAAGCTTTTCTTTTATAAGATTATGAGGAAGTGTAGTGTAAAGAGTGGAAAAATCGTAAGTAGACAGACTTGAAGCACGAAAATGTCTGGATTTCAATTTATTTAAAACCTCATTTGAATATTTTATAGACCAAAACAGATTTCTTCCTGATCTTTCAAAGACTGTTGGTTTTCTTTTGCTCCAGCATTTCAGTGGTTTCTTGCTGTCGAGTCCTCACCGTTGTCTCACCTCTGTGGTTCTTTGATTTTTGTGTTCACGGAGATGTTGCACTGATGAGTTAGGAGGCCTTAATGCGGACTGAACAAATTATTTGTCTAAATCGCGACGGAAGTAAGGGCGAGGATTGTGGCCACGTAAAATCGATTTAAGCCCCCCAGTGGAAATCTTCCACTGACCGTTCCAAGGCGGCTCTTCTGTGGCGATTTATTTATGTTGTTGTTTGTTACTTACTGTGTGTATCACTTGTGTCTTTTAATTTTGGATGGCCATATGGCCATTTTGTGGGAAAGTAACTGTCCTTATGGCCTTCCTTTGTTTAGGTTTCCATTATGGTCTGGTCGCTTAATGTTTGTTTTTCTTTCCCTTTGGTGTCTTTTATGGGTGGAGTAAGTTAATTGTATCAATTCCTGATCTTTGTTTTACTTCTACTTTTTTTATCACAATATTTAATCACATGCGTTTTAATAGCAGTAAGACAGGAAGTTAATAATTTAGAAAGTTCAGTGGTAGTGCAAGAGCTAGAATTTGCAATAAACCGTGCTTTGTAAGGTCTTTTATGAAGTTTTGGTAACCAGTATAGCGTAGGAAGCTTAATTTTGCTTTCGTTCCAATCCTATAATACTTATATGTCAAAGTTGTAATCATGTTCTATCATGAATTCTGTAATAAATATGTTTAAACCAATCTGGATGGGGCCACTAATCGTGGCAACAAACCGACTGACCTAATTATCATGGATTTTGCCAAGGCCTTCGACAAGGTACCTCACGGGAGGCTATTGTATAAATTGGATTATTGGATAAGAGGATCCACATTGAAATGGATTTTCTCGTGGCTCTCTCGACGTTCACAACAAGTTGTTCTTGATGGCCAAGCGTCGGGTCCAGTCATTGTTTTATCTGTTTTCCCTCAAGATTCGGTACTTGGACCGGTCCTTTTCTTGATATTTATCAACGTTCTTCCGGATTACATGTTTGTTTGCTGATGATTGTGTTTTGTATAGGAATGTATATACTCCTTCTGACTGCCTTATCTTACAAGATGACCTGGATAGCCTAGCACGTTGTGAGATCGATTGGCAAATGAAGTTCAATGTGGCCAAATGTAATTCAATGAGGGTGTCATGGCATCATCTTAACAAGCAGATTAAATTTGACTGCTTACTGTATCAGCATACATTTGAGCATGTCCAATCCGCAAAATATCTTTGACAATCTCGATATGGATCAACATATTTCTGAGATTACATCCAAGCAACTAAGACATAAGGATTTCCTAGACCAATAAAGGATGTTGCATATAAAACATTGATTCGACCTCAGCTCGAGTATGCAACACCTGTTTGGCACCCCTATGTTAAAACTCAGATTCAGCAGGCTGTGAAATTTCAGATGACTGCTGCCCAAGGGACCTCCAGGCGATGGCGGAACTAAAGTAATGTTTGCGATATGCTTGGTGAGCTGGAATGGCCATCGCTGGAGACCCGTCGTGCACAGTCCTCTTTAATATAACCTTCTTTTATAAGATACATTCTGATACAGTGTCTCTTAATAAAGATAAACACTTGATCCCTGTGTCTAGTTCAATTCAAACAAGGGCATCTGATAAAAACAACAGTCAATATCGCAGGTATCAGGCCTATAGTGATGCCCTGAAGAATTCTTTTCAGTAAAACTATTCCTCACGTGAAGTCTTCTCTCCTCTTTGGTAAATTCCAAAACTGCAGAAGAGGTCAAAGCCCGCATGATATAGATTGGGACTCAGAGATATGCGTTTAAGTATACCTCTGTAAGCAGATTTTAAATCGTTTAAAAGGACTCTTCAAGTTATTTTTTGCTAAATTCTATTTAGCGCAACAACTAACTGAGGTAATGGCCAAGTATGACCATCTAAGTATAGATAGATAGATAGATAGATAGATAGATAGATAGATAGATAGATAGATAGATATATAGATAGATAGCTAGATAGATAGATAGATAGATAGATAGATAGATAAAGGCTCGTTCTGGGTACTGAGTAAGCGGTTAGGTCGAAAAATCATTTATAGGATGACAGAATGAAATCTGGTGAGATGGCATGATATCAGTCGACAGGTATATGTACCGGCATTCTGGGTTAAAGGCCCTAGTGCCGTGTCGACATGATCATTCTTGGTCAAATTGTGCACGCACGCATTAGACTTCAGCATTCTCTTCAAGATTGATTTGGTAGCCATGGCTTAAATTATGTTTATACACGGTGCAATTACCTTATCACGCTAAGGCTGGAGACCGCGTTATGAGGGTGTGGGTGGACATCCGGAATCATGGGTGCGGCTTACCTTTGTCTTACTAGTTGCCTTTGGCTCACCTAAGCCGAAGACTCATTGGTGAGCTTCCAGTATGGCAAGGCTCCGTTTTCTGTCTTCCGTCGTCTGTTGTTTGACAACATTGTTCATCTTCTCGTCTGAAAGCACTAAGCTGAATTAAGTCAATGTGGAGCTCCGCTGGGATAATGGATCAAAATTTTGTTCGTGGGGTCCAGATCAAATAAACTATATGGCCGACATGCTCATAAGGTAAAATGTCTCTTTTTTGTTTTCTTCGGGAAACAGTTGGCCGAAAGTTGGCAAGAAGCGCCAGGACCTCAAGCCAATCATACTTTGTTCAAATGATGAACCCTGGATGACCTTGACTTATTTAAGGCCAATATCAAATTTGGTCGCATAGACTTTTGTATGGGAAAAAAGTCAAAACCTTTTATTTTTCATAAACAATTGCAGCATGTGATCTGAAACTTTGAAGACGCAGTGAGGTAAATTATCAACTGAAACTTAGTTTACATGAGCATCTAAGGTCAAGATTGTGAATAATATAAACTCCATGCAACATTATGATACAGCAGATAGCCAGAGGTATAAATAGACTCATTGCCAGTATGATGTTAGTATATTGTACTGCCTATGTTCTGCATGCTTTATTTAATATTATAAAATAGTATCCAGGGTGATAATTATTTAGTAGCAATAACTAGATTTATTACATGGTGTCAGAGCCGGCCTCGGTAGCTCAGACGGATGCGCGTCTGACTGATGATCAGAAGGACGCAGGTTCAATTCTTGCCGGGGCCGGGGTCGGCAATATTCTTTCGTGGAGATTGATCATGAAATCTTTTCTACGGTCATCCTCCCCCTTCCGCCGATTCAAGAAGGGCAGTCGTCAGTTTCTGGCGAAAAGATGTGCACATGACTGGTAACGCCTGTCCAGGAAAAGTGTGGATAGGTAAATTGACCGGCTCAAAAATGGCCTAAAATAGTGTTGACTGGGCCTTTAAACTACATTACAAACAAACAAATACATGATGCCAGAAGTCAATCAACATGGATGCCAGCAATTTTAAAAAATAGGATCTGTTCCTTATATTGGCTGGTAAAACATGACTTAGAATCTGCATGGAAATCGTTCCATCAGCATGATCAATGTATGTTCTCAGGACCATTAAAAGACGAGAATGAATTATCTTATGCTATGAGTAGGAGAGAAAGGAAGTAGTATTTTCACAACGTTACTTAAACGCAGAAAAAAACCCAGAAAAGAACTTAATATTATTGCAACAACTTTGAAGCTATGTTACAAAAGTACAAAAGTCTATGCGAAGTCCATACAAAAGTCTATGCGCAGCTTCCTTGCTCGAACGTTATATGTAAGAGATACAAAAGATATATTTCAAAGCAAAGTACAAAACACGGACAAAACCTTTGAACAATTTGTGACAGAATTACGATTGCTAATAAAAGACTGCAATTATTACATGGAATACGAAACGGTCAGAGACAGAATGGTTTGCGGGGTGAAACATTGATGAATCAGAGAAAAACAATGATAAATAAGGGATCGGGCGTAACCTTGGCTAAATCAAAATTTTGACATTGCAAGAACTTATTAGCTCTCACATTGTCAATGCAACGAGATGGAAAACAAAAATAAAAATAATGTGACATCAACAACGTGGAACGAAAAGTCAGAATCACAGAGGATATTTCAAAATATACACCTTCCATAGAGAAAAGAGATGGCACGTGGCAAATGTGGTTATCAACATGAAAAATTAAAATGTCCAGCCTATGGAAAACAAAGTAAAATAACAGCTATTCAATCACCTCGCTCAATTGTGCAAAACTGGATATAAAAAAACATGGATTTCGACAAAAGGAAAAAGGAATACATGTTCGTGTAGTTAGTGATTTTAGTGACAATCATATCTATGCAGGTATTATTATGAAATAGTTTAGCTCTAGCTGTGATTTGTTGAGTAATAAATCACAGTTTGGAGGTCAATTGTAAGTCGATAAATCACATCTACTTTACCACGCATCTCTAAACTGTGATATATCACTCACCTAATCACAACCTAGAGCTGATCTATTTCGATTTTAACACGCTGGAAATCAGCAATAATGCTGTAGTTTCCTTCAAATTCTCACAACTTTTCGCCATTGTTAAAAGAAATCCCACTAACATAATTGACTATAACACATGCATTTATGTTATTTCATAACGTTTCCGGTGCGAGAAAGTGACGTTACACCGTCTAACGTCACAGAATCTCCATGTGATGTCATAAATTGACAGCTTTTCATGACGTCACTCGGCAGGCTTTTCCGCAATGTGATTTGTTGCATGATAAAACACAATTCCTTCCCATTGCCTATAATATGCACTCTGTGTTAGGATTTTGATTTACCGTTGAAGTCAGTTAATTCCTACAGTACTGAATGGCCAGTAAAATCAAGTATCAATGACAAAACTATCAAAATACAAATTGACACACATCACGTGATCAAGTCCGTGAAATGAAGACCCCCCTATACCCCACTTTATATAGAGAAAACTGGGGTTTACGGGGGTAAACATTATTTTTCTTATTTTTGCTCCAAGACATAGGTTGTGGGTACTCGTTAGAACCGCCTCAATGAGGCGGTTCTAACGAGCACCCACGACCTATGTTTGCAGTATTTATAAGAAAAATATCAAGGATTTTCATCAGAAAAGTAGCAATTTTGGAGATGAGAAAAATGCACTTTGTCGCACGGGTGTGTTATCGTAATGAGGTGCTAAATGCAACGTTATGTCACTGAAAGTATTTCATTCACCTGGTGTCAAAACAGCCATGAGAAAAACATTAACACGCAAATCATTATTCAGTGGACACAAACAGAAACCTAAAGGAGTAGTACAGGTACCTACAAAATAAAGGTAAACATTTTGACATTGATGTCTATGTTAAAAACAATACAGTTCTATCTGTATAAGGAGGTTCTATATGTCAAGAACTTTTTGGTTCAATATAAAAACCATTAAAACGAAATTGCCGGATTTACCTCCCCAAATGACACTTTTGAATTCAGTTATCCCCCAATTTTACTATATATTTATACAACAAGATGGGGTAAACAAGGGTATACATAATTTTCTTTATCTTCGCTCTAAAACATTCGGGTGTGGGTAATGGTTTTGATGCTGTTCTATTGAACACCAACAATCTGTGTCTAAGCAAAAGGTAAAAAAAATCACAAACTGTCATCACAAAAAAAAAAACACATTTTTTTGCAAGAATCACATAGAGTTAAAACAAACCTAAAACAAACAAATGCTGTGGTTGAAGTGTTGTGGTTTTACCGTCTAGTCAACTCCTAAGGTCATGTCGGGCCGGTCAGTTACCTTCACTGTTCATGGACCCGCTTAGACCCTCTTAGCTATGTACCAATACTTCGAGAGAATGCCTCTCGATAGTAAGTGACAACAGCCGGTGGGTCAACGGCCGATTCTTCAAGCAAGCGACCAACTCCGTTAAACCAGTTATCAAGCTTTAAATCATGCCAACTGCGCCTATATAGAAAATTCAAATGTTCTTTCTTAAATTCCAGTCTCCAAAGCAGCGTCCACCTATCCAGTGCAAATTGGCCGAGTACAGAAGGAGGCAAGGTAAATAAGATAACTCAGGAAAGGCCACAATCTATGCACGCAGCCGTCTCAAGGGCACGGAGGCACACATAAATAGATGAAAACATGAACCAACGGCACAAAGCCAAATAATAAATAAGACACTGCAAAAGAACGACCGCCTTGGGACGGTCAGCTACTAGGGGCTTCACAGCTCCGGAGTTCATAAAAATTCAACCATCGCCCACAGTTCTGGTACAGTATCACACAAAATAACCATAACAAATTATTCTGCATAGAGGCTATCTAGCTCATCAGTGAGTCATGATAAAACACATCGTAAAATGTTTATGTATAGATTAATATTATCATGAATCAGGGCTGAGGACTAACCAACAATCCGACGTCAGAGCAGAAGAAAACCACAAGTTAGATCACGGAGGGTCGAATACTATATAAACTAAGATGATCAATGCTAGATTGTCTATGCGTTTAAATAAGCCTGGCCCCGAAGTTATAAAAAACTTTTTTCATGCTCAACTCAGCTGAGCTTGAAACTTGCGGTGCTCATAAAAATTAAAATACTAAGAATTTGAGCGATTTCTCTTTCTCAGATAGCAGAGACTGTTATTTGTCCTGCTCACAAATTTTAAAATGCCAACAATTGTTGGCATTTTAAAATTTGTGAGGAGGACAAATTTCATACTCAAGTGAGTTGAGCATGAAAAAAGTTTTATAACCTCGGGGCCAGATAGCAAGAAAGGTGTACATCCTGAGTATGACCTGATAAGGAAGTGCGTACAATTACGCTGACACACCCGTGCAACATAGTGCATTTTTTTCACATCTCCAAAATGGCTACTTTCCTGATGAAAATCCTTGATAATTTGCTTATAAATACTGCAAACATAGGTTGTGGTGCTCGTTAGAACAGTCTCATTAAGGCGGTTCTAACGAGTACCCACAACCTATGTCTTGGAGCAAAAATAAGAAAAATAATATATACCCTTGTAAACCCCAGTTTTCTCTATATAAAGTGGGGTATAGCGGGGTCTTCATTTCACGGACTTGTTCACGTGATGTCACAGTCTTGTATGATAGAAGTAGAGGCAATGATCAGGAATCGATACAATCAACCAATAGTTAACGAGCCTGTCCCGTTAAGTGAGACTTTGCCTTGCTGATCTAAACTTTCAGGCACGAACGGTTTAAGAAACACAAGGCAAGGAATATAATAAATGAGCATTTTAAAACCCTAGTTCTCACTAAATAAAGCGGTGCTTCCTCTGCCGATAATTATTATCATTGTTTGTCTTTGCATGTGTGTACTGCTAAATATCGTTTTTGTTTGATATCCGTTCAGCCGGTGTGTGGGTAATAAACTGTCCTTTGGCCTTTTTCATGTAATGTTTTGAATTTCGGTTCCATTGCTTTATGTTTGTCATTACGAAAACACTCCAATACAAATACATTGTTAACTTTACTGCCGAAACAAAAATGAATTTTTAGATGAAAAATGGTGATATATTTCTTATTTCTTTTAGAGCAGAAATAAGAAAAATAGTGTGTACCACTGTAAACTCAAGTTTGGTCTATTTGAAAGTGGGGTTCGAGGGGATAAAAATTATATAGGCGTGTTTTCGTGATGTTCTTTCCCTTTGATGGTATGGATGGAAGGTGTCAGATAATTGTATCTTCCCTGCTTATTGCCTTCACGTCTATTTTATAAGGGTCTTCATTACAAAGATAGATAATGGGATACTAATTTCCCACTTCAGGGTCATGACATTACGAAAACAAACCTATTCAAATACTTTATCACCAAAACAGATTTTCTGTCGGATAAAACATTCTGATATGTTCATATTTCTGCTAAAACCTATATTGTGGGAACCCGTTAGGACAGCAAGTTAGGACTGCGTCGGCAAAGCGATTCTAACGCGTTCGCAAAATATATGTTTTAGGGCAGAAATAAGAACCATGTATATACTTGCTAACCAGAGTTTTACCTTATAAAATAGGTGTTTAAGGGGGTTAAATATCATATAGGCGTGTTTTTATGATCAATAGCAAACAGGCATTTCTGAAACAACAATTTAATTGCAAAGCAAACATACAAAACTGATACAAAATTTACTGATGCGCATCATTTCTTGATCTAACAGATAAACTTGGTCTTTGGAGGCAAATACGTGTTGTCGCATTAGTATTCTAGCTTGCGTCGGCTAACGTGAATGATGCATATTGTGACCAAATCTTGGTTAAACTCGTTGAATTGTAAAATACACCGCAGTGGCATAAATTGACAAAATGTAACTTTAGAACAGACCATAATTTCCAATATACCGTCGAACTTAAATACATCCAACACCTGTACGACCATGGAAATTTGGTCGAGATAATGACAGTTCGATCTACTGAGGGTTTGCCATTATGTCAGGTCATGAGGTCCTGTGATCACCTTATGATATCTTAACGTTTTTCTGTTAACTCCGGGCGTGTTATATTACTCACGATAATCGCCTCATTGAGGCGATACATACTTTTGAGTACACACAACATACTTTTTTAATGAAACGATCACGAACAAACTCCCTTAAGTATCCCAATATATGGCTATCTGAAGCTATTGAATGAATCCTGGCGGGAAGAGCGAGTTCGAATTACTCTAGGTAAACTAGCTACTAGTCTTTGAGTTGTTGATGTTTTCACGGAACCACGAAACACTTAAGGGGGACGGTAACAGATTTTTCCGTCATTGTTGAATGGGAGACAACTTCCGGGACTTTCTATTTGCTGCTCTATAAGCTCTGTCCCACAGAAAAAGAGGTCTACTCTTAAAGGAAAGAATTTGCTCCTCAAGAGCAATTTCTTTCCTTTAAGAGTTGACCACTCTTGACATAGGAGACAAAATACTTTTGCAGGAGTTGTCTCCCCTGAAGGTGTTCCCCTTCCCCTTAACACGACAATTAAGAATTTGAGCTACGTCATGAGAATGTATGTATTGTGTAATATTCGAATAACAAATGCGCATATAAAGTGTACCGTAGTGTACGCTGCTGTAACAGTACAACGCATTAATTTTGATATCGTAAATTTTAAGACCCTTGTTAGTTTATGTAACTGACCAGGATGGTTTGTCTAACTTGGCCGAAACCCAAAGTCAACTTTGCTTGTGACAGGGCTTATTAACGCATTCATGCTGATCCATTTTGTTTCAGGTGATGAAAACTATTGCACTGCAGATCTTATAGCAGAAAATAAACGTTTACGGGAGCGTTTGATATGCAAGCTCTGTAACAGTCATAGAGAAATGATATTTATTCCCTGTGGACACATACTCCTATGCCAGATGTGCGCTTTACAGTTCGTCAAATGCCCAGCATGCCAAAAAAACATACAAGAAAGAATAAAAATTAAATTTCATCCCGAACAATATCATAAGTGACTGTTTAGTTTTTTTTATAGTGCCGTAGTCTTATGGAAAAATGAGTATCGCGATGAAATAACCTGCTATGGTAAACTGCACCTTGTGGAACGATGCGGTTTCCCCGCCATCTAAAATTCTAGAAATTCGTAATTATTATCTGAAAATGGCTAGCATTGATCTGTATATGTCTTGTATGATACGTATAAAACAGAAAATCAAATGCAAAGTATAAAGAAAATCTGATTTTTTTCTTACTATAGAGGGGGTTATTTCATCAGGCAATCGGTACAATGAGTCTCCTAAAATATATCCGCTATAATACCTTAATAAAAACAAAGAATACAAGTTTGAAATATTTTATATTTGAATGAACTGAAAAAAAACATTTGCTAATGTCGAGCATCAGAGGAGTTTGGGTGGCGTGAACAACCACTCAACTTCAGCATCAATAATTTCAGCGTATTCGTCCTACTTTGTCCTTTAAAATCGTCAGATAAATTCACGAAGTTTGGGAATGTTGGCTAGTTGGATATGTGGGGTCATTTGGTATCAGCAGTGAAATGACCCCCAATCACTTCTCTTACCATTCTATTTTCCATGTTCATGTTCCCTTTCTTCAGTTTTGTCTGACTATTCTGAAGAGTTTGGATACTATGACCATAAATACATTTAAAGAGATTAAAAAGGGCTGCAAATCAATTTTCTCTTATGGCATATAACTCTTAATAATCTAAAGATGAATGTTCAGTTTACTGGGTGGGTTCATTAATGGCACAACCCACCACGTCAGCATCGTCACTTTGAATATATACATGGGGTTATAAAAGGTAAAAATAACAATTTCATTCTAATAGAGCTGTTTTCTATAAACTCCAAAAGGACTCCAAGCTTGTTGGGAAAGGGATTTGGTCTTTTGACCGTCACGGTAAAATGGCCCACAACCTTCGTTCAACTTCAACATTACCACTTTTTACGTCTATTTTCCGGAATGTATTGCATGGATTAATCTGTTATTTTGCATAGAGAACATTTGCTGTAAGAGGCCTCCGTGGTTTAGTGGGTAAGAGCGCTGACCCTTAATCAATAGGATTCTCCCCGCTGTGGTTCGAGCCTTGCTCGGGCCACAGGTGAGACGACAAGATTTGCAACGCAGTCAGATGGTGTTCCAGTGATATATTGCACCACGTTTGACCACAATTAATGAATTAATTCAGCAGATAGAAATGATGACAAGCTAGGTTTTTATACATTTCATTTTCTAGTGCTTGGGAGCTTGTAACTTGCAAAGAAACAAGCGAAGTAGTATATATTACCACTATATTTTTTAATCGCCTTATTAAAAAAGAAGTGACGGCAATGATCAGGAATCGATACAATCAACCCACATCTCCCATCAGAAACACCAAAGGGTAAATTGAACAAACATTAAACAACTAGTCCTATTGGAAACATCGTAACGGAAAGCCAAAATGACAGTTATTTTCCCACAAAATGGCTAACTGGTTATCCAAAACAAAATAATATAAGCGATACACACACTCAAAGACAAACCACAACAAAAATAATCCGCGACAGAAGAAACGCCTTGAAACGGTCAGTGAAATTAATTCCATTGGGAGGCTTAATCGATTTAACGTGGCCACAATCCTCGCCCTTATTTTCATCGCGATTTAGACCAATAATTTGTTCAGTCCGCGCGAAGGCCTCCTAACTCATCATCTCCGTGAACACAAAAATCAAACAACCACAGAAATGAAACAACGGCGAGGACTCGACAGCCAGAAACCACTGGAATGCTTGAGCAAAAGAAGACCAAGTGTTAGACTCCGATGGGCCCGATCAGAGAAAGAGCACCAGGTACCAACCAACATTACATAAAATTAGATACTCTCTAATTCTCAGGAAGCCTAGAACCGTCAAAGACTCTGAGGCCTAACCCACCGGCGTGCAATTAAAGAGGGAAGCGAAGTTATCAACCGTGATTGGGTTAACTACCATGCATGCGGTCTGTCGTATAACATTTATGTTGTACCAAATCTTTTTATATCGAATAATGATCTTACGAACTTGGGTGCTGAGGTCATTGCTTTATAAATTTTTCTGAATTTATACGCTAAATAGAAGTAGAGTCATAATAAAATTCGGGTTCCGATAGATCTTGGTGCAGACGAGATTGAAGTTTTAACATTGAATTTTGAAATTAAATCGGAATGACGTCTACAAGATTGCGAAAAAACTACGTAGTATGACCCATCTTCTTTCTTATGAATGTTTTCAATGCTCTTAAAGGAACTCATTTTTAATTTTTTTTTTGCGCAGTTTATGATAGCGATAACCTGATTAAGAAGGTTGGCAGTAAACCATTTGTTACGAGTTCAGTAATAAGTCAGTTACTTGACTAGACACTCTGGCAGATCGAATTAATTTTCTTCATTGAGTGACAATGAATTTTAAAGATTGTTTTGGGGTGGCTGGGTGGTTCATTGCATCACTGTGTCGAATTGCCCCGCCCTACAAACCCCATGTAAGAACTAATCACCATTTTGGTCTGTTTCATTACTGCCACTTCGGTAAAATAACCCCGCCACAGCTGTAGAGATATACATTGGACATTTGGTTGGAATCTTTTCATTTCATACAAAGATAAAGGTGTATTCAATGTTTATACACACGTTTTCATATAACCAACATATGATAAGGGTCGCGCCTCCCCTCCATTAACTTAAAAGATCAGATTTCTTATAACATTTTACATTCACTATTTTCTGAGAACCAGCAGGGCATTTACAAATAATTGCTGGTCTGTTTTTGACAATAAATATGATTTTTCTAGATATTAGATGTAGCGGGAAACATTTTACAAAATAGCGAGGGACATTTTATTATAACGGTGAAATCACCCCGGGCTAATTCTTACCGCGGGTGTCAGTTTGCCATATGACATCTGAACAAGTGCAAAAGTACATTCGGGTATGATTGCACTGCAAATAAAGGTTGTCATTGGTAACACACAGCATATAGAAAATAGGTATATTGATTTGATTAACACCTTAACACCTTTAACCCTGTGCCCCTTGTGTAACAGTTTATCTCGCCCCCCCCCCCCCCCCCCGCGGTATCGTATCACCGAAATCAAGATATCTTGTCCGTTCCCGGGTTATTTTGTTCTCGTGGAAAAGATACCGTGGCTACAGTATTTCATTCCCTGAGAAAAGATATCGTAGCCGCGGTATCTTGTCCCCACCTCATATTTATTATTTCAGTTGTTTAGTCTTTGAAATTGTTTTTGTTTTAGATTAGTAATCAATGTTCTTGAATTTATAAAATGTATCTTTTACAAACAAAAGTTACAAACTTTAGAGCTTTGATTGTTTCAAGTTACCCATTAAAATTGGAACAAAAGTACGAAAACACTTAAAATGAAAATAGACAGAAAAACATGCTATATGATCAAAATTAGACAAAACAATAGGGTTTGAGGATATAATAAGATGGCTGGTATTTGTTCCCTTGCTTGAAAATGGGCACCAGAAAGCATGAACATATTGTAATTGGTCAGAAAAATAGCAAACACTGACAATAGTAGAAGAAACAAGAGGTGGTATATTATGCTATGACTATGCTGTCCTGATTTAGCAGCCTATTAGCCACATTTGAACGTGTACTGAAGGGACTTACAAAATTTATTTTTTTTGAATAACTATGATCTTCTGTAGAACACTCATGACATGAACATTTTATAACCTATGAAAAGAAAACGTTTATAATGAAATAGAAGAAAATTAGCAAAGACAAACAAACAAAGAGGAAACTAGAGGTGGAAGTGGCGGCACGATACCATAGCTACGGAGGAGCCTCCGTGGTGTAGCGGATACGCTACTCGCCTTGTACACCAGGGATCGCAGGATCGATCCCAGGCTTCTCCAGACTTTCGGATGAGTCTTTAAACTGAGGTCCCGTCTCCGTATGACCTTAGTGTTGGTGGGACGTAAAACTCAAACAATCCATCAATACTGCAGCTACGGTATCTTCAAAATAACCAAGTTGTGAGTAAGATCATTTGGGACACCTGTACAGAACAGAACATTTAAAATTATGCAAATAGTAAAAATAAAGATGAGATGGCTCAAAACAGGCCCTCCCATGAGTATTGACTCCTTTTGTCATTCTGTTTAAGAGACACATATGAAACACTTACTTGCAACAATGGATGAATCTTAAAATCGAAGAGGAATGCGTCCACTTGTTGGGCCCATCGGAGTCTAACTGTTGGCTCTAGCATTTCAGTGGTTTCTTGCTGCCAATTCCTCAACGTTGTTTCATCTTTGTGGTTATTTGATTTTCCTGTTCTCGGAGATGTTGCACGGATGAGTTAGAAGGCCTTCATGCGCATTGAAAAAATTATTTTTCTCTAAATCGCGACAGAATTAAGGGCGAGAATTCCGGTCGCGTAAAATCGATTAAAGCCCCTAATTGATTTCGTGTCACTGACAGTTGGAAGACGCTTCTTCTGTCGCATTTTATTTTTGTTATTGTTTGTCTTTGATTGTGTGTATCGCTTTTTTTGTTTGTTTGTTTGTTTTTGTTTGTTTAGATAGCCAATTGAGGGTAGCTGTGCGTTTGGCTATCCGCTACTGATGTTTCCATTAGGGTCTAGTTGTTTCATGCTTGTGTTTCTTTCCCTTTGGTGTCTCTGATGGGAGCTGAGTGTTAATTGTAGCATTGCCTTCACTTCTTTCCTAAAACGGTTAAGAATCATCATAATTCGTCATTCAGGCTTTCTTTGTATATCGAACACGAGCAAGCAATTTATAATCTGTTTCAAACAGCAAGAATAAGCATTCTTCTGGAACCTGTCACCAGACAACACCGCGTAGCCTGGTCAAAGTGTTGTTTTGTGTCCTATATAGTTGACTACTGGACCACATCTATTTGGATATAGAAATGGCTGCATTCTAGCTTAAGAACAGGCATGGCGATTTGAAGGGCGAGGATTGGGGCCGCGTAAACTCGATTTGAGACCCCCCCCCCCCCAGAAGAATTCGTTTCACTGACCGGTCCAAGGCGGTTCTGCTGTCGTGGTTTATTTTTGTTATGATTTGTCTTTGAGTGTGTGTTTCGCTTGTATTATTTTGTAGCGGATAGCCAATAGGCCATTTTTCTGGAAAAGTAACTGACTGTTTGCCTTTCCGCTATCGATGTTTCCATTAGGGTCTAGTTGTTTCATGTTTGTGCTTCTTTCCCTTTGGAGTCTCTGATGGGAGCTGTGGGTTAATTGTATCGATTCCCGATCATTACCCTCACTTCTATTTTTTATAATTTAATGTATAATAAATAAAAAAAAAACTATTTATTTTCTGAAATGTGGAATTCATACTGAAATCTGTTTAAGCCTTATTGCTGGGGCATAGTTTCTAAAAATTGGTTTTCAGAACATATTCGAGTCGCACCAGTTGGACGATAGTTTTTTCCTTTTGTTACTTGTATTGCAGAAATAAGGATAATGCTAGACATTTGTATAGTTTGCTAGCGACAATATAGGACGTGCATGATGTACAACAAAATGACTGTTATGTGTATAAATCCCTGACACTAAGACGATCACTGGGCATGTGTCTGACTCCATGATGGCAATTCAAATATTTTATTACACGATTGTGTTTGATGCCTGAAATAATGTCATTGGCTTTGCCTAAAATAGTTTTGTGACAATCTAATTATTCTCATTATATACTTAATATGTTATGCGACGGGCTTCGAGCCTTGCTGTGCGGTTGTCCTAGTTCCAGTTGAGTATAATGCCACATAGCCTTGCTTTATGTATCTGTCTTCATGTTGACCACTGATAATGTCTCTGACTTGATGGCGGTAGTTCCATTTCTTTCCGATTTTTAGCTCACCGTCACATAATGACGAGGTGAGCTTTTGGGATCACTTTTTGTCCGTCGTCCGTCGTGCGTCCGTCCGTGCGTCCGTCCGTGCGTGCGTAAACAATTTCTTCAAACGACATCTCCTCATAAACCACTGATCGGATTTTGACCAAACTTCACAGGAATGATCCTTAGGTGGTCCCCTTTCAAAGTTGTTCAAATGGTTCCGGTCCGTTGGACATCTAGGTCACAGGAGCCAAAAATAGATTTTTTTCACTGAAAACTTAAAAAATCTTCTTCTCTGAAACCACAAGGCCCAGGTCTTTGATATTTGGTGTGAAGTTTCATCTAGTGGACCCCTACCAAGATTGTTCAAATTATAGTGCTGGGGCACAAAATGCCCCCGCCCCCCGGGCCCTTTGGTTTTACATTGGCTTATATATGGAAAAATCTTTAAAAATCTTCTTCTCTGAAACTACTAGGCCCAGGTCTTTGATATTTGGTGTGAAGCTTCATCTAGTGGACCCCTACCAAGATTGTTCAAATTATAGTGCTGGGGCACAAAATGCCCCCGCCCTGGGGCCCTTTGGTTTTACATAGGCTTATGTATGGAAAATCTTTAAAAATCTTCTTCTCTGAAACCGCAAGGCCCAGGACTTGGATATTTGGTATAAAGCTTCATCCAATGGACCTCTACCAAGATTGTTCAAATTATAACCCTTGGACCAAAAATGCCCCCGCTTCATGGCCCTTTGGTTTTACATAGACTTATATAGGGAAAACCTTTAAAAATCTTCTTCTCTGAAACCACAAGGCCTAGGTCTTTGATATTTGGTATGAAGCGTCATCTAATGGACCTCTACCAAGATTATTCAAATTATAGCCCTTGGGCCAAAAATGCCCCCGCTCCGGGGCCCTTTGGTTTTACATAGACTTATATAGAGAAAATCTTTAAAAATCTTCTGCTCTTTGATATTTTGTATGAAGCTTCATCTATAGGACCCCTACCAAGATTATTCAAATTATAGCGCTGGGGTCAAAAATGCCCCCGCCCTGGGGCCCTTTTGTTTTACATAGGCTTATACAGGGATAATCTTTAAAAATCTTCTTCTCTGAAACCACAAGGCCCAGGGCTTTGATATTTGGTATGAAGCTTCATCGAATGGACCTCTACCAAGATTGTTCAAATTATAGCCCTGGGGCCAAAAATGCCCTTGCTCCCGGGCCCTTTGGTTTTACATAGACTTATATAGAGAAAATCTTTAAAAATCTTCTGTTCTGAAACCACAATACCTAGGTCTTTGATATTTGGTATGAAGCTTTATCTGTAGGACCCCTACCAAGATTATTCAAATTATAGTGCTGGGGTCAAAAATGCCCCCGCCCTGGGGCCCTTTTGTTTTACATAGGCTTATACAGGCATAATCTTTAAAATCCTTCTCCTCTGAAACCACAAGGCCCAGGACTTTGATATTTGGTATGAAGCTTCATCGAATGGACCTCTACCAAGATTGTTCAAATTATAGCCCTGGGGCCAAAATGCCCTTGCTTCCGGGCCCTTTGGTTTTACATAGACTTATATAGGAAAATCTTTAAAAATCTTCTTCTCTGAAACAACATGGCCTAGGTCTTTGATATTTGGTGTGAAATTTCATCCAGTGGACCTCTATCAAGATTGTTAAAATTATAGCCCTGGGCAAAAATGTTGCCGCCCTGAGTCCCTTTGGTTTTACATAGACTTATAAAGGGAAATCTTTAAAAATCTTCTTCTCTGAAACTGCAAGGCCCATGTCTTTGATATTTGGTATGGAGCTTCATCTAGTTGACCTCTACCAAGATTGTTCAAATTATAGCCCTGGGGCCACAAATGTCTCCAGCCCGGGGCCCTTTGGTTTTAAATAGACTTATATAGCCCCGATGCAAATTTGGTTTTACATAGGCTTATGTATGGAATATCTTTATAAAAAAAATCTTCTTCTCTGAAACTGCAAGGCCCAGGTTCTTGATATTTGGTGTGTAGCTTCATCTAGTGGACCTTTGCAAAGATTGTTCATATTATAGCCTTTGTTGACATTTGGTATGAAGCTTCACCTTTAAGACCTCCCTCAGCATTATGCACATTAAAGCCCTGGGGCCAATAATGACCCTCCCTGGGGCCCACTTACTCCACTATGGATCAGGTGAGCGATCCAGGGCCATCATGGCCCTCTTGTGTTTTATATTAGGATCACTTTTTGTCTGTCATCCGTGCGTAAACAATTTCTTCAAACAAAATCTCCTCCTAAACCACTAATCGGATTTTGACAAAACTTCACAGGAATGATCCTTAGGTGGTCCCCTTTCAAAGATGTTCAAATGGTTCCGGTCCATTACACATATAGGTCACAGGAGCCAAAAATAGATTTTTTCACCGAAAACTTAAAAATTCTTCTCCTCAAAAACCGCAAGGCCCAGGTCTTTGTTATTTGGTATGAAGCTTCATCTAGCGGACTCCTACAAAGATTGTTCAAATTATAGTGCTGGGGCCAAAAATGCCCCCGCCCCGGGGCCCTTTGGTTTTACATGGGCTTATATTGGAAAATCTTCAAAAATCTTCTTCTCTGAAACCACAAGGCCCAGGTCTTTGATTTTTGGTATGAAGCTTCATGTAGTGGACCTCTACTAAGATTGTTCAAGTTATAGTGCTGGGGCCAAATATGCTCCCGCCCCGGAGCCCTTTAGTTTTACATGGGCTTATATAGGGAAAATCTTCTCTGAAACTGCAAGGCCCTTGTCTCTGCTATTTGGTATGAAGCTTCATCTAGTGGACCCCTACCAAGATTGTTCAAATTATAGTGCTGGGACCAAAAATGCCCCCGCCCCGGGGCCCTTTGGTTTTACATAGGCTTATTTAGGGAAAATCTTTAAAAATCTTCTTCTCTGAAACTGCAAGGCCCAGGTCTTTTCTATTTGATATGAAGCTTCATCTAGTGGACCCCTACCAAGATCGTTCAAATTAAAGTGCTGGGGCCAAAAATACCCCACCTCCGGGGCCCTTTGGTTTTACATAGACTTTTATTGGAAAATCTTGAAAAATCTTCTTCTCTGAAACCACAAGGCCTACATCTTTGATATTTGGTATGAAGCTTCATCTAATGGACCTCTACCAAGATTGTTCAAATTTTAGCCCTGAGGCCTAAAATGCCGCCGCCTTGGGGCCCTTATGTTTTACATACTTATATAGGGAAAATCTTTAAAAATCTTCTTCTGTGAAACGACAAGGCGTAGGTCTTTGGTGTGAAATTTCATCTAGTGGATCTCTATCAAGATTGTTAAAATGATAGCCCTGGTGCCAAAATTGCCCCCGCCCTGAGACCCTTTGGTTTTACATAGACTAATATAGGGAAATCTTTAAAAATCGTCTTCTCTGAAACTGCAAGGCCCATGTCTTTGATGTTTGGTATGGAGCTTCATCTAGTGGACAATTATAGCCTTTGTTGATATTTGGTATGAAGCTTCACCTTTTTAGACCTCCCTCAACATTATGCACATAATAACCTTGGGTCAATAATGGCCCTCCCCGGGGCCCACTTGTTACTCTGTGGATCAGGTGAGCGATCAAGGGCCATCATGGCCCTCTTGTTTTAAGATCTGTCTGAAAGTGTATGTGTTGTGGGTCTTATTTTATAGATTTTTCTTCCAATATATTTCCGCCTAACTAAAATTTGAATTATTCAGTTGTATTAGATACCCGCTGTGATAGCACAGATTTTGTCCAAAATGGCTTTTTTATTTGATTTTTTGTACGATTTGTCTGCAAGTGAGTGTGTTTTGGGTTGTATTCTATTGATTTTTCTTTTATATATTTTATACTTATTATATCATTTTGACTAACATGTTTTGTTTTGTTTTTACTGATTGGCCTGATAACTATTTTGCACGTTAGGATGCCACAGGCAAATAATTTAAAAATATTTAAGATTTAGAAATTATTCTGACAATCATCATAACGGTTGTTCGAATAAATGTGGTAATGGCGTAGTCATCGTACAGGCGCCAACATCGCAAATGTCTAATTATAATTTACACTATTTAGGTTTTTTATTTTTATACAATACTTGAATCGAATGATGTTTTGTTAGCCGCGTGGTCCCTGGTCAGATATATGCAATAAATATAGCTGAGTCAGTGTCCACGTACTATTTGACAATGCAAATTCATCTCAATAGCGGCATGTAGCAACTTTATTTTAACTGTGTGGTGGCTGTTAAAGGTCTTCCTCTACATTCCTTTAATGCTATTTTTTCAATCCTCAGGGATTGCATTTGCAATTTAGTTTCACCGTTCCTTAGATTGGCATCCTTTAGACACTGTAGTCTCTGGTTGATGAATGTTGATATTATCATTGAGCCGCTGAATTAACCTATCCACACTTTTCCTGGGCATGCTTATACATAAGCGGTTAACCAGTACAGTGCACATTCTTTTGCCGGAAACTGACAACTGCCCTTCTTGAATCATCTGAAGGGAGAGAATGACCGTAGAAAAGATTCCATGGTATCGAACCCGCGTCGTCCTGATCACCAGTCAGACGCGCATCCGACTGAGCTACCGAGGCCGGCTGTATCTGATATGTACAAACATTTTTATAAGATCTTTGATTACGAATAAAACAAATCAAATATACCTGTGTGCGCACCATTCCTCGGTGTGTAATGTAAGATGTACGGGTGTATTTATGACGCGATCTTGTCAATGTGATGTTTTCTGGCCAAAACCTCGTCCTTTTTCTCTTTACCTTTTCTTTTCAAGGAACTGTATACATTTGTTAAGCATACGTTTTTCTCATTTTAATAAAAAGAAAACACAATAAGGCTACATAGGAACATGAAAATCTACAGAAAACGCCTATCATGTCGTGACGACCATCGAGCACTCTGATCAGCACGCGCATGTGTTTGAGGGAAGACGAGATAACATCGTTCTCTAGATTATCGGAAGGTTCTCTGAAGTACTGGTTTAATTAATTTGTGTGGACCGACGGAAGAATTTCTACATAAAAAATAGAAGTGGAGGCGATGATCAGGAATCGATGCAATTAACCCACAGCTCCCATCAGTGACACAATAGGGATAGAAACACAAACATGAAGCAACAGACTCCAATGGAAACACAAACAGCGGAAAGCCAAAATGACAGTTACTTTCCCACAAAATGGGCAATAGGCTATCCAAAATAGAATAATGTAAGCGACACAAACACCCAAAGACAAATCTAACAAAAATAAACCGCGACAGAAGAACCGCATTGGAACGGTCAGTGGAAACTAATTCCACTGTGGGGGGGGGGGACTTGAATCGATTTTACGTGGCCACAATCCTCACCCTTACTTCTGTCGCGATTAAGACATATAATATGTTCAGTCCGCATGAAGGCCTCCTAACTTATCAGTGCAACATCTCCGTGAACACACAAATCAAACAACTACAGAGATGAAAAATCGGTCAGGACTCGACAGCAAGAAACAAATGAATTGCTGGAGCAAAAGAAAACCAACAGTTAGACTCCGGTAGGCCCGACCAAAGGCAGTGTATCAGGTACAAACCAACATAAGCCTTTACGTTGGAACCGTCATAGACTCTGAGGCCTGACCCACCGGCGTGCAATTAAAGAGGGAAGCAAAGTTGTCAACCGTGATTGAGTTAACTACCATGCATGCAGCCTGTCGTATAACATTTATGCTGTACCCAATCTTTTTATATCGAAGAACGATTTTACGAAATTTGGGTGCTGAAGTCATTGCGGTTATAAATTGTTCTGAATTTATATACTAAGTCACCATAAAACTCAGGGTTCCGATAGACCTTGTTGCAGAAGAGATTTAAGTCCAATATTGAATTTTGAAATTAAATCAGAATGACGTCTATAAAATTTTGAAAAGGCTTTGCGTAGTTTATGAAGAAGTTTAGCCGTTAACAATTTATTTCGAGTGTTGAAGTCACTTACATGACTATACACTCTGGCAAATCGAATTAATTGCGAAATATAAACGCCATAGGATTGCGCACGAGGAACACCATCATCCACAAAAGGCAAGTTTACAATCTCAAAATCAAAATCATCGCGTTTATCATAAATTTTGCAAGAAACAAACCCATCTACAGTAGACAGATGTAAATCCAAAAACGGGGCCTCGGTATCAAAAGAATTTGCTTTATTTAACTGAAGTTGGTGGTGGTGGGGGGGGGGGTAAATTTGACTGATCAAACCATCGAAAATATGTATTATCAATATTAAAACCACCTAAAGGACTATTCAGTAGTTGTCGTAAAAGAGTCCCAAAGATCTTACTACAAGATACTTGACAATACAAGGAAAAAAGAACTGAATGAGACTGGCTCGGGTCACATGTGAGACGCCAAGTTCTGCAACGGAAGGTTAGGTGGTTTTTACTCGCGTACCCGGTTTCGCCCGTCTCTGATAAACCATTCGCTCGATATGAGGGAAATAATCTTTTGTTTTTGTTTTTTTTTTGGTTTAGGTTTTACGGCCCTTTCAAGATTATTTCACTCATATCGAGCCGATCGTTAATCATAGGTGGGCGAAAACCGGAGTACCCAGAGAAAAACCACCTGACCTTCCGTTGCAGAACTTGGCGTCTCACACGTGACACGAGCGAGGCTCGAACCCACGGCCGTGAGAGACCTTATGACTAAGAGTCAGCGCTCTTATCCATTAAGCCACGGAGGCCCGTGGGAAATAATCTTGAAAGGGCCGTGAGAAAGAAAGAAAGACGAACTGAAATCTTTATAAGTATATTTCAAACTTAATTTTAACTGGTCTTGATAGCAGAATTTCACTTTGTTGATAGTTTTAAACTCGGTAACTGTAATTACTATTTATTGAAGAATAGTATATGGCCTCGTTTGCCCCAATGACGTCACAAGGTGGCCGCCAACATGGCGGCCTAGAATGTTGGTCGAGATGGCAGCAGTTAGGCATTGCGTGGCCCACGATGACCTTTGTGAGGATGACGCGTTTAGTAGAAACGCCCTAGACCACGGGACCGTGGCGTCACGTCGCAGGGCATGGTCGCCTAGAATGGCGGCCTAGAATGTTGGCCTAGATGGAAGTAGTTAGACATTGCGTGGTCCTCGATGACATGTGTGAGGGATGACGCGTTTAGTAGAAACACCCTAGACCACGGGGCGGTGACGTCACGTCGCAGGGCATGGTGTCGGTGACCAATTAAGAGTAGCGCTTCGCATCCGTTTAGGGTGGAATTAATTAAGGGTAGCGCTTTACATCCGTTTTGGGTATCGTACCTCTTAGACCAACGTACCAGTACTTCCTTTCGCTTTTTCAACACGGTTTCCGCGAATGCGTCCACTGCGATCGGAACCAGATGGAACCGGATAGGAACGGTGATGGTCGTAGGTTTATTTTCTAGAACGCGATCAATTTAGCAGGTTGAGACTATCTTTATATATTCTTTCCTTATCATCCAATCATAATATATTCCACCTACTGCTAAAAACCTATTTTGTTTTTGTTTTGTTTTTTCACGCAAGGCCGCCGCTGAACATCACGAAAACAAGCCTATAACAGCCACCAGTGTTTTTCTTTTTGCCTCACCAGAAATTAGGCAAACTCACCTAGTCTTTCTAACACTTTTAGATGGCTTTCAATGCATTTAGTTAACAGCTTAGATCTATACGAATTATTTCTATATGATTTTGTGAAGATATACATAACGGTTTCAGAGCAAACCGGGGTGAAAGGGTGGAAATCCCACGGGATTTTTTGAAAAGCCCACGGGATTAAAATAATCCCGCGGGGTTTTTTCTTCACTCCCACGGGATTAAAATCTCATAAAAATATCAGGGATTTTCTCCCACGGGAGAATTTCAAAATTTAAATCCTGATTTTAACTATCAAAATGGACCTACTTAACATTAAAATACATGCAGAAAAAATATGGCTGCTCGCGCACTAATTTCAATTTTTTTCCGTGGGATTTTTCTTCCATGAGATTTTTTTTTACGGAGAAAACTCCCGCGGGTTTTTTTTGCTCTTGAATGAAGATGTAATATCTCCTTTCTATTAATAAGGTCAATTAGAGTAGCTTACAATGAGTAAAGCATGAATATAACTATTTTAAGCAAATCCCGTGGATTTCGGGATTTTTATCCCAAAATCGAAAATGGGATTTTTCTCCCGTGGGATTTCATTTATTTCCGATTTCCAATAAATCTGCTTTGTTTTGACAATGCTATTGTTGTTGTTGTCTCCAGTTTCCCCGTGTCGCGGGTCGTCAGCTGGTGGGGTCCCAGTGAACGAATCCATTCTGGCACTACACCGTAGCCGTTCGGTGGTATCCCCATTCCACGTTGCCGGTAAATAGGGAGACCATCGCTCGGTTCCAGCCCCGTCCGTCCGTATTTATCGTAAGTCCGCTGCAGTCGGTCCATTTTGTCTTCTACTCGACGTTATAATTTTTTGCTTGTCAATATGCCGAACCGTGTCAGAGCAGGAAAGGATCCTGTAGATGGAGTTTTTCGCCTCACGTCCCAGGTTCTCCGAGCCAACGGGCATCCCCTTGCCCTACAGCCATTCGCCGCGCTCCGTCCTGAGGGGTTTGTGAAACGCTGCCGTGACCTTTCCAGATCTCGGTTGGGCTTATATTTTGTCTTCCCGTTTGCTTCAGGAGTGCATGTGTCCTGTCGCTAACGCACCTTTAATTGTCGGAGTTTCTGGGCTAGGCGTCCGTCCTTTTTTCAAGGGCGGTGGTTGTGTTGCACAGTTCCAATGTTAGCTTTTGTTTCGGTGCAACGTAGGATAGTTGTAGTAATTTTGGAACTCCATTCTAAAGCTTTTGGCTCCGTGCTGGCACTGCATGTAAGTTTTAGCAGTGCTATGCCTTGGGTACTGCAGATTGCCGCAAAGGGATGTCGGTCGTTTTTGTGTAACGGGGTAGGCTCCGAGTTTGAACTTTAAGCGGATCGTTTAGCGGTTACTTTTGTTTGGAAGTTTTTGTTGCAATTTGGAATAAAAATCAAAAATGAAGACGTTTCTAAAGATTGCTATTCACGTTTTATGTTACGTGTTATGCACCTTTTATCCAATCTGGGGATTTCCGAGATGTAAAGTTTTTTAGCCATTTTGGGTTAGTATTTCTCCTACTTTTTGTAACAATTTTGATACATGTGTATTGGTATTTTTTTATTTTTTAGTGGATTTTTGTATATTTATGTAACGTATGTACATTTTTACATTGTTTGGTCTGTTTCCCCCGCTTGTTGAGTGGTCTACTTTTTAAGTATATATGCAGGCGGATGTGCTTACCCCACCACAAACCTGCTTTGTTTGTTTTTTTTTTTTGTGCCTTAAAAGGTGGTGTTTTCCGTTTTAGGGCAAGCCCACCCGCTCACAGTTGCTGGGGAGGACAGATTTTTGTACCTGCAAGACTGTGCTAGTGGTTTATATTTTGTGTTTTTTGTTTATCTGCACATAAAATATGTAACATAACAACTTGAAGTGCCGGCCTACGCTGTCTCGGGCTTGAATTCGTATTTATTTTGTTAGGGAGTGACTTGTATCGCGAAGGATGTGCAAAGTAGGTCAATCCCTTTTAATGCATTTGCCGTTTTAAGTTAAGAAAAAGTGATGCCTTCCTCGACACACGATGCCGCACTCAGCGGGACCATAAGTGGGTCAGTTTGAGTCGCCATGTTTGCATATCATTAACGCATCCTACGTGAAGGAAGGCACTATAGGAGGAAAGTGTATTCCTGCCTAGCCATTTGGAGGCCCGAGACAACGTTTGCCGATCTCGTTTGTGGTGTTGTCCTTTTTGGGACAGGCCCATCCGCCCACAGTTGCTGGGAAGGACAATTTTTGTACCTGCAAGGTTGTGCTTGAAGATTATATTTGTGTTTTTATTTATTTTTTGTTTTGTTTATTCTGTACAAACAGCATATAACATAGTAACATGGTGTGTTTGCTTCCGCCGTCCTGGGCCCAAATTCGTATTTATTTAAGTTAGTGGGTGACCTCTATCGCTGAGGATGTGGAAAGTAGGTCAATCCCCTTTTCTGCTTTTTCGTTTGAATTTAAGAAAAAGTGATGCCCTCCTCGACGCAGGATGCCGTATTCTGTGGGACCGTAGGAGGGTCATTTTGTGTCGCCATGTTTGCATATCATTATCGCACCCTACGTGAAGGAAGGCGCCATAGTAGAAAAAATGTATTCTTGCCTAGCCGTTTGGGGACCCGAGACAACGTTTGCCAATCTCTTTAGTCGAAGTGGTTATTGCAAATTGTTATATAATCATGTAGGTCGCATACAAGCGTCCGCCTGCGCACGTGCGCAGTCGAGCGCTCCTATGCGATCTTGTTTTTAATGTTTCATATTTACACGAATAAAAATGTTTGAAATCGCTTCTTTTAGAAAACTCTTCTTCTTCTTCTAACTCCAGGTTTTTGATCTCTCTTTTCTATACTATCCTCTCTACTGTATTCCTATCCTACAACTATCGCTATATCTACCTACCTGATATTGTTGTATGTTGTTTAGTTTCGCGTGGGTGGTTGTGTGTTAAAAGCCTTCCTTAAGGGTCGCGCTAAGTCATGCCCTAGTAAGTTAGTTAATTGCCCTTGTCTGTATTGATATATGGCCATCTTGACCGTCTGTCTTTATTACGGTCATGACGCGATTTGCTAGTTTCGGTGATTTTTAATGACAGATTCCATCTGTCTATTCTTGCTGTGCTACACGTTTAAAGTAATTCATGCTTTTTCTTCCGGCTTTGACCGCCATAGAAATATGAGTCCGCACAAAATGTAGTCCGGTTTGGCGCAGTAATCCAAATTGTACAAGCGTATTAGTTATCCTGTAAGCGTAATACAAACTTTTGAAGCAGACGACTTGACGATTCAGCATTTCATATGATTCAGCTGCATCATGCGACGGGTTTGGTGATTACTGTATACTCAGATCAATGCGGCGTCTGCTCAGCAGTCTGCTCAGGTTTTACACTTTTTTTCTATCAGTGCTGTCAATATTCAATCCTTCAAGACCAGCCTGCTGTTGGACCAGGTCAGCTGTAGACAAGAATATTAATGGGTTTTCTTTCTGACTTTCGAGGTCAAGTTTAGGTCAGTTACAACTTAGGTGTATATTGACTTTGCGTGGAGAAATTGAAAAGAAAGGATGTCCCTTTCAACCCTGGAATATGGTACAGATACTTAGTGTAGGTCATGTGATATAATTCTAGGTGCCATGTATTTAGCAGAATGGACGAGCCCAACTTCAGTGATGGAAGAGTGCACTCCAGAAACCCAAGGCATTACATAAATCAAAGCACTGACAACACTCATGCCGATTGTCTCTAAATGCAGGCTGATCATGAACGGGGACTTTGACTGATTCGTTTAAACTTAAGATGTTAGTAACTAATGCAAAAAAGTGTAGACCACGGTCAGCACCGTGTTGTGTGGCTTTTGAACTGAGTTTACATTGTTGACCAGATCCTACATTTGATTCATGTGCAGATTTTACAGATAACACTTACATGTACCCAACACTGACAAACGACGCGGCTATGTTTGGGTGGATTGTTTGGCATTCGACCCGAAGTTGATAATAAGAAAAGCGCTTCAGTGCTAATGTCTATGTGACTTTCATTGACTTGTCAGAATAACTTTTTGTCTTGTAGAAAATAGCCGCAGTGAGATCGGGCTATTCCATGAGACGGAAGAGGGTTATCCTGGAATCATAGGGTGAGCTTGGCAAACAGTGTAGACCAAGATCAGACGCTGCCGAACGCGTCTTCTTATCAAAATCTTCACTATTTGTTTGGAATTTCAGAGTTAAATGAAACAGTTTAAACCTCAGCCCAGGCCTATTACTCCAACCTACACCCCACACTCCCAGTGCTTTGATTCTGAAACTAAACGATTACAACACACTAAGGCACCATGCCCTTAAGCTAAAAAGGTAAAATCAATCAACCGTGACGCCAGGTTACCAGTCCGGCCACGTCGATCCTGTGCACCACCCTCACACCAGTACGGATAGAAACCACATGTTCAGGTTCAAACTTTTGATGTGCAATGTAAGGTCGTGCCTAGAAAAGAAGAAACTGAAATTTGTTCTCAAAAAAGCATTTAGTGAGAGCTTTTTGCCGCAATTTTCATTAAAGGATCGTAAGCGTGGCCCTAGACAGTTAGAAGCTGGTCGGAAAGCGGATGACGTTGACTCTGATTTTGGGTGCCACATGTGTGTGATCTATTGTCTATTGGAGCGACATCTTACCATATACAGAAGACGCTAGTGGACGTCGACGTAGCGGAAGACCGACGTCCGTACGCCAAGATCGATTCGACCGTCAGACGCATATGCGAAACAGATTTCCGCCGACAGCTGCTATACTGTTCCTGTAGATAAACAAGGGGTCTCAACTATCGACTAATAAGCACTGACACTGATCGTCGCCTTTATGCGATGCACTATTGAGAGCTAGACGTCCCTGTCGTGACCAAAGTTAACGCGTCGACACAGTACGGAACACTTACGCTAGTGCATGAAATACGTAAATTGGCGTCTAAGCGACTGACATGTGCGTTTCAGTGACAAATCGCACTTTAGCGTGGATCACGCCGGTTGTCGTTTCCGGGTGTTTCGACACATAGGTGTAAGGTATGCCGAGGCGACGCGTGCGTAACCGGCAGAGCATGACATATCGGGTGAAATAAGCGTAATTGTGTGGCGAACTATTGCGTGTAGTTAGCGAACGCAGGTTAGTGTCATTAAGAACATTACAGGTCATAGCTGACACGTGGATTGAACAGCGAGACGTTACATCAATCAAGTGCTTCGGCCTCACATGGTTCCATTATTTGTTTACGCTCAGAATCCGGGATATCTTATCCAGCAGGATTACGAGCGGGCACATAGTGCTGTTCTTACCTAAAAATGTCTTCAAGCCAATGGAATTCATGTACTGGACTAGCCAGCCTTTCTCCTCCGATCTCTTTCCCATAGAGTATCTTTGCGTAGAGGTGTCCACAACCGACCAGACAAAAACTGTTACTTATGGACAGTAGCATTGTTAAAACTTGAAATTTAATGTTTGGTTTTGAAAACGTAAATAGTTTCTTTCAAAAATTTGAAACATCGAATGGCGTTTCATAATACCACCGGTCTATAGACATCTGCAAACATATCATATATATTCTAATTTGCAGAACTACCTTTCTAAATTTTAAGCTCTTTTTAGAAAGGTTTTCTGTAAGTTTTCACAGTGTTCTGATTTTCTCATAGAATCTGTCGTTCCAGTGCCTTTGGTGTTTTGATTATGTTATGCGACAAGGGCAGTACGGAGGGCTGTATGATATACCAGGCGAGATGCGGTTTTACAGTCGTGGTGGTATGCAAAAGGGCCTTTTGAGGCCGTAAAATGCTATAATAATTTTGTCCATTTATGTATAAAACATGCATAATTTATTGATTGAAAGTAACTAATATTGGCCCCATTGAATTTAACCCCCGCGGGATTTTTATCCCATTTCAGAACACCGGATTTAAATCCTGTGGGATTATTTTATTTCTTTCTCTTTTTTTTTCTTTTTTGGCTGTTACCCATTTTGTACCAGAGACCCCATAACAGGTACCCTGGAAAAACAGTGCAGGCCCAGATCAGACTCCGCAAACCGTGGCGTCTGATCAGGGCCTACACAGGTTGCGAAAAGTTTATAAGATATGTTCCAAGTAAATTTTAAAGAAAACACAGCCTGGCAACCCTAAATTTCGGAATGGACTCCTGGTATATGTAAGGAGGAAGATTCCATTTGATACAAAAAGGTGTTAAAAGAACAATGTAAGAAAATCAGACTCCAGGTTCTTCCTTCCAGTTAGAGGATTGGCCTTTCTCAGTTTTTAGGTTAAATTCTGACTTTCTTTGTCCGCATCAGGTCAACACCCCATCTAAACACTTCTTTAATAATAGAAAGCCTATAAGATACAGAAACTTCTGCAGCCAGTGAAAGCTTTGAACAGACTGAGTGAGCTAACATGGCTGATAAGAGTTTTTTTTTTTTGGCCTTACTGTAAAAATCCTAAAAATTCAAACACAGCGAGGAATTGCTGTAATATGATCCTAAAATCTTAACAAATTTGTTTCATGATCCAGCAGGGGAGTCCAAAAGGAACAGATAGAATGGAAAATAGTGTAGACCCTGTCGAGACTGCTTCAGTAGCAGTCTGATCTGGGTCTGCACGTTTCTGTACCAATACTTAGGATTATTATGGTAACAGGTTTTCATTCAGAGTTGCTAAAAATTAAATAGATTTTATTGCATATTGCTATATGATCAGTCTTAGCAATGTGCTTTATGGACAACCTTGAAACAAAGCAGCTTCGTCACATTACAATTATATATATCCATGTCCTAAAACTTCATTTTATATCACATTCCAATGAATTTCATTTTGCTTTTGTTGGTATTTTTGGTCTATAGTCAAACCATATGTTGTGGGTGCTCTGTAGTATTGCCTTTGCCTTATCAATTTAGTGCCAATGAGTACCCAAAATCTATGTGTTTGAGCAAAAAGAAGGAGAATATTTTAAACCCCTGAAACGCTGATTTTCTTAACGAGGTAGGGTTTAGAGGGGTGTCCATTACACAGGCTTGATGACCCCCTTGAACCCCACTTTTATATAGTATAACTGGGGTTACGAGGGTCATCCAAAAATAACTGATCAGTGGGTTATAATTTTTTTATTTATTGACGTACGTATCTAATATTTGGCACGATTGCTGATCAATATCTCCGCCAAAGTTTGCGCGCCAAAACACGACGTTACGTGACGTCATCTTTACGTGACGTCATTTATCGCAACGTAATGGCGGACTGCGCGCTCACGCTGACGCGGGAAGAACAGATTACGTATATTAAGATTTAATCAAGTCGAGGAAAAGGCGCACCTGAGATTCTAACCGCTCTTGAAGAAGTTGTACCAACGTCAGTACTTGCGTATAGTACAATCAGGAGGTGGGTACGTGAATTTAATAATGGGAGGAGCAATGTAAGCAACAAGCGCCTGTGCGGAAGGCCTGTGTCTGCAACGGATGGTGAAAATGTTGAAAAAGTAGCGAAACTATTGAATGATGATAGAAGATATACATGCACCGAGATAGCTCATGAACTGGATATAAGCCATGGGTCAGCACATTCCATTCTGACTGAACGTTTGAAAATGAGAAAAGTTGCAGCCAGGTGGGTGCCTCACATGCTGTCAGATTCCGAAAAACACCATCGGGTAAAAATCGCTCGCTCACTCCTGCATAGGTATGGAGAAGAAGGAGATGAAATGCTTCAGAGAATTGTAGCAATCGACGAAACGTGGATACGGTCTTTTGAGCCTGAATTAAAGCGGCAAAGTAGTGAATGGCATACAAAAGATTCACCGAGGCCATTAAAATTTCGCCGAAGTCAGAATTGTCCCAAGATGTTGATGATATCTGCTATGATTTCCGTGGCGTTCTTACCTCACACCGGGTACCAACAGGTCGAACAGTCAATAAAGAATATTATGAAAAGTATCTACGGACAATACTTCGTCCAGCATTACGCCGCAAGCGCTCAGAACTTATTAACTGCACGCCGTTAATTATGCACGCCAACGCGTCACCACACAAAAGTAACGTTGTCAAGGAGCTGTTGGAAGGGTATGGCTGGGAAGTGCTCGATCTCCCCCGGATTCGCCAGATTTGTCTCCTCCCGACTTCGACCTGTTTCCAAAGTTGAAAGAACCTTTACGGGGAAACCGTTATGACAGTTTGGACGAGTTAGAGTGTGCCGTGAACGCAGAGGTCCGACGCATCAACTTCAGTTGCTTAGCAACCGGTATAGAAGCGTTACCAAGCAGATGGAATTCTGTCATCCGTTCGTGGGGAGATTACTTCGAAGGACTGTGAAGAAGTAAGCTGTATTTAAAACCTATTTTAATAGTTATAAGGCATTGATCAGTTATTTTTGGATGACCCTCGTATACTACACTTTACACTACACTTCCTCATAATCTTATAAAAGAAAAGCTTAATGATTTAATTGAATGGGCTTTTCACAGAGAAGATTCTCTCTATTTTGCATGTAATGTCAGAAATGCATTTTTCACTTCTAAAGAGCATAAGAATTATACACTTTGTTCATGTCAGAAAGTGTGTGATGCCCTCACCTTTCTACTTGACAATATTTATATTAGATTCGGTACTAAGTTATTTAGACAAATTGTGGGTATTCCGATGGGTACTAATTGCGCACCTCTTGTGGTTGATCTGTTCTTGTATTGTTATGAAAGAGACTTCATTTTGTCGCTTTCCATTGATAACCAATCTGAAATTATTGAAGCTTTTAGCTCTACTTCTAGATATTTAGATGATTTATTAAATATTGATAATACCTACTTTGATGGTTTGATCAGTCAGATTTACCCCCTAGAACTTCAGTTAAATAAAGCAAATTCCTCTGATACCGAGGCCCCGTTTTTGGATTTACATCTTTCTATTGTAGATGGATTTGTTTCGTGCAAAATTTATGATAAACGCGATGACTTTGATTTTGAGATTGTAAATTTTCCTTTTTTGGATGGTGATGTTCCTCGTGCGCCATCCTATGGCGTTTATATTTCGCAATTAATTCGATTTGCTAGAGTGTCTAGTCATGTAACTGACTTCAACACTCGTAATAAATTATTAACGGCTAAACTCCTTAATCAGGGTTATCGATACCATAAACTACGCAAAGCCTTTTCAAAATTTTATAGACGCCATTCTGATTTAATTTCAAAATTCAATATTGGACTTAAATCTCTTCTGCAACAAGGTCTGTCGGAACCCGAATTTAATGGTGACTTAGTATATAAATTCAGAAAAATATATAACCGCAATGACTTCAGCATCCAATTTCGTAAAATCATTCTTCGATATAAAAAGATTGGGTACAACATGGATATTATACGACAGACTGCATGCATGGTAGTTAACCCAATCACGGTTGGCAACTTTGCTTCCCTCTTTAATTGCACGCCGGTGGGTCAGGCCTCAGATTCTATCACGGCTCCAACGTAAAGGCTTATTGAAAATTAGAGAGATAATGTTGGTTGGTGCCTGATGCTCTGTCTCTGGTCGGGCTCATCGGAGTCTAACTGTTGGTTTTCTTTTGCTCCAGCATTTCAGTGGTTTCTTGCTGTCGAGTCCTCACCGTTGTCTCACCTCTGTGGTTCTTTGATTTTTGTGTTCACGGAGATGTTGCACTGATGAGTTAGGAGGCCTTCATGCGGACTGAACAAATTATTTGTCTAAATCGCGACGGAAGTAAGGGCGAGGATTGTGGCCACGTAAAATCGATTAAAGCCCCCCAGTGGAAATCTTCCACTGACCGTTCCAAGGCGGCTCTTCTGTGGCGATTTATTTATGTTGTTGTTTGTTACTTCCTGTGTGTATCACTTGTGTCTTTTGGTTTTGGATGGCCATATGGCCATTTTGTGGGAAAGTAACTGTCCTTATGGCCTTCCTTTGTTTAGGTTTCCATTATGTTTGTATTTCTTTCCCTTTGGTGTCTTTTGTAGGTGGAGTAAGTTAATTGTATCAATTCCTGATCTTTGTTTTACTTCTACTTTACAGAGGTAAACCTTATTTTTCTTATTTCTGCTCCAAAATATGGATTGTGGGTACTCGCTAGAACCGCCTCGATGAGGTGGTTCTAACGAGTACCCACAATCCATATTTTGAGCAGAAATAAGAAAAATTACACAATGTTTCATCTTTAAGTTTCCTTTTTTCAGCGATAAAGGTGACAATGTATTTGTATAGGCGTGTTTTCGTAATGTATAAGTTGCGAGATTGTCTATAAAAACATTTAACAGACGACAAATAATACAGGTGTCTATTTAATAACTCGTCCGATATGTCCTCTTTGCTTCTCCGTCACACAAAAAAGAAATATTCGCAATTATCAGGAATCGATACTATAGACATACAGTTTCCATTAGAGACACCTAAGGGAAAGAAACACAAACATGAAAAAACAAGACCATAATGGAAACATCATAGTAAAATAGAAGTGGAGGCAATGATCAGGAATCGATACAATTAACCCACAGCTCCCATCCGAGACACCTAGGGAAAGAAACAAAAACATGAAACAACTAGACCCTAATGGAAACATCAATAGAGGAAAGCAAAAAGGACAGTTACTTTCCCACAAAATGGCCAATTGGCTAGCCAATGTTAAATGGGCCCCGTCAAGCGATTTTGGTACTTATCGCCTATGCGAGCAGCGAAGGTTCAGGCGAGCCTGCGCATCCGCGCAGTCTCGCCAGAACCTTCGCTGCTCGCTCATACAAGCAGTGAATCAAGAGGAACCTTCAGACAGAAAGCCATATCCCTGGCCCCTCTGAATGGCTGGGCATGCGCAGTTAAAATTTGTCATGACGGAATGCTCGAAGACACAAATTCGCTTGGCGGGGCTCAAATAATATAAGCGATACACACACTCAAAGACAAACCATACCAAAGAAAAAACCACGATAGAACCGCCTTGGAACTGTCGGTGAAACGAATTCCACTGGGGGATTAAATCCAGTTTACATTGGCCACAATCCTCCTCCTTACTTCCGTCGCGATTAAGACAAATACTTTTTTATCGGCCTGAAAGACTCCTAAATAGAAGTGGAGGCAATGATCAGGAATCGATACAATTAACCCACAGCTCCCATCAGGGACACCAAAGGGTGAAATAAGACTGCGAATGGATAAGCCCTTTGTTTAATATGTCGGCTGACCCGAGATGACATTTGTGTATTATAAAAAATCTATAATGTTGAAAACGTTTATCCCACATATGCCTAGCGACCCAGTTTTTTGGAATTGGCAAACAGTGTAGGCCCTTAACAGACGCGGCGTCCGATCTAGGTCTTCACTCCACTTATCTTGCAAATCTTTCCGCTATCTTAACACCCCTTAAAGTATTAGGCGGAACATTCCATTGTCATATTAGGCCAACTGAAGAGTTAAAAGGGATTAAACATTTATGATAATAGACCGCGGGGCGATAATGAGCAAAAACATTCGTCCAGCACACTTTGAATCAAATGTTATTAATTTAAAATAAAATGATCAATTTCAAGCCTAACATCCTAAAAATGGGATATAGGCTAACAGCGTAGATCCGGATGAGACGACGGTAGGCAAACAGTGCAGACTAGGTCACATGACGTGGATACACTGAGTTCAATTTAACGGCAACACGCCTGTCGTATTAAGAATGATAGGGACAAAAGAATTCATTTGGCTTAAAATGTTTACCATGTGATACGAAAGAAACAAATAAAGGTACTAACAGTACAGTGGGGATTAAATACAGTAAGGATGCAGGCTATTTCTCTGGGAAGCCTCCGTGGTGAAGTGGTTATGTTACTCGCTGTGTAAACCAGGGTTCACAAGATCGATCCCGGACTTCTCCAGACTTTCGCTCCCTTTACACTACACTTCCTCATAATCTTATAAAAGATAAACTTAATGATTTAATTGAATGCATATTTTATAGGGAAGACTCCCTCTAGCTTGCATTTAATGTAAGAAATGTTTTTTTGATTTTGAAGAGCATAAAAATTATACTTTATGGTCATGTCAGAAAGTGTGTGAAGCTCTCACCTTTCTACTTGGCAATGGCAATATTTACATAAGATTAGGAATAAGTTATTTCGACAAGTTTTGGGCATTCCGCTGGGTACGAATTGCGCACCCCTTGTGGCTGATCTGTTCTTGTTTTATTATGAAAGAGACTTCTTGATGTCTCTTTCCGTTGAAAACCAATCTAAAAACATTGAAGCCTACTCTGTACTTTGTAACCATCGTCACCTTCTTGTGTTTCAATTTAGGGTTACATTCTGGTTACATTGAAAATCGAATATCGCTTAAGCCGGTGTTAGGATGCATATGCAGCCTTGCAAACTAACTTGCTGAAGTGCTTATGGTGAGCTGTTGTGATCAGTGAATGTCCGTCGTTCGTCTTCCATCGTGCGTCATGCGTCGTCAACAATTTGATTTAAATGCAAACTCCTTCTAAACCCTTGGGGCTTATTTGAACTTCACAGGAATGTTTCTTTTGTGGCTTCCTACCAAAAAAGCTTAAATCTTTCTGCTTTGATGAACAAGATGGCCGCCAGAGTTTAAAATAAAAAAATAAACGCCAACTCCTCCTTACCCTTGTGTCAATTTCATCCAAACTTCATAATAATGTTGCTTAGGTGACACTATCCAAAATAACTGAAACAGTTAAAGAGCTAAAGAGAGAGAGAGAGAAAAAACAGTGAATTTGCTTCAAACGCGAACTCCTACTGAATCCTTGAGCCAATTGGAATCAAACTTCACAGAAATGTTGCCTAGGTGACTCTTTACCAAAAACGCTAAAATCGTTCCACTCTGACGAACAAAATGGCCACCAGAGCTCAAATAGAAACAAATCTTCAAACGACAACTTCTCCTGTACCCTTGGGCCAATTTCATTCAAACTTCATCGAATGTTGCATATAAGACCCTCTACCAAAATATCGAAAACGATGCGCTCCGTTGAACAAATGGCCGACAGAGCTATAAATAGAACAAAAAAACATAGTAAATCTGCTTCAAACGCGAACTTCTCCTAAATCCTTGAGCCTATTGGATTCAAACTTCACAGGAATCTTGCCTAGGTGACTCTCTACCAAAAAAGCTAACATTTTTCCGCTCTGACGAACAAAATGGCCATCAGAGCTTGAATGGAAAACATCGTCAAACGAAAACTTCTCCAGAACCCTTATGCCAATTCCATTCAAACTTCATAGGAATGTTGCATAGATGACCCTCTACTAAAATAGCTGAAAGGATCCCCATCCGATGCAAGAAATGGCCACCAGAGCTAAAAATAGGAAAACATCAAAATGTGCTACAAACGCGAACTCCTCCTAAACCCTTGGGCCAATTTGATTCAACTTCACAATAATGTTTCCTAGGTGATTCCCGACCAAAACAGCTAAAATCGTTCCGCTTTGACGAACAAGATGGTCGCCAGAGCTGAAATAAAATAGAATCTTGAAACGACAACTCCTCTTGTACCCTTTGTGCAATGTCATTCAAACTTCATATGAATATTGCTTGATAGGTGACTCTTTACCAAAATAGCTAAAACGGGTCCGCTCTGATGAGCAAAATGGCCGACAGACCTAAAATAGAACAACATCGTAAATTTACTTCAAACGCGACTTCTTCCTCAACCCTTTGGCCAATTGGATTCAAACTTCACAAGAATGTTGACTAGGTGACTCCCTACCAATACAGCTAAAGTCGCTACGCTGTGAAGACCAAGGTGGCCACCAGAGCTAAACAATAGTCTAAGAATAAATCTTCATCAAAGCGATACTTAGTACTATATCATGGCCACAATCCTGGAAAGTATATGTGAGCAGCATCATGCTGAACAGCGGTGGGGCTTGTTATTGCATGTCGGCGGGTCAGGCCTCAGATTCTATGACGGTTCGAGTGTAAAGGCTTAAAATTAGAGAGACTTTAAATGTATTTAATGTTGCTTGTGTCTGATGATCTGTCACTGGTCGGGCCAATCGGAGTCTAATTGTCGGGGCTTCTTTTAGCTCCAGCATTTCAGTGGTTTCTTGCTGTCGAGTCGTCATCGTTGTTACATCTCTGTGGTTGTTTGATTTCTGTGTTCTCGGAGGTGTTGCAATGATGTGTAAGGGTACCTTCATGCGGACTGGACAAATTGTTTGTCTAAATCGCGACGAAAGTAAGGTCGCGGTTTATTTTTGTTATGGTGTGTATCTCTTATAGTTTTGTTTTGGATGGCCAATTGACCATTTGTTGGAAAGTAAGTGTCCTTTTGGCTTTCCGCTAATGATATTCCCATTAGGGTCTAGTTATTTCATGTTTGGGTTTCTTTTCCTTTGAAGTCTCTGATGGGAGCTGTAGGTTAATTCTATCGATTCCTGATCATTGCCCTCAGTTCTGTTTTGGATACTACCTTGCTTATTCCTTTTATTACATGGAATGGAACAGAAAACTCACCATCAATTTAGACCCGTGCAAGCAGGTCATTGTGGAACTGCCAACAAAGATCATGTAGAGGTTCATGGTCTGTTTCCTGGCAATTCTCTTGAAGCTGCCTTGCTGTGAAGACCATGCCACCATTGTTTCATCTCTGTAGTTGTTTGATTCACGGAGATAATGCACTGATGAGTTAGAAGGCCTTCATGCTGACTGAACAAATTATTTGTCTATTTAGTATCTGATATGTTTTGTTTGTTTGTTTGTATTGAGTTTAACGGCCAAGTCAACACCATTGAGCCGCTGAATTAACCTACATGTATCCACACTTTTCCAGGACATGTTTATAC